>JACEEZ010022783.1:25818-28318 GCA_016584305.1 Chionoecetes opilio
GTGGTAGTAGTATTAGTAGTACTATAATAGTAGTAGCAGTAGTACTAATAGGAGCGAGTAGTTGTTGTAGTAGGAACGAAAAGAAGTAGTGTGCATGAGTAAAAGTGGATAGATTTTTTTTTTTTTGCATATGCAAGAAATTTTGGTTAATTTTTATCTTTAAAGTTACCATAGTATGTGTCATTGGACTGAAGTCTTCAATAATTGGGGATGGGAATTTCCACAACTTAGGGCCTAATAAATTAACTATTTTTGGAAAGAGTAGTACGGAATTGCGGGCATTTAAATTTATATTATTTCCCTCTGTGTTTATGACAATGTTCCTAATCAAAAAAAGTCGTTGCGGTAGACAATACTTTTTATACACAAAACCTAACAACAAAATTAACTTGGGTCTCTACGCTAATTTATGCATGGTGGTAATGCATTTATCAAGAAAAACAAAATATATCATGGAAAGTAATAAATTTCCGCTTCCATTAATTGTTTCATGTAAAATGTTTCCTCGCAAAATATTAAATGGCAAAGTGTGAGTGAATTCGTTTCATATTTCTTCATTTTCATATGGCATTGCTGTATGAGTTTTACTGTTTTTTATTTGATAATTATAGACAAACTTTACGAAGATAACAGTAATCATTTATACTGATAACCATAGAAGGGAAATGATAAATCAAATGGGAATGTCGAAAAAGTCGGAATCGCAGCATTGGCCTCCACTGGAAATAGCCCCAAACTGAGTAGCAAAGTCCAGTATAGGTACAGTAGTCTTTGCATTACTTTAACAATAAATGTTTGGTTGCTATTATCGAGGCATTTATTCATTGAAGCCCTGCTAGCCATCTCTCCGTTTATGTCTACCTACCCTCATGTGTCCTGTCTGTCTTTATATCTATTTATCGCTAAACCTCACTGTTTCAACCCCTTACCCCAATACAATAACTGTTTGCCTCGCTGTAATTTGATCTCATTACTCCCCAAAGCACCGGAGTCCTCGTGTACCTTCACCATTACTGAGCCCCATTGTTCAAGGTTTGACGTATAATTACTCTATGTTTGCATTAACCAGCCAGCAGAATGCAAAGCCTCAAGTCCCTGCAGGAGAATGGCGGCCTTTTGCTCATCCTCCCACCTGTACTATCTATTGTTGCTAGGTGATTCCTTCGTGTCCTTGCCGGATGGCTTGCGACGAAAAAAAGGATGCTTCTGCTGCGTGCGTAAATTGTGAGTAATCTTCGCACTCCAATAAATACTCTGATAGCATAGGATCTTGTGTTTATTGGAATGTGTGGCGAGAGCGGGAGGGGTATGTCTGACAGACCATGACCGTGTTGGCAGCGTGGTGTTGCGGAGGACTGAGGCGCAATGTTAAATGCTGCCTGACAAAGAGGGACACTGCTTGTGGGGTGTGGACGGGATTTGACGTATAAAGATTTTTTTTTTGGTCAGGAAAATCTTACCATACATGGAAGGCAGAAACAGCTAAGACACTGTATTTATATTGCCCGGGCGCATAACTGCAAAAAAAAAACCAGGCATCTCGGCTGTGCTCTTACCTTTGTTGATTAGCGCCTGTCTGTCTGCTGATTGGGCTTTCATGATCAAAAAGGACCAATGTATATTGATAGTAATATACATATACGTGATTTATGATGAATTTATTAATTACATTTGTTTGTAAGCTGTTGATCTTTAGATACAAAGTTATAGTCGGTTGAAAATCTGGAATATACAAACCCTCAAATAATTCCATCCCTGTCATTCATGACTGCGAGGATGATGTGCTACGTCAGTGTGGTGCATTGTCGCGCTTCCCAGCGCTTAGTTTGCGGCTCTCTAAATAGATGATGATAATGTAACAATAAGTAATAATAACACTACGATAATCATTGTCATTATGATAATAAAAACTGCTGTTTTGATATTTGCTCAAATGTTTCGTAATAATGAATTTGGAGTTTTAAGGCATCATTTATTGGGCAGAAAATACCCGTCTGGGGCTCATCAGAGGCGTACGGTTACCGCTTGAGAGTGTTTCAGGCTGGTCATTCAATCCGTTACTATAGGAGTAACAATATGGTGCATTTATTACATAATATACAATATTAATTTCCATGGCCAATATTTTATCATGTTACTGAATTACACCAGCCGCTTTTTGTTTGAGTTCATTGATAATAGCAGCAACATTGGCCGGCGCGGCTGTCTCGGTGACTGCTTGTACTGAAGTGGCTCCCTTTACAAGACGATATCAGGGGAATAGCAATGGCTACACAGTGGATCTTCAGATGTTTCGTAATAGTTTCAATTCTTCATTGATATTCTGCCAATCGTAGCTGTTTCATCGCCTTAGCCGAATGCATATCAAATGAATAACATGTGAAAAAACTTGTTTATGAAACTATAATACTGTAAAACGTGCGACTTTAAAAACCCTGAGTGAATGAATACTAATCTAAAGTTTACATATTCATGATTTTCATCTTCACAAATACATCAT
>JACEEZ010022783.1:33318-42021 GCA_016584305.1 Chionoecetes opilio
GTAAACAGAGTGGATTCAAAAGCTTCTCGTTGCATGAAATCTCCTCCTAACGGCCTAACTGACTGTCTTCAGTCTCTAAATCACCGCCGCCATGTTGTTTTCTTTATTTACATTTATGCCTAGAGCGCCTGTAAGCTCTGACCTCCAGGACCCGGATGGTAGGCCCTGGAGGTTCACTTGAGGGCTCTGAAGGTTAGCCCCCGTGGTGGCGCAGGCAGGATGTTTATAGTGACGCCTGTGATTAGAGACTAATGCTGCCCTCCTGTGTCCTCCGATACACTCGCCGTCAAAGGCAGAGTTAATGGGCAGCATGTGGATGAAATTCGGCCACTCGACGATTGCAGAAAGATTTTTGCACTCCTCGGGGATCGAACTCGGCACACCGAGCACATCACCTGCAGGTACTAGCCACTCTGTCACCGCCGTCCCTTTCTTGCTATCTTCAGCAGCTATTTTCATGCACACTGCACTTCTGAATTTGCTAACTTCATGCCTCACCCCTTACCGCGGCTTCACTGCATAAGACTGTCTTCTTATTCTGACCCCTATTCTGTCCATCTTACTAATGCAAGAGTTCCCAGTTTAACCGGTATCTTCACTCTTTTATCCCTTTCACTGGTTAAACTGTGAAACTCTCTTCCTGTTTCTGTTTTTCCATCTTTCTACGACTTGAATATTTTCAAAAGAGGAGTGTCAAGACCTCTCCCGAACTATATTGATCCATCACATCCATATTTTTTAGGAGCTGGCAGCTAGCGGGCTTTTGCTATTTTTTCTTTTTGTTCTTGGCCTTTCCCTCATGATGTAAAAAACAAATACTCAAATAAAAAATAAAAAATTGTGGCCCCTTAGAAATGTGGCAGAGCTCCCTAAGGGTCCTTATGGCCTGCGTTGAGAACCCCTGAACTATGTAGGCCCTTAGGAGGTCCTGATGTGCGGCAAGATGGAGCCGGGTTATGAGAGGTCCCTCTGAACAGTGTTGCCAGGCCAAGGACCAGCAAGAATGTCCTCATCAGCGGGCGGACTGGGCATTGTTTCAGGCCACCCGGCCCCAAGTGGGGGCCCCTACGAGCCCCCGGAGGATCGGGGGACCAGTGTGAAAGCGAACTGACGGGGCCATTTGAGGGGGCGGGGGAAAGGCAGCCTTTACCAGGAAAGGTTTCCCCCCCCCGGTGGCAGGTACAACCAGAATGGGGGTTCTAAAACCCAGGAGGTGGGGAAAAAACGGGAAACCACGGGTTTTAAACATCCCCCGGAAGTTGTAAGCAGGGGGCCGACACCCAACAATCGGGAAAGTTGCGCGTGAGGGTTGTGGGGCACGTCGGCAGGTTCACGGGGGGGGTTTCGGGGGGGCCCCAAATTCTCGAATGGTGCGGGGGGTTTTAAAACCAACCACCAAGCTGGCCAGTGTGGGGAAAGGGGGGAAACGGGCCCCGGAAAGAGACCTCCCCCCCCTCCACCCCACCCTCACCCGTTCCCGGGGAGGCCGAGCCCCTGGGGGGGGGGGTGTTGTTTCTCGGGGGGTTTAGCAGGGGACCAACCCCCGGGCCCGTGCCCAAAGCGGCGCAGGTTCAGTTTCCCAACCTGTGCGCGAGGTGTCATCGGCCCCGCTCGCGTCGCCCCGACGCCACGATCCCCCCCTTCATTTCCCCGGGGAGCGGGAAAGGGGCCCAAAGGAAAGGGGGAGGGGGAAAACCGCCCCGGGGCGCTGACGGTTTAAATTTACTCGATGCGGGCCCCCGCTGGGGGCGGCGGGGGGGGCGGCACTCCGGGCCCCTGAAAACTCCCCCTGGCGGGCCCGGGCCGTTGCCCTCGGCGGGGAAAGGGGGCGGGGGGAAAACCCAGCCCACCCCTAACCCCGGGGAAACCCCAAACCAAGCCGGCCCCAATCTCCCATGAGCTGCCACGGCCAAGACGGGGGGGGAAGGATGGTGCTGACCCGCCCCCGGTGGCGCCTGGGAGACCTCCACCCAAACATCTTCGGTTTCACCACAGGGGGGGCACCCCCAAACAGCGTCAGGGCCCCTCCGGCCCAAAATCGAAAAAACCGCCTGCTGTGCCGTTTTTTCCCTTTGACCTGGAGAAGGCTTTTTTGGGGCGGCCAAAGCCCACGCCTTTTCGGGCCGGTTTGGGCGGCGGGGCGGGGGGGGGCAAAACTCCCGCCTGGATTGAGGTTTCCCTCTGGCACCGCCGGCCAGGGTCGGGTTTCCCCAGGGGGCGCAAATCCAGCTACAGGGACCCTGGAGGAAGGGCCCACGCCGCGGGGGGGGGGGTCCTAAGCCCCCCCTTTTTAAAACCCCCTGATGGAGCAGCTGGCGGCCTCCCGTTCCGGGGGGGCACGAAATTCTCAGCACGCCGACGACTTGGTCCGGGTTTCGTCACGGGCCGGGGTGACCGGGGTGGCTCGGGGACCCAGCAAGCCCTTAAACCTGGCCCCATTTTTGGGCCAAGTGCAGAGAGCTGGGTCTCAAGATACGGCTGAAAAAGCCCAAGGGCCCATGGGGGTTCAAGGCCGTGCCCCCCGGTTGTCCTCTAAAATACAGGGCATAGGGGCTTGGACCCACGCCTTCCAGTACCCGGAATGTGGCTTGAGGGGGCCCTCCATTTTCCCACTACTCGGGGCAAGTATCTGAGGGAGAGGGTGAGACCAGGCCCCAACTCATGG
Source organism: Chionoecetes opilio (assembly GCA_016584305.1). NCBI lineage: Eukaryota > Metazoa > Arthropoda > Malacostraca > Decapoda > Majidae > Chionoecetes > Chionoecetes opilio. The sequence goes on from JACEEZ010022783.1 coordinate 35,984, forward strand.
GGGCCATGACGGGGACACACCCCGGGGCCACTCATCAGGGCTGCGCCTCTTCTACGTGCACACTGTGCGCCCCCTTTGTAGCCCCCTACAGCGGCCCGTGCTTGTCTCGTTTCGCCCACTCGCAGAGGAAGTAGAGGTCCCAGAACCGGTTTTGAGGACCCTGCTGGGGGCACCGCGTGGGAAAACACCCGAACCAGGCGGAAAGGGCACTTTTGGTGCCCCTACCCAAAGGGTTCGACAGATCGGGGGCCGTGGGTGGCCAAGATCCTTCCCAAAGGCAAGGGAGTTGTCGCGGGGACAGGCTGTGCAGGGCCCTTGCCCACAGGAGCAGCGTGACCTTTTCCCCGGGGGGCAACCCCCGGCTGCGGGAGGGTGGCAGCCCCGCCCCCAATCCACCTCCCCCCCGGCCACACCCCCCTTGGGGCGGGGAGGGAAACCTGACCCCCCCCCCGCGTCAACTCTTTTCGCTCCGCCCCCCGGGTGGCACCCCCTCGGGCCGCCCAGGTGTTTTATCGCACACTGCCGGCCGCAAAGGGCCCCGTTGTGCAAGCGGGAGGGTGACCCCCACCCCCCGCCCCCCCCAAGGCGGTGGCCCCCCCAACCCCCAATTTTCCCAGCAAGCGTCGCCCTGCAGGTGGTGGCCACGCCAAGTTCCCAGAAGAGTCGCGGTCGCATCTACTACCCCGACGGGCCCGGCCCCTGAGGGGGCCCCGGGAAAGGGGCTGCGGTGGGAGGGGCCGGTGAGGGGGGGCCGGGAGGAAACCCGACCTTTTCCCTCCACGTTGCAGACGGAGTGGTGGCGATAGAGCGGGCCCACAGCACGCCCTGGGCCGAAGGAGGGGGGTTGTGGTTTAACCCCAAAATCCATGTTCCCCTGGGGTCCCTACGGCAGCCCCCCCACACCGATGGACAACGTCCCACCCCTCACCACCCCCCTTTCCTGGGCAAAACCCCCGGGGCCCTTTTGCCGCGCAGGGGCCCCCGCTGGGTAAGGTTCAACTGGGTCCCAGCCACATAGGCGCCCGGGGCCCAACGAGGCGGCCAAATAAAGGGGGCCCCCCCCGGGGGGCCCCAACCAGACACCAGCGGGGGCCCTTGACTGCCAAACCCAGCACCCAAAGGGGGCCAAGGTACTGGCCAGAGGGCCGCTGCCATTGTGCCGCAGAACAACAGTATGCCAGGGTGCAGACATCGAGGCAGGCAGCCTGGCAAAACAAGCCCCCAAAAAAAACAACGACCTTTACGCCCCCCCCCAGCAGCTGTCCCGAGCCGAGGAGGGGCGTTCTACACCGGGCTTGGCGGGATACGAACCCGGATGAGTGAGGGACGGGTTTGAGGGGCGGCCCTTTTGAGCACTGTCCCCCATAGGGCCCCCCCCTCCCCTGACCCACTCCGCTTCCCTGTTCCCGAACAGACGGCTCAGAAAAAGTGCGGGCCCCGGGAAAGCGCCCGGCCCCCCTTTGTACGGCAGTTTTAGAAAAAAACTGCCCCTGTGCTGGAGGTGGGCGTGCCGCCCCCCCCCCCCCGGGTGAACACTAAGGAGCGGGAGTGGGCCCCCAGCCCCCGCCCACCTGGACCTGACTTGGTGGGGGGCTACAGCGGCCCGGGGTGATGCCCGCCCTTTTTTAACTGGCGTATGGTATGTATGTGGATGTGTATTATGTCATTGTAAGTTATGTATATATATTTGTAATAGATGTTAAAAAAAATAAAAAAAAAAATTAAAAAAATCCCTCCCTTCATTTTAATTTAAGGGATTTTAAAGGTTTTGGCGTGTTTCACATATTTAAAAAACTTTTTATTAATTTGGGAAAACACCAAATTTTTTTGGTTTTTTATGGGGGTAAAGGAAGCTGAAAAACCAAGAAGAGAAAGGAGCAAAAAAAAACGTAAATAAGGAGTATGTTGTTTGGGAAACATTTTAAAAGTGTGCAAGATGTTTTTGTTGTTTATCATTATTACTATTTTTCTACCCATTTTCCCCGCAAATTTTGGCGTTTTGTTTATACCCCGAAAAGCCCCTTTCCTTTGGGATTACCCCACAATTGTCTTTAACCCCCCCCTTTTTTATTTTGAACTTTTTTTTTGATTTTAAATTTTATATTAAATTTTATTGCATTAAAAAAATTTAAAATTCATTTTTAAAAAATTACAGTTCAAACTTTCTACGTTTCAACTTTTTAACTAAATTTTGATTCCATGTCGTCGTTTGCAATTTTTTTTTAATAAAATTTAACCCCTCCCTATGGTTTCCCTGTCTTTAGATAAATCAAACCTGCTCTCACACCCTAGTTACTTTTAGACACATCGGCTATTTTTACATATCTTCCCCCCCCCAGAATGTACAACCCAAAAGACAAAGCCCCAAAAAATGGCGGTTACTGTTCGGAAGAAATTTTCCTAAGCAGAAACAGTCTTTCCCCTCCTCTCGTGAGTGCAGGGGTGACAACCCCTGCAAAATTTCTGCATCCCCCAAAAGTGGGGGTACATTGCGGCTTGGAAAATTTGGGTAGGGTGTTCCCGGGGGGGATGATTTTTGTGGGTTTCATTTTTTTTTCCCCGACCGGCCCCACGCCAAAGGGGACCCATATTGCTTCTCCCCAAAAGCCCGCCCCCCAAAAGGTGTCAGTGGGAAAAAAGCGGCAGAGCTGTGTAGTGATGGTGGTATTTTGGGCAGTGGTAGATGTGTTAGAAGATTAATGTTTCCCCAAGGAAGGAAAGCAGGGGTGTTGATGGAGGTGTTGGTTTTGGGGAGAAAACGTTTTAAAATGGCCCGTTGAAGGCCAAAGGGCCCGGGGGGCTGGCAGACACGCCGCGCCCCACTCCCCTTTCGTCCCATAGGGGACCCCGAGCACACCAATCTTCCCCCTTTCCCGGGGTTTCTGGGAGGTTTTTGTTCTGACGTCTTCCTTGTCCGCGTGGTTGAAGGGGCAAACAGCCAAGCCGGGGTTCCCGGAAGGGCTGCAGTCAGGTTTGCCAAAAACGGAAATTTTCAGGGGGGTGGGGATGGGAAGGCAGGAGCAGTGGGGGCTCGGGGATAGGGTTGGCAGAAAGGGAGCACCCCCAAAACACCACTGCCAGGTGTATGTGCCTTTAGAGAACAGAAAAATTGATACATACCCCAACCCAAAATTTTCATGATAAAAAGTTTATTAAGTTATTTTCAATACGGTTTCCCCAAGTGAAAAATTTTTATTTAAAAACCCGAACTAAATGTAAGGAAATGGAGGGCCCATCCTCCATTGACGAAAGCCCCCACCCTCTCTTGGGCGAAGTCAAGAGGATTAGCAAAGTTGAAGGGTGGAAAGGCAGCTGGGTTTGTTTTAAAACAGTGCGGAGCTCCCAAAAATGGGGGTGAGGCCATGGGTCCGCGGGTTGCCGCGTCCTGAGCCGGGGGCAATCAGGACCCTTCCCCCTGACTGGAAAAAAGGGGGGGGTTCCGTCCCCCCCCACTGGAAAAAGGGGAAAAGGGGAAAAGTCAGGAATGCAAAAATTTTCCGCGGTATAAAACTGCTAGGTACCAGGCAAGGTGCTTGCCCATCTATTGCTGACACGAATTCGCATCATTGGTGAAGCATCAGAGACCTCAGCAGTCTGGGTTCACGCCTGGTACGTCAACAACGGACCATTATCCTAGCGCTTCGTGTCCTGGTGGAACGCCGACGTGATTTTCGACAGGGGATGCTTGCACCCTAGTTGATCTCAAGAAGGCGTTTGACTCAGTGCATCGTGAGTCACTCGGGGATCTTGCGACTTCGAGGGATTCCTCCCAAGGGGACTATTGGTTGATAACTGGTCTGTATTCTGGGACTGAGATGCTGTGAAGTGTGGGCAGGTGATCCAGCTTCTTTCCTGTGAATACGGGAGTGAGGGCAAGGGTGCGCCCTTGCCCCATCACTTTTCAACGTTTGTTGGACTGGGTATTGGACAGGGTTGTAGATCAAAGTGATTGTGGAGCATCCGTCGGCAACACCAAGATCAACTGATCTTTTTTTTGCCGATGATGCAGTAATCTTTGCTGAGTCGCGGAGGTCCTGGTGATGGCTCTCGAGGCGTTTGCACGAGGAGGAAAAAGCCTTTGGGACTTGAGGTCTCCTGGCTAAAGGGAACAAGGTCCAGGTGTTTGGAGCCCTACTAATGAAGCAGTACAGTTGTTCATGCGTGTGGCGAGGACATTTAGATCTTGGAAAGTTTACATACCTTTGGTAGCGCAGTCCATAATGACGGGGGTCACGTCAAGAAATCTTACGGCGGGTTGGCATAGCCCACGGTGTTATGGACTCGCTCAGCGGGGAGTATTGGCGGTGTCGGTAACTGTGCAGGAGGACAAAGATCCGGATCTTCAAGCGCTTGTGATCCCTGTCTTACTCTATGGTTGTGAGACATGGACACTAAATAGTGACTGAAGAGACCCAAAAACCCAAAGCCTTTGGTAATAAGTGTCTTCGCAGAATCAGGGGTATCGCTGGGATGATTACGTGCAAATCAGCGATTGCACCGTGAGACTGAATCGAGGCCTATTACCTGCATAGTCCGTCAGCGCCAACTTGGATATGGATGGGCACCCCCCCTGAAACGATTTTCCCCATGGGTTTGTATTGTAAGAGACAACCCGGCGGGGAGGAGGCCAAGGGGGCGCCCCAAGGCTCGGGGCTGGGGCAAGTTGAGTTTCTTGCGAGAGTGCTTGGTAGGGGAAAAAGGACCCTGCATGGGAACTCGGCGTGGTGACCCCGGGAGTGGGGTCGTAGGGTGGGCGAGGCGACGCCCCCCCCGCGTATGCCCCAATGTTTGATTGTTTAAATGAAAAGTTACTTTTTTTTTTTTTTTTCTGTAGTTCATGTCGCGCGCCGCCGCGCCATTGTGAACACAAGAGCTGCACCCGAGGCAGTGAGTCTCGTCCCTCTGTTTTTACATGGGTGGAACCGCTGTGAAATCGCGCGATCATGATCGGCTTTCTTTAATTATCCTAGACGATGGAAAAACGGGAAGTATTTGCGAAACATCAATTATCCCCGCGCATTTAAAAGAAAAGACTGAAAAACAACGGTACGACTTTATTTTCAAGAATACTGTAAATTTTTACCATCACCTGATGATCCCCCCCTCACTCCACCACCCCTCTACTACCAACACTAAAAACCCCCACCATCCCTTCTCCACCACCCCCTAGCACATGCCCTGAAATCAGGAACATCAAAATAAAATCATACCCGAGAAGGTAAAATTTTTTTAAAAAACCCATATTGTGTGAAGTTTGCGGGCCCCTCCATTTTATTCTATCACGAAAACCCCACGGCAGTGAGTTGTGTGTAGTGTCTGGAGTCACCTGTCCATCGTTAGAGTTGTAGATGTAAAATATCTCCCCGAGTTTTGGCACATCGCGGGCCGTGGTTACCGCGTTATTCCAGAGGGAGCTAGGAAGGCTTTGACCCGTGGAGATAGAGACTGCAAGCGGGTAGGGTCGCCGTCCCTAGGGGGCGAGGACAGAAACTGGTTGAATTTATATGAACCGGGAGCATTTTTTGCTTTTTAGAGGGTGTTTGTCGTTGTGATTTTTTGCGTTAGCTCGGGTATTTTTAAGTGATTGGAGTGCGAGAGGGAAGACTGTAGCCCCGGTAATTCCTTGCCAGTAGTGTAATAAGTAAAGTTAGGTTTATCGCTGTGTTTAGCAAATTATGTTTCCCCGTTTTTTGTACCCCATTTTAGTTTTTGCACCCCTTGGTCCTCGGGGAAAGGGAGTCAAATCGAGATTTTTTTGTCACGAGTTTTTTTCTATATTTTTTTTCCGCTCCCGGCAGACATTTACTCCGAAACCCAAAAGTGGGGTACTGCAACGATGTGTCTCAGTTTTTGATCCCAGAGAGAGAAGGGGGAGAGAGAAGAGAGAGAGAGAAGGGAAAAAGAATGAAGGAAGAGAGAGAAGGGGAAAAAGAAAGAGAGAAAAAAGAAGAAAAAGGGGAAAAAGAGAAGAAAGAGAGAAGAAGAAAGAAGAAAGGGGGGAAAAGAGAAAAGGGGAAGAGAGAGGGGAAAAGAAAAAA
>JACEEZ010022785.1:8757-34486 GCA_016584305.1 Chionoecetes opilio
CTACAGACCCCCGAGGTAGACCGCACGCTGTAGTAGCACCCATCACATGTAGGTTTGTGCTGAGCTTAACCTCAACGAACAGACTATGCAAGGAAGGCAGAAAGTGTGACAATGTATGCTGCGCTGCTGCTGGTGGGCGTTGCAAACTCCTGCGCAATATTTACACCCTCATGTCCTCCTAACCAGTGTTTAGCGGAGAAAGTTTACGCCATACACATATCTCCCGGCCGTACAAAACAGCCGTACACTTTCCCGGCCAAAACCCCGTTCCCGACGGCTCCCCAGGGTTGTTACGGAGGAGCGGGGAAACTGAACAACGAGGCATTGACGCCGATTTTCAGAGTGACCATCATTCTTATCACATCAAAATACATGGGAAAAGAGCACTTTTGACCTCGTACTCAATTCCTGGTTGAAAGTGCTGATATGCCGGCTAGCCAACAAATAGCTGTACATTTTTGGTGTTGGTCAGCCCACTATTTTTAAGGTGAAGCTATTTTCTCTTAATAGATTTTGTGATGTTTTGAATGAATCTGAGGTAAAAATGGATGAAGACTGAGCGGTCTTTTTCTGAGACACTGACTCATTATTGTCCTGGCCACAAAATGCTGCTTTAGCACAGGCAGATATTTGTGTGTTCTGCAAACCTGTACATTTTATTTTTATTTTTTATTTTTCATCACCAAATCCTAGGGTCGCCATGGTCGTTTCCATTGATAACAATGTACCTCCATCAGAAAAAGCACTAAAACTGGGCCTGGAAATAATGGTCATTGTCCCAGGATAAATTTTACACCCTACACATAATCTACTAGCTGTACAAAACTCGCTTCCACTTTCCCCGCCCAAAACGGCCGGGGTCCCGACGGGTTCTTTCCGGCGTTCCGACGGGTCCCCGGGTAGTGACAAAAGGGAAACCCGGGAAGTGAGGGAATTGTACAAACACAAGTGTGCCCCGCCCCGCCCCGCAGTGACCGGCCCGCACGCCAGCCGCCGAGTGGTCCGCTCTGTCCCGCCCTGCCGGGAGGATTATTACCCTGCCCGAACCAAACCTCATCTAATAGGGGGGCCTCGCGACCCCCCCCCCCCCCCCCGGTGTGATTATTAACCTAACCTAACTCCTAAAGGGTGGGTTGGCCTTGGAACGGGGTGGGTGTGTGTATGCGCTATTGGACAACTCTGTAATTTCTTTGATATGTACAGGTGTAAGTTTAAAAGGTTACGCGGAAGTGGATTAATGCTGCTCAATATACTGAGCAAATATATATATATATATATATATATATATATATATATATATATATATATATATATATATATATATATATATATATATATATATATATATATATATATATATATGTATATATATATAAATTAAGTGGTAACAGCGGTACCGAGTGCGCAGTTCTCGTCCATTATGACCGTATCTGATTACAGTTTTTTGCCAAACCGTGTTTTTTAAATATATTTATTCAAGTCCCATCAAAAAGTGACTCCCTGGAAAAACAAAATATCAGATGAATTCAAAACACGGCAAATCTTATTAAAAATAATATGTTTTTGTCCTCATAATTAACAGTCAAGATAGTACACCAATGCACCAAAGGCAGGTCATGTCTCACCAATTTATTGAGTTTTTATAGGAAAGTTTATCAGACGGCAGATAATGATAAGGATTATGATATCATATACCTGGAATTTAGTAAGGCATTCGACAAAGTACAACACGAGCGACTCTTAAATAAGGTTAAGGCTCATGGAATAGATGGGAAGGTTCTTCGTTGGATCAGAGCTTGGCTAAGTAATAGGCAACAAAGGGTTACAATTAATGGTTCTAAATCTGAATGGGGACAGGTGACAAGTGGAGTTCCACAAGGATCTGTTTTGAGTCCTTTACTATTTTTGATTTACATCAACGACGTGGATAGTGGGATTAGTAGTGATATCAGCAAGTTTTCTGATGATACTAAGTTAGGTAGGATTATTGGATCACAGTCTGATGTAAACATATTGCAGGGAAACATAGATAAACTTAATGTGTGGGTAGTCAGATGGCAGATGGAATTTAATATTGATAAGTGCTGCGTTATGAATGTTGGTAGAAAAAACACTGGTAATAGATACACCATACGCAATCAGAGCTGGGCAGTATTTAAATACATTTGTATTTAAATACGTATTTAGAATGAATATGGCGTTATTTTCACCTCATCATAGTATTTTTGGTAAATATGGAATGTGACATATTTGTAACATTGGGTCATACAGGTAGATTACACTGGGGAACAATTTAAAAAAAAAAATTGTTGAGTTAGATTTTTGAGCTTATTTAGACTAAAATTGGCATGCTGATTCCAAATCTGTAGTCAGTTTTTTTCTAGCACGTCAAGTTTTTTCTCCACAGCTTACCCTCCAGATGAGCAAAATTCCACTTGTGAGCTGTAGTAAAACTTGCCAGCTGATTACGATTTGACTCATCGAGAGCTATGTGGCAACTTGTTTGTGCAGTTACAATTGAGATAGTGCGGTGAGAGGTGTGTGCAGCTCCCAATAGGTCAGTACTATCAATATCTGCAAACAGAAAGCTAGGATAGTAGGAATTAGGAGGATTTGTTATGGCTTTTCTCTTAACCTTGTAACAACATACCATTGTAATTTCTATTTCGTTTTATGCTGTTTTTTTTGTTTTCAAAGCTTGTAACTATTCCAGCTTAGTGTTTTATTTACATAGGTATATATTTCTTTTGTTTCAGATCATGTCTGCTCCTGCTACGTCTCGTCGTAAATGCCTAAACAACCCTGACTCCTTCTGCTATATATGTGGTAGTTTCACCATTCCAAGTCAGAGGGCAAGCATCAGCGTATTTATCAAACAAGCATATTTCGCATATTTTAAAGTGAAACTCGGTGATCAAGACAAGCTATGGGCCCCTCACAAAGTGTGCAAGCAGTGTGTCGAGAGATTACGGATGTGGACCAAAGGAACACGTGAAAAGTTGGCATTTGGTATCCCCATGGTTTGGCGAGAGCAAAAAGATCATTCCACAGACTGTTACTTTTGTTTAGTGAAAACATCAGGATTTAACAAGAAAAATAAAAGTAAAATAGAATATCCTAATCTACCGTCAGCTATAAGACCAATGCCTCATTCAGCTGAAATTCCAGTGCCAGTTTCCGAACAACTACCTCCTCTAGAAGATCTGAGTGATGTTGAAGAACGCAGTGACAACAATGATGCAGATTTTGACATTCACGAGGATTCAGTTCGTAGGGGATTTGATCAGCACGAGTTGAATGATTTAGCAAGTGATTTGGGCCTATCCAAAAAAGCTTCAGAAATACTAGCATCAAGACTGAACGAGAAAAACATACTTGAACAAGGAGTGAAGGTATCATACTTTCGAACCAGAGAAAGTACATTTCTGCAGTACTTTCGAAGTGCCAGCGGTTTTGTGTTTTGCCATAACATTCCTGGTTTACTGAAGGAATTAGGGCTTTCAATCTACAATCCAAATGAATGGCGATTGTTTATTGATAGCTCAAAGCGGAGCTTGAAGTGTGTCCTTCTACACAATGGCAATTTGTTTGGCGCAGTCCCTATTGGGCATTCGGTCTGTCTTCGTGAAGAATATGGAGATGTAAAAAGAGTCATTGAGTTATTGCAATATGACAAACCCAATTGGATCATCTGTGTTGACCTTAAAATGGTGTCCTTCCTTCTTGGTCAACAACGTGGATACACAAAGTATCCCTGCTTTCTCTGTATGTGGGATAGCAGAGCTCGAGAGAAGCATTGGGTTCAGACGAATTGGCCTCCGAGATCTGATCTTAAACCTGGAGATCCTAACATTGTACATGAGCCACTTGTTGACAGGAAGAAAATAATATTCCCACCTCTGCACATAAAACTAGGTCTCATGAAACAATTTGTAAAAGCATTGTCAACTGATGGCAACTGTTTGAAGTACATCATCTTGGCATTTCTGGACTGTCAATTAAAAAATCAAGGCGGTGTGTTTGATGGTCCACAAATTCGACAGCTCATCAAAGATGAACATTTCAACGGTACTATGTCAGACCTTGAAAATAATGCTTGGCTATCATTCAAAGACGTCGTCAAGAACTTTCTTGGAAATACACGTGGAAGTAATTACACAGAAATTTTTCAGAAACTATTGGAGAGCTACAAAGCGCTTGGTTGCAACATGAGTATTAAAGTACATTTTTTGCATAGCCATCTTGCCAACTTTCCGGAAAATCTTGGTGCTGCTAGCGACGAGCAAGGTGAACGATTTCACAAGATTTGAAGTTATGGAAGAACGTTACCAGGGTAGATGGGATGTGCATATGATGGCTGACTATTGTTGGAGCATCAAACGCGATAGTCCTCAAGTTGAACACTCCAGACAAAGCTACAAACGTAAATTTTTACCTTAACCTGCACACAATTATAGCCTTATCCTTTCTAAAAACATGATAATGTTAAATAAACATTCTATTCATGCCTATTTCTTTCATTTTTCATTGTATGTTAACATTTGCAACTTTTTATAAAATAAGCACTGTTACAGTTATGTACAGTATTTTTCATATTTTTTAAGAAAACGAAAATCCTACAGTTCAAAAACTTGACGTGATAGAGAAAAACTGAGATCAGTTTTGGATTCAGCACCCAAAAATTACTTAATAACAAGTGTCAGACCTAACTCAACAAAAATTTGTTCCCCAGTGCACTGGGGAACAATTTGAAAAAAAAAAATTGTTGAGTTAGATTTTTGAGCTTATTTAGACTAAAATTGGCATGCTGATTCCAAATCTGTAGTCAGTTTTTTTCTAGCACGTCAAGTTTTTTCTCCACAGCTTACCCTCCAGATAAGCAAAATTCCACTTGTGAGCCTCATTCAGCCTCATTCAGCTGAAATTCCAGTGCCAGTTTTCGAACAACTACCTCCTCTAGAAGATCTGAGTGATGTTGAAGAACGCAGTGACAGCAATGATGCAGATTTTGACATTCACGAGGATTCAGTTTGTAGGGGATTTGATCAGCACGAGTTGAATGATTTAGCACGTGATTTGGGCCTATCCAAAAAAGCTTCAGAAATACTAGCATCAAGACTGAACGAGAAAAACATACTTGAACAAGGAGTGAAGGTATCATACTTTCGAACCAGAGAAAGTACATTTCTGCAGTACTTTCGAAGTGCCAGCGGTTTTGTGCTTTGCCATAACATTCCTGGTTTACTGAAGGAATTAGGGCTTTCAATGTACAATCCAAATGAATGGCGATTGTTTATTGATAGCTCAAAGCGGAGCTTGAAGTGTGTCCTTCTACACAATGGCAATTTGTTTGGCGCAGTCCCTATTGGGCATTCGGTCTGTCTTCGTGAAGAATATGGAGATGTAAAGAGAGTCATTGAGTTATTGCAATATGACAAACACAATTGGATCATCTGTGTTGACCTTAAAATGGTGTCCTTCCTTCTTGGTCAACAACGTGGATACACAAAGTATCCCTGCTTTCTCTGTACGTGGGATAGCAGAGCTCGAGAGAAGCATTGGGTTCAGACGAATTGGCCTCCGAGATCTGATCTTAAACCTGGAGATCCTAACATTGTACATGAGCCACTTGTTGACAGGAAGAAAATAATATTCCCACCTCTGCACATAAAACTAGGTCTCATGAAACAATTTGTAAAAGCATTGTCAACTGATGGCGACTGTTTGAAGTACATCATCTTGGCATTTCCTAGACTGTCAATTGAAAAAATAAAGGGTTTTTGAAAAAATACCTCTCAAAGATTTTTAAGGTAATTTTGGGAAAAAGAAGCGGACACAAAAATGCAAAAAAAATTTTGGAAATCAGGGAAAAAATTTCCAGTTGAAAAACTTTTGGGAAGCACGCGTTGGGGAAATGATTTAAAAGAACTTTTGGCCTTCCAAAAAATTCCGGAAAATCGGGGCTCAAGCGACGAGAAAACTTTCCCCCTTTGAAAGGAAAGCTTTTAAGGGGTAATATTGAAAAGGGTACATTTTGGGATCAAAGGGGCGGTTTTTGCCTGCAAAAAAAACTTTTTTTTCCTTACCTGAAAATTAAAGCCTTTCCTTTCAAAAAACATGATTTTTTAAAAAAAATTTTTTTAGTTTTTCAAACAGTTGAAAAATTGCTTTTTAAAAAATGATGTTTTTTTTGCAGTTTTTTTTATTTTTTGCCGAAAATTAAGTTAAAAACTTGAGTTTTAAGAAAAAATGGATCATTTGTTTGCCCCCTTAAATCGGTTCGCCTTCCCCTTTGGCCCAGTAAAATTACAAATTTTTTTCTTTTTTTTAATTTTAAATTTGAGAGTTTTTGGTTAAACGAGGGGGCCTATTTCGATTTAAAATTTGGGGGTTTTGTGGGGGGGGTTTTGTTAAGGGTTTTCCCCTCCCGGGCCCCTTTAAAACTGGGGACCCCCCTTGGAAAACTTTTTCCCTTTCCTTCCTTTTTCTCTCTTCCCTTTCCCTTTTCCCTTCCCCTTTCCCTTTTTTTCCCTTCCCCTTTCTCTCTTTCCTCTTCCCTTTCTTCTTCTTCCCCAACCCCTCCCCTTTCTAGACCATCAAGTAATTTACATTTGGCCCCCAAAACAGGACAAAGCCCCGGTTGCCTATATAAAAACAGAAGAAACCGACCCTTTCCGGGGAAAAAAACCCGGTGTGCTAAAAAAAAACAGCAAAACGACCCAGGGTTTATAAAAAACACAGGAAAAAGGGTGTGCTATAAAAAACAGGAAAACAAAGGGCGTGTTAAAAAAAAGAAAAAAAACAGACAAAGGTTTTAAAAAAAACGAAAAACAACCCCTCCCAAAACAAAAACACCAAAAAAACGGTTGTTAAAAAAAAACACAACAGCAGGGCCTTTTTCAAAAAGGAAACAAAGAAAAGGTTTTAAAAAAAACGCCCCCACGGTCTGTATAAAAACAAAAACCAAAAATTTTAAAAAACAACTACAGCAAAAATGCGGATAAAAAAAAACAAAAGACCCAGTTTTGATCCCAGAAAAACCCAAAAATCCCTTAAAAACGGGCAGGACCAAACCCCCCTCAAACAAAAAGCAGAAACAACCATTTCTATAAAAAAACAAAAAAAGCCGGTTTTAAAAAAAAAAACGAAGGGGTCCTATCCAAAGCAAAGGGGGTTGTTCCAAGGGGGGGTTTCCAGGGGGGGGGGTTTTTGCGACCCCCGGGCTGCCCCCTATCAAAAAAACAACAAAGACCCGGCTCCCTTCTATCCCCCCCTTTTTTCTTCCCCCCTCCCTCTCCTTTCCCCTACCCCTTTCTCTTCCCCCCCCTCTTTTCCCCCCAACCCCCCCTCTATCCAACCCAGGGAAGGAAACAGGTTTTGGAAAACCCAAAAAAAGCAGACAGACGACACGGCTGCGCTATAACAAAAAGAAGACAAACGACACGGTGCTGCTATAACAAAACAGACGCGCAGACACGGCTGCTGCTATAACAAAACAGACAGACAGACAGACACGGCTGCGCTAAAAAAAACAGGGACAGAACCCCCACGGTGCTGCTATACAAAACAGACAACGACCACCCCCTTGCTATAAAAAAAAAAGGGACAAACAGCCCCACGGCTGCTGCATAAAAAAAAAAGACAGACAGACAGACCGGTGGTATAACAAAACGGGACAGAAGAAGCACGGTGCTGCTATAACAAAAAGACAGAAGACAGACACGGCTGCTGCTAAAACAAAACAGACAGAAGACAGACACGGCTGCTGCTAAACAAAAAGACAGGCAGACAGACACGGGCTGTATAAAAAAAACAGACAAAAGGGCGGGCCCCAGGCTGCTGCTATAACAAAAAAAGACAGAAGCCCGGGCTGTGCTAAACAAAACAGACAGACAGACAGACACGGCGCTGCTATAACAAAACAGAAGAAGACAGACACGGCGCGAAACAAAACAGACAGACGACAGCACGCGTGCTATAACAAAACGGGCAGACAGACAGCCCACGGCTGCTCTATAACAAAACAAACAGAAGCCCCAGGGCTGCGCTATAACAAAAAGAAAAACAGACACGGCTGCGCAAAAAAAACAGACGGGACAGACAACACGGCTGCTGCAAAAAAAAAAAAAGACAGACAGCAGACAGGGTGTGCATACAAAAACAGACAGACAGACAACAGGCTGTGCTATAACAAAACAGACGACAGAAGACACGGCTGCTGCTATAAAAAAAACAGACAGACAGACAGCCCCACGGCTGCTGTATAACAAAACAGAACAGACGCAGAAGGTGTGCATAACAAACAGACAGACAGACCCACGGCTGTGCTATAAAAAACAGACAGACAGACAGCCACGGCTCCGCTAAACAAAACAGAAGACAGACCCACGGTGCTGCTAAAAAAAAACAGACAAAGACCCCACGGTGTGCTAAACAAAACGAAAACAACCCCACGGCGCGCTATAACCCCAAAACAGACGAAGACAGCCCCACGGCTGCTGCTATCAAAACAACAGACAGACAAACGGCGGGCCCCTATACAAAACAGACGACAGAAGAACCCACGCTGCTGCATAACAAAACAGAAGGGACGACAGCCCCACGGCTGTGCATAACAAAACAGACAGACAGACAGACAGGCTGCGCTTAAAAAAACAGCGACAGACCCACGGGCGCTATAACAAAACAGACAGACAGCAGCACGGCGTGCATAACAAAAACAGACAGACAGCCCCAGGCTGCTGCATAACAAAACAGACAGACAGACGCCCCCACGGCTGCTGCTATAGTAATTGAAGTAAGGGGATTATATAAAATTTAAAATGGGAAGGGCAAAAACAGAAGGGGGGCCAGGCAGGATTTTAGGAGGGAGGTGGGCTGGGGACCAAGAAGAGAAAGGGGAAAGAGATCAAACACTCCTAATTTAGTTGAATGATTGATAACGTTAACACTCACGTTTTCTCGGTCTGTGGTCACTAGTCCTTTACGTCTTGCTGGAAATATAAAAAAAACAAATATCAGGCGACGGAAATTTGCAGATAAAAAAAAAAAAATCAGCAAATTTCCCCACAGAAAACCCAACACAAAACGGTAAGTCCATAAATTTAGGGATTTGTGAAAGCGGAAAGGGCGTTCCCCCAGATTTTCTTCCTGTATCTAAACTCCTAAAAATTTTTTAGCGAAAAAAACCCCTCAAAATTATTCAATAGAAGCGACCAAGGTTACCACCTACGATTTTTTGCAATTTTTTTTAGCCTCCCCTAATCAAAATGAATGACATTTTTGGTACCCAAAAAACAGACAGACAGAACACGGCTACTCCTTAGTACATTAGATGTCGTGATAAGGGCAGCACGGTACATGTAACTTGGCTCAGTCAAAAAGGTTTATCACTCCCTTAAACCCCTGCTATGAGAGAGATGGCCAGAGAGGGACTGGCCCGGGGGACTGTCCCAACAACTTTATCTTTTTTATATTTCAATTTACTTGTATTTTATTTGGCTTTTAGAAAATGTACTAGGCCAACTTTTGAGTTTCACAAAAAAAATTAATAGCAAGGGAAAAATATTTTTTCACTTTAACAAAAAGAGCATAGTACCCTTTGATGGGGGAATGACTTGGCTGGGGGGCCGAAACGACCACGGCTGGAAAAAAAATAGGGCAAAAAGGACGAGGTTTTGCGCGGTCATTCAGAGCACGGGATAAATTTCTGACCAAAAATTGGGTTTTTCAGAGGAGATATTTAGATTTTCGGAAACCCTGGAAAAAAGGGTTTTCTTGCCTTGTTTCATCCCCAAATCCGGGTCCCGTTCCTGTGAAAACAAGTATCTCCATCAGAAAAAAGCTCTAAAATCCCCAGGAAACAATAGTCGGTCTCAGAAACCAGGGTAGGGAGGGAAATGTCAAAAACAGTGCTTTCCCGTCCATTCGCCAGCCCCCCCGCCAGCGCCAAGTGGTCCGCTCTGCCCCGCCCTGCGGGAGATTTTACCCAACCAAACCTAACCAACCGTGTAACGGGGGATTACACCCGCTTATCTTAACTTCTTTATCTGTGTTTGATATTCGAGGGAGTTCCAGAAGGGGCAGTCTTGGTAAGGGGGGTTAAGTCCCCTTTGACGACGTGCATGGGGCCGTGTTGAAGGGAGCCATGTAAGGTTACCAGGGGGAGTTGTGGTGGAGCCCGACAGAGGCTTTAATTGCCTTGGCCAAAAACCCCTTTCTGAAACCCCCTCAGTATGTCCTTCCAAACAGACACAGACCGGGTGGTAGTCAAATGCAAAAAAAATAAATTTCCCTTTACCTTGCCCCGGGAGGGTTCGAACCTACCCCATCAAGTTTTTCCCCGAAAAAACACTAGCCCCTTAGACCACGACGCAAAAGGGGTACACCCATGGTAAGGGGGGTGCTGTGATTGTATGCATTAAAAACAGGTAATATCGGTAAATTTCTAGATTTGCCATATCCCCTTTTTCCCCCGCAAGCGGGGGGGGACCTGGGGGAATGGGGTATTTTTGGGTGGGGAAAAAATAATGCTCGGAAACACGTTTTTTTGGACTTGAGTAGAGGACCCAAAGTCCCTAGATCTAGGGGATTTCCCCTTGATTAGGGGATTTTCCCTAGAATCTATTTGATTTTCCCTAGATCTAGGGGAGTTCCCTGAGAAAGGGGAATTTTCAACCCAGTTTAATTTTACCTAACCTCTTGGGGGGGCGGTCCACTCCCTCGGACTCCAGTAACAAACCCAACGAAATTTAACCTAACCTAGCGGGGAGCCCCCCCCCCCCCCCCCCCCCCCCCCCCCCCCCCCCCCCCCCCCCCCCCCCCCCCCCCCCCCCCCCCCCCGAAATCTAGCCAAACCCTAATCCCCCCAAAAGGCGGGCCCCAAACCCCCTCGACCCAACAAAAATTTCCCTCACCTCTTAACGGGGGGAGAGGGTTT
Source organism: Chionoecetes opilio (assembly GCA_016584305.1). Classification (NCBI taxonomy): domain Eukaryota; kingdom Metazoa; phylum Arthropoda; class Malacostraca; order Decapoda; family Majidae; genus Chionoecetes; species Chionoecetes opilio. Next base: position 19,697 of record JACEEZ010022785.1, read on the forward strand.
CCCCGACACCCGGGGTCATCATTTGTTGTGCGGATGTCGGGTTTCCCCCTTTCTGGATTCAAATCAAATCCTTTTTCCCCTAGACTGGGGAATTTTTTACAACACCCCAAACTCAAAAACAGTGGTTGCGACGCATATTTTGAACCCCAGTCAAAAATCCCGCATTCCCCCAGGTCCCAAGTTGTTTTGGGGGAGGGGGGAGTAGGCCAAACATCAGAATAAACCCAAAATTTTCCGCAGGAGTTTGGCAGCACCAACCTCGCCCCGGGCAAAGGGCAATCACGCCCCATCAGATTCGCTTTTTTAAACCCTTTAAAAATAAAAAACCTCCCCAAACAAAAAAACCAAACCCCAAAACCTAACCTTTTAAAAATGTAAAAACCCCCCAACCTTAAAACCCCAAAACCCTTTAACTACCCCCCCCCCCTTTTAAAATAAAATAACCCTTTTGTGGGTTTTGACGGAAAATTTTCCTCGGAAAAAATTTCCCACAAACCCAAACCCCCTTTTCCTACCGGACCCGCCCCGGAATTTCCTACGGACCTTTTTCCTACGGACCCCCGGAATTTTGGCCTAGGGGACAGTTTGCCACGGACAATTTGCCTACGGATAATTTCCCCTAGGGAAAGTTGCCCTACCGGACACTTTGCCACCGGACACTTTGCCTAGGAACTTTTGCCACGGACATTTTGCCTACCGGACAGTTTCCCTACGGACAGTTTGCCTACCGGACAATTTGCCTACCGGCACTTTGCCTCCCGGACATTTTCCCTCCCGGACACTTTGCCTAGGGACATTTTTGCCCCCGGACAGTTTCTACGGACACTTTGCCACGGACACTTTGCCAAACGGACGTTTGCTAGGGACAATTTCCCTACCGGACACTTTGCCTACCCCGAAACCCCCTTTGCCTACGGACACTTTGCCTACGGACACTTGCCTACGGACACTTTGCCTCAAGTGTTTTCCCCAGGAAAAAATTTTTCTCAAAATGTTCCAAAATAACGTCTCATATATACTTTTTTGGGAAAAATTTATTTTTTTTTGTTTTTTGCCAAATTTTTTTAAAACTTTTTATGATAGAAAGTTGTCCAAGTTAATGGGGGGGTTTTTTTGGGCAAGACTGCGAAAAATTTAAAAAAATCGGTTTAATAAAATTTTTGAAACATTATTAAAAACTAAGTTCATTTGGGGGGTTTCAAATGGGTTTATTTAGACGGCTTAGGGGGGATTTTCAGTTATGCCCGGTAGGGATGTCAAAAAATATGAGAGCGGTAAAAACTTACCCAATTTGTACTATTTAACTTTGTTTCCCCCTATCTCAGTAATATGGACGGAGGGGGTTTTTTTTTACTTGGGATATCATTTACTTATCCACTATTAGTGCACAGAAGAGTCTGAGTGGGCCTTGGTTTGGGAAAAATGAAGAAATTTTTTTTTTCTTTTTCGAATTTTTCATGGGTACCCATTCACCACCAAGAATGATAAGAGACTTGAAAACGCATACTTTTAGAAAGTAATGATATCCCACCTCAAAAATTAACCTTTGAAGAATGCAAAAAGAAAAATGGCTCTCATAATTTTTCAAATATGAGCTTTAAAAAAACTTTTTTTGAAGATTTTCAAAAATTTCCCCTTTCAAAAAGGGAGGTTATTCAGCTGCAAAACTCTATATTGTGTAAATCCAATGCTGCTTGCTATTTGGGGAAAAAAAAAAAAAAAAATTTTTTTTTTTTTTTTAAAATATTATATATATATATATATATATATATAAATATATATAATGAATGCAAAATTTTAAAAAAAAATCCGTCTATATGCCCTATTTTGGGAATATTTTAAATTTAAGGTTTTTTTTATAAAACCCCTTTATACTCTAACAGCTGCTCAATAGGTTTGATTGTGCAAGGAGAAGAAATGGCAATGCTGATCTTATTTTCTTTTAATGCTAGTGATTAAATATCGGTCTAGGGCTTTCTTATTCAAATAGTGCCTGCGGTCAAATATAAGGCTTTTATTTTTTTAATTTTTCCCTTGAAAATGAAATTGAAGGGTTTTTTTCTGTAGACTGCATATGTTTTAGTATGAGAGAGGTGATTACGTTGAATTACTTTTAGTTCTGTTTAAAAAGCTTAAAAAGGGCCCTTATAGTTTTTCTCAAAAATTTTTAAGTTCGTTTGATTTTAAATTTTTCGGCTTAGTTATATCAAAGGGGGTATAGAGAAAAAGAAAAATTTGAGAAATATGAGAGGGAGGGAAATGCCCCTATTTTTTGTTAATTTTAAAAATTTACCTTTTGAATATTAGTTTTGGATTTTATCTGGTAAAAAAGTTTGTCGATTTTAAAAAGATTGAAATCTATTTTTTAGATCTTTTTTGGTCTACACTTTTAATGTCAATAATTTTTTTTGTATCTATAAAGAAAAGCCATTTTTTGGGGCTAATGTGAAACATTACGCTTAGGTATAATTATTTTGAATTTTATCTTGTAAAAAATTTTTTCCCAATTATAAAACATGGAAAATTTCTAGAGTTTTTTTTTTGATCTAATTTTAATATCGTGTTTTTTTTTTTTATCTATAAGGGAAAAAGGGCCCCTTTTTTTGGGGATAATGTAAAAAATTATGCCTTTTGAATAATACTTTTGGGTTTTCTGCTAAATGTTGGGGAGATTTTTTAAAATAAAGAATACTATTTTTAGAGTTTTTTATGATCTATAATTTTGAGAATCTTTTTTTTTGTATCTATAAGGGGAAAAATCCTTTGGGGGCATATAAAGAAATTTGGGCATTTGGGTCATATTTGGTTGATCTGTTAAACCCTTTGCCTCTCAAAAAAATTATAGAAGACTTTTAGATATTTATTTTAGATCTATAATTTTTATTTAGGAATGTTTTTTGACCCCTTAATGAAAAGCCACTTTTTGGGGGATTTATGTAAAATAAAGCCAGATTTTTGAATACTTTTTGGGCCGAATCTGGTAAACTAAATGCCTGATTTTTAAAATAAAGGGACAATTTTCTTTTTTTTTTTTAAAGTCTATAATTTTTAAGCGTATGATTTTTTTTTGATCTTAGTATTTTTAAAAAACTTTATCCAGCACCCCCTATTTGTGGATCAGTTTGATTTTTAGTAATGATGGGTACTGTGCTAATACCCAATCTGTAAAAAGTAATTTTAAAATTTGGATAAAATTGTAAAAACGCTAAATTTTCTACAATTTAAATTATTTTTCATTATCACCCACATAAAATTTCGTTTGTTCTGCTGACATATAGAATTTTTTAAGTTTTTGGGGTTTTAAATTCTTTTTTTATAATTTTTTTTTTTTTTTTTTTAAAAAAGGCAAAGGAATAAAAAAAAAAAAAAAAAAACCAAAAATTTAAATATAGAAATATGCTAATTTTCGGGAACGTAGTAACGAAACTTTTTGTGGGGGGGAGGAAATTTTTTTTTAAAAATTTTGGAAAAAAATTAGCGATTTTTTAAATTTTTTCCAGTTGTAATAAAAATTCACAAGGGGCGTATGAGTTACAATATCTATATTTTTGTGGAAAACCCAAATTTTTCCCCAAAATTAAGGGGGATAAATGTCAAAATTTTTTTTTTTTTTTAATGCCTCGTGCACCCTTTTATACGTCGACGTTGAATTTTTATATGTTAGGATATTTTACTATTTCGCATATGAGTATATATTATTTTAAAAACAGTTTAAATTTTTTGAAATAAAAAGCAAAAACATTTACATACAGGCGCCGGGGACTGTTTCAAGGTTAAGAAACAGTAAGGGGTGCTCAACAACGTTGGTTATCGAGATGAGAATATCAAAAAAAGGGTACTTGTACCCCAGGGAAAGATTTTGAAAAAGAAATTTTTCTCACTTTGGAGTGAATTGGGGGATTTAAATAAAATTTAAAACTTTTTAGGTGGGCAAAAGCTTTAAAAATGATGTGTAATGAAGTCCAAAAGACTCCTGTAAAAAAAGGTCTTCGAGATTTGTATAGTCTTACCCCTTTTTATGACTTCAAATATTGAATGTAATCCCCAAAAATTTTACAAATGTGTTTTAGTGACTTTTAAATTTTTTGGATTAGGTGATTTTGGCTATGTTGGGAGGGAAAATCCTATTTCGTCGGGTTTTTAGAATATAAAAACACGGTCAATAGGTTTCGGAGTTACATCCAAAAAAATTGCAAAATCAAGCAAATTGCCAAATTTTCACCCATAAGAACAAAATTAACGACAAAAATGAATGGCTTAATCATAAGCAGAAGACCTATTCCGGCTTTTAAAAGACACCTTGTGACTTTTTCTACCATTTTTGGGTTTTTTAGATAGAGCCTTTCAAAGAGTAGTATTTTTGTCTTAAAATTGTGCCGCGGCAATAACTCAAGGGTAAAAACTCATTCATTTTCCCTTTAATACAAAATTTAATGTTGAAATTTGAGAAGTATAATTTACACTAGGAAATAGGTAGATTAGTTTAAAAGAATTGGAAAGGTTTTGTTACAAAGCTTTAAAAATGACATTTTTATTATTTTTTTAAAAACGTTTTATTTCATATTTCATTTTAGAGTTATACTAACGGTTGCTCCCGAGCCCTGCCCCCACGTAAACTTTTTAAAGAAAAAACAAAAAGAATGAGTGATAAATAGAGAAAAAAATTATTGTGTCCCCCACAAAAATTTTTTTTCTTTTAAATTTACATCATTCCGCCATTTTCATGAGAAGTTTCTCTATCATCTATTAAAAAAAATATACCGTGTCCAATGAAGCTTAGTTTTTGGGAAAAAATAGTACTTAAAATGTGCCTTTGCATATTTTTTCGTGAAAAAGTCCCTATTTAGAGCATTAAATCTTAACAGATTTAGCAATTTACATGAAAATGTAACAGCATATAACAAGAGGGATAGGGATTGGAGATAAGATTTTTTGTTTTTTTCTTTATTAGTTGGGGTCTTAGTGCTTTAAATAGCGGTAATAATTGCAGTCCTTTTACCCCCAAAAAAATTAGCAATTTTTGCCCGCGCCAAAAGAAAGGGTTTTATTTTGGAATTTTTCCCTGAATACAAAATTTAATATCCCTTTTTAGAAAGCATATAAAGTACGTATAAAATAGATAGTTTATGTTAAATGAATTTTTTGGTTGGTTAAAAAGCTTAAAAAGGCCTTTCGAAATTTTTTTTCGCAAAAATTTTTTAAAACGTTGCATTTAATTTTTTCTTTTAATAATAAATGGGAAGTAAAAGCCCCGCCCCCCAATAGACTGTTTTTTATAATAAAACAAGAAAGATATGAGTGATTAAATTTTTAGAAAACATTTATTTTTTTTCCCATTCAAAAAATTTTATTATTAAAATGATATCATTCGTGCATATTTCAGCCCAAAAAGTTTTTCTATGATCTATAAAAAATATTACGTTTTCAATGAAACTTTTTAATTTGGGAAAAATAGGCCGTAAAGGTACCTTTTCATGAGTTTTTTCCCTGTAAAAAACATATTTATGCATTGTAATTTTAAAAATTTTAATTATATATATAAACCTCACGCTTCTAGCCGTAGTATAGTGCGATAGAAAAAATTCATTGCCCTTCTTTAATTAGTTTGAGGTTATTGACTTAAATATGGGTAATAATGCAGTGGTAAACCCCCAAAAATATTTTAAGTATTTTCAAGAAAATGAGATTTTTTTTTTGGGATCAAATAGCAAGCAGATGGACTAACAATTTTAAGAGGAAAAGCGTGCCTGAAGAAAACCCCCCTTTGAAAGGGGAAAAACTTTGAAAATCTTCAAAAAAGTATTTAAGATTTTTGAACAATTATAGAGAGCAATTTTTTATTTCATTCTTCAAATGGTTATTTTGAGGTAGATATATTACTTTTTTAAAAGTATTGCGTAATTCAAGTCTCTTTTTACCCCCGGTTTTCGTGAATGGGGAGACCCTGAGAATGCGAAAAAAAAAAAAAAAAAAATGCTTTATTTTTCAAACCCCAAAGGGCCCATCAGGCTCGTTCTGTGCAAATAATAGTGGATAAGTCAATGATATACCAGAAAAAGGAAAAAACTCTCCGTTCATAATTAATGAGATAGAGGGTAACAAAGTGTAAAAAAAGATACAAATTGTGGAGTACGCCCCATACTTTTTGAAAATACCCCTACGGACACTAATGAATAAAGTCCACACTAAGCCGTCTAAATGCAACCTTTGCAATCCCCCAAAGAAGCTTTTTTTTAAAAATAATCATTCAAAAAATTTTTTTAAAAAGATTTTTTTAATTTTAGAGTCTGCCCCCAAAACCCCCAATAACAATGGGCAAACTTATTCTATCATATACAAGTTTTAAAAAAAATATAGGCAAAAAAAAACAAATATAATTTCATGAAAAAGTAAACGAGGGCGTTTTTTTGGAACATTTTTAGAAAGAAATTTTTTCCCGTGGAAACACGGAGGGAAAAAAGCCGTAGGCAAATTGCCCGGGAGGCAAATGCCCGGTAGGCCAAGGTCCGTAGCAAAGTGTCCCTAGGAAAAAGCCCGGAGGGAAAGGTCCCCTAGTGGTAGTGGAAGTGGGAATTTTTTTTAAAACCCCCCAATCAAAAACGATGTGGTTTCGACGCATATTTGTACCCAGCCAAATATCCCGCATTGCCCAGGTCCCCAAGGTTTTGGGGGAGAGGGGGGGTATGGGGAAACACTAGAATTGCCCAGGTCCCCCCGCTTGTTTTGGGGGAGAGGGGGGGAGGAAAAACATGACATTTCCCAGGTCCCCGCTTTTTTTTGGGGAGCGGGGGGGAGTATGGGCAAACACTAGAAATTCCCCCGGTCCCCCAGCTTTTTTTGGGGGAGGGGGGAGTATGGGCAAACACTAGACATGCCCCAGGTCCCCCCGCTTGTTTTGGGGGGGCGGGGGAGATGGGCAAAAACTAGACATTGCCCCCGGTCCCCAGTTGTTTTGTGGGAGGGGGGAGTATGGGCAAACACTGACATTTTCCCCAGGTCCCCCCGCTTGTTTGGGGGAGGGGGGAGTAGGGCAAACACTGACATTGCCCCAGGTCCCCCCGCTTTTTTTGGGGGAGAGGGGGAGTATGGGCAAAATAAAATAGAAATAATACAAAAAATACAAATACTAGGCGTGGTGGCTTTTCTTTGCGGGTGTAACGGGTTGTTGCAGGGTTTTAGGGCTGGGATGGGGGATGCGGGGGCCCCCGGGTATCCTCTCCCCAGTTTGCAGGGGGGAGTCGTTGTCCTGGGGGTGAGTAGGGTGACGTGGCTATCACAAGGGCGGGCTGATGGACGACGTGCTGTGTGTGTGGGTGTGTTGCGTTTCTCCGGACAGGTTGTGAACTTTTGTAGCCAATTTTTCGTAGAGCCACCAAAATACGTATTTGATAGATTGTGTACAACCTTTGCTAAAAAAATAAGTCGTAGAATACATAAATTGAATCAGATTCACATATTTAAAAATATTTTCTGTCTTCACCAAAATGTATAATATATCCAATCATGACAAAAAATTCCATGTTAATTTATTTTTTGTAAAATAAATGAAATTAAATTAAAAAAATATATATTTAGTAACACATATAATGACTCACAAGAAGCTGAACTCGAGAACTCTACATAGCTATCATCCTCAAAAGAAAAGAGGAATTCCTGTTCCTCCTCTATTCTTTTATCCCCTGTGTCAGCTGGCGCTTATAATGATAGTGTGTCAGTTGTCATCGACACATCATATCATGTGTAGGGATGCAAGTAACACAATCTGCCTTTCCCTTACACACTGCGCTGCGGGAAGAGAACCAAGTAGGCTTCCCGTCAAAAGTCAGTTTCTTACCTTTGTCTTGGTAAGGCTAATCTTGCTAAATACTCTCACAATCTGCGTTCCAATGCGGCAAGCAACGATCCAAATCCATGTCACGCAAAGGACCAAAAGTCAAACTCAAAACTCTCTCTCTCTCTCTCTCTCTATAGTCAAATTATCGTACAAATACGATAATTATCGTACAGTTCACAGCCCTGGGCGTGGCAGATATGACGACGTAGCTTCTTCTTCTTCTTCTTCTTGTGACCTTAGTCGCTTCATAGGTCCTATTCCACTTCGTCTCCTTCATTAACAAAACTTGTTAACTCTTCCCCTGTTTATTTCACCTGGGAAAGACATTTTGATCAGTTTCTATTTTGTGTTCTTATCTCCCAACACTGCGTTAGGAACACTTTGGTGAGGTTTACAATACTTTCAGTTTCCTTTCTGTCCCCATACAGCCCAAACACCGTACACAGGGCCCCGTCTTTCTGCTCTAGTCTCCTGTCCCACTACTCTCTGTCCCCATACAGCCCTAACACTGTACACAGGGCCCCGTCTTTCTGCTCTAGTCTCCTGTCCCACTACTCTCTGTCCCCATACAGCCCTAACACCGTACACAGGGCCCCGTCTTTCTGCTCTAGTCTCCTGTCCCACTACTCTCTGTCCCCATACAGCCCTAACACCGTACACAGGGCCCCGTCTTTCTGCTCTAGTCTCCTGTCCCACTCCTCTCTGCCTAGGACTGTTACTATTGACGCTATAAGCTTTTCCCTCTGACTCCTATACTAGTGGGGCAGCTTAGGTAGTGGATGGGGACATGCCGGATAAAAGCACCAAAATTTTATCACGCAATCTTCAGGGTCCCAGCTATGATTCTATAACCGGCGCCAAGCGGTAGGACCACTCTTATTTGAAATTTTTCATTATATGTGAAATTTTTTTTTGAAAATTTTGGGAATTTTTTTTTTTTTAGTTTTTGGGAAAAAATGTTTTTGTATTGCAGAAATGAGAAATATAGTCTTTTCCGATCATTTTGGTGTAATTGTTTTTAAAATCGAACATCTAGAAGTATTTTAAAACAATATTTGAAAATTAGGTGTCTCGGGTGCATTTCCTCAGCATCTAAGCTTCAATTCTAGAACCGGCGCCAAACGATCCGAACAGCAAGATGCATGCACAATGGACATTTATATTTTTTTATTTAATTAGATGCATATTATATTAAATCTGCTATATGTTGTAATCATATCTGCTATATGTTGCAATTTGCCTTATATTGTTTTTCCTTGTGTTGCAGGTTTGAAGAGCAAGACTTCATGAAGATGGAATGGACACAGTGCATAATTTGCCAACAAACTACACCTGAATCCCTGCGCTGCCCCTTGAATGCACGTGGAGCAGACACATCAGCACCGGCGGCCTATGCATCATTCCTAAAAAATGTGGCTCACTTCAGAGAACTGAACTCGTTGCCGGAGCCGCTGCATTTCGGCAGTGATATCACTGTGGATGACCTCATCAGGAATCGTGCACAGTGGCACAAATCCTGTCATTCACAGTTCAATTCAAACAGAGTGGAAAGAGGAAGAAAGAGGGATAGAGATGTTCCCCCTGAAAGTGGCACTATCGAACGGAAGGCAGGCGCCGGCGCCTCGCCAACTTCGAAATGCACACTCTACGCATCGTTTGCACAAGCAGAACGGACTCATGCATGAATTTAAACTCTATGCGCAGATGATACGTCAGTTTATGGCCAGCGATCTGCCAGAGACAGAGTTAAGTGACCGGATTGGAAGGAGCCGGTGACGCCTTATGCGCACTGGAAGCAAAGTAGCATCTGCTTGCCTCTTTGGTCTTCGGAATCGCCATCGGTTCTCTTAGTGAGGCAAAAGAGAAACTTGCCAGGATGACTGCGAATTTGAGAAGTTCAAAGCAAGAGCTTTTCAGGGGGGGGGGGGGGGGGGGCAAACATCCTTCACAAACATTGAAAACGAGATAGAAGAAGGTACATTTTGCTTCAGTTTGGCCTCATTGAGGCACCTCTATGACGCCGCTCGCAGACTTTGGTATTACTAGTGAAATCACAAGGGCCGTTTCAAGGAGCAAGTTTTTGAACACTTCCTCCCCCCACGGCCAAGGAGCAAAAGTGACGGGAAAGAATGATACTCGTTTTGAACAAGGATGCAGGGAATGCTGAAGCAAGCTTCAAACTGGACTTTGAGGGAGATGCTCCTGATTTTGGCGAAAGCTGCCAGGATTGTACGAAAAATGAAATCTTCCAGCTCAAGCGTGGTTCAACTTTGCTGTGTGCCTTCCCCAGTGACTGCCCGCATAAGCGTCCCGACCCCACTCAATCCGCTGATAACCATGCGGATGAAAGGGGCTGATCTGATAAGACCAGGAAACTAGTGGATTCACAGAGCCTGTCTCACAGCTTCACTAGGTCATCCTTTACAACCTGCAAGAAGACCAAGAAGCGTGCGAAGAGCGACCCAAGGGACACACAGGCCCCAAGTTTCATGATCATATACGTCAGTCATCGACTGTGAAACCACCCCTTCCGAAGCACTCACGGTGCTGCTGTGCTGTTCTGCATTTCCTCTTACTAATGTTACCACATTCAATGACTACGCTTAATTAGGTCTTCATCCCCCACAGGATCCTGAGCTTCTTGAATCCTGCAGAAGAGTCGAATGTGGTCTGGACAGCTACATTGCCAGCAGTATCCAAGGAGTCAACTAGAGAGAAAGGGGGAAAGGTGTACGAAGAAAGTGTCGGTGGTCCACGAATAGGTGCCCAGCAACTGGCCAGACTTCCTCCGGGATCCCACAAACAGATGAGGAGCTTTTTCCAGTTTCCTTTCAGACAAAGTCTGCTCCATGACTGGCCAGACTGAAGGGGGTTCTTCATTAACATCAGGCACAAATGGAATCGGCCGAGGTTCAGACCACTCCATGCCACGATGTGACCACGAAGAGGCCGATACAAGGATTGTTGTTGCACCTGAAAGATGCGCTGGAACAAGGAGATTCCCCAAATGTTTGTTACGCACTGTCCGACACAGACGTCGTTGCCTACTGATAGGACAGTCCCATTACCTGACCAGCCAGCATCAGATGGGCATCCTCTGGGTAGCATTTGGAACTGGAAAGCACTTCATGTACTGGATCTCAATGCCATATGCCAATGCTCTGGGAAAAAGATAGGTCAACGGCATTGCCTATTTCCACAGTTTCACGGCTGCGCACAACTTCCGCTTTCTTCGACAAAAGGGAAGAATCAGCTGGACTTGAATGCTACGTGGAGGTGCGGAGGCCTTCACCAACTTGCATGAATCACCCTACATGACTGTGACCGTGAAGCTGCAAAGCAATTTCCAGTTGCTCGAGCGCTTCACCGTGATCATCTACAATAGACGAGCAACGTGGACTCTGTGAACGAGGCACGTAGGAAACTCTTCTCACAGAAGAACAGCCTAATGTGAAAAAGAATTTCCCCCAACGCAAGAAGCCCTTCTGCAGCACACACTGCGCGCAGTCTACAAGCTGGACAATCTTGGCAAACCATGATCCATGTGAGCAGAAGCCCTCCAACCCCAGAGGTCTTTGGATGGACTCTAGAGAGTGCAACGAAGACCTGGCGTCCTGTGTGGTCCAACCTGCCTGTAGCCATCTCATTGCTCTGCAGCGACTGGTCAAGTGTGGCTGCAAAAGCGCCACGGGCGGGAGGACGATGCTCAATGCAATGAGGCGCAGTGGAAGTGCAACGAACTATGCAGCTGCCAATAGTGATAGCTTAGCCGAGAAGTAATTTTTGGTCACCATGTTGGGTGCATATAGCCCGGTCTGAAGAGTATCCATTTTTCCTTTATTTTCGTATGTGTTAAGGCAGGCTCCGAATTAATTAGACTACGCCGATTCAACTATGTTAACCGCTACTCGACCACGCGATACGAATAAAATGATAACGAACGCAAATTGTGGTTTTTGAATACCCGGGGTGACCTACGTGTAATTAAGAACGTTTTCAAAAATTGAGGAAATGCACCCGAGACACTAATTTTCAATATTGTTTTAAATACTTCTAGATGTTCGCTTTACAAACAATTACACAAAATGCTCGGAAAAGACTAATATTTCTCATTTCTGCCATAAGACAACATTTTTTTCCCAAAAATAAAATAATAAACTTTATATCCGTTTTATTAATCATAGCGGGGACGCCCTGGAAGATTGCCTGATAAAATTTTGTGCTTTTTATCCGGCATGTTCCCCATCCTTTGAAATTCGGTGCTAAGCTGCCCTACTATACGTGTGACATTCCACAATGACGAATGTTCTACGATTTTCTTTCTCTCCTACCCTGTCAGCTACAATTGGTTCTCCAGTTCCCTGTTTCCTTCCGTTGACTTCCAGGTGCCTGTTTCTTGCTTTTATAGAGTAACTTACTCACCCAGTCCTCCTACATGCCAGGTCAACCCCTCCTGGTTTCTGTTTCCACATGTACCACTGCAACGTTATTTCCTGGCCATTCTTCCTGCCATTTAAGTGCCCTTCTTCTCAATTTTATTTTTGATATCTCTTATCTCATCCTGTTCCATTCCCTTCTCCCACAGTTTCTCTCCTTTCCATCTCTCTAGTTTCCTCTTTCCAGTGGAACTTGATCTATTTTCCGGGATATTTTCTTTGCCTCCTATCATCACTAAGTCTTTCAATGTCTTGTGGAACCTCAGTTTTCCTTTAATTATCCTTTTCCCTGAGGTGCTCCCCATCCCATGTCTCCCCTTATGGCCCTACGGCAGTGCTCCTACAACTCCCTAGTCCCCATCTGCCTACTATGTTCTGAGTCTTCCAAGTGCCTGATGTCTACCTTCCCTGTACTGAGTCACTTCTGACCATTACGACAATGGGGTACAGCCACCCCTTCCATAAACTCCTGCCTAGCCTCTTATGTATTAATGACTCTGTTACGCACCATTTATAATCTAGCCTGTCATCACTCCTTGCTTGCCTTTGCATTAATTTCCTCTGCTTGTCACCGCCTATCCCTTCCTTGTTTTACCTCCCATTCCTAGGTATACTACTTTTCTACTACTTCTAGGACACTATTCTGAAGCACCCACTGACTCCTAAAACCCTTCACTGTTAAACATCCATGACTTTACATTTCTTTTCACTAAACTTCAGGTCCCATTCCATTCCGTATGTGTTTGTTATGTGTAAAATTTCTACATTCATCCTACTTTCTGCCATCAATACTACATCATCCGCATAGGCTAAACATCCTAACTTTTTCTCCTCCAGTGTTACTCCTGACTGGACTTTTCCTGATTCTCACGATCCTTCCTCTAAAAATACCAGTTAAATAATGTTGGGGACATTACAAATCCCTTGTCTAACTCCTATATTATTTTCCATCCAGCCAGTTGTAATGTTCACCTAGTGTAACTTTCACTTGGTTCCCTTCCCCATTTTTAAAATTTAAAAACAATGCTGTTTTATTACGTCCACCACCTTTGTAATCTGCCTCCAATGTGTCTCAGTAATCTTATTAGCTTTCCTCTAGTTACTGGTGTCGTACGCCTTTTCGAATATCTATAAATACTAATAAACTCTTTCTTTCTGGTCTTGTTTCTTTCAATATTTATTTTGTGCAATATATTTCCATTCCACCTCTGCCTTTCCTGAACCCACTTTGTGCTCCTCTCCTAACATCTTGTTTTCCTCTATCACAATTTTCAATTTCTCATTTAAAATCATACCGCACAAACCTTGGCTATATTTTTCATGACTAGTGTGCCTTCGGAACTACCACGTGAGGGCCTCGCGGCCTCTTTTTAGCTCTTATTTTCTTATGTTCTAATGTTTTTCCATTCCCTCTACTACTATGTTCTTTCTATTACTTTACTCCCAGTAACCCTTCTATTTACTGATTTTTATTTCATCCGCCTTCTCGTATCTCTTTCCCTCTATTTTCCGTTTAACTTTCCTGTTTGTCTCTCTTCCACCGAGGTTTCTCTTTAATCTTTTAAAAAAAAAATATCCTCCTTTTCCTTCACCTCCTCCTCGGGGTAACCGGTTTAGTTTCTTGCCTTGCTTTCCTCCCATATCCTCCTATCTTGTTTACTAAATTAATATCTGTGCTACTTTTTTCGCAGTTTTATATCTGAGCCCATGCTCTTCCCATGTCTTGTCTATTTGTCTCCTCTTTTTCTATCAATTTCACTTAATTTTCTCTGTCTTCTATTTTCATTTTTTCCTGTTTCTTAATTAATGCTTGTTCTCCTTTTCCCACCCTCCTTTTAGTCCTAGTTTTTTGTTCCTCCTGTCTTGTAATTTCTCATTCCTATAGTTTTTTTTTTTTGCCTCCTTGCCATCATTACCGTTTTAACGTCCTGCTCCTCACGCTTCATAGTTCTATACCCGTCTCATTTTCTCTACTCAACTTCTCATCAAGTTTTCCTGATGAGATGTTTTCTCTCAGCAGTTTATTCCATGCAAACTTTGTGTGCCTTCATCTTTATCTCGACTGCAGTCACCTCTGGTGAAGCTTTGGGTCCCTGTGTCGGCTAAGATTTCACACCTCAAAATAAAGGGTCGTAGGCAACCTTATTCACCCTTCCGTTTCGCGTTCTCATCGTACTGGAGTTCGACCTGTCAAAACAGTAACACTAGTCTCTCATATTGATATTTCAGTGAGTGACAGTAGTTATCCTGAGAAAATAACGTGGAGATGATTGAGAAGAGACATATCACATGAGAGACTAGTTCCTGTTTTGACCCATTTTCCTGTTATAGCACTCTCAACAGCTATTTTATGATGTGTTTCTTGTTTTTGACTCTTCTTTCTCCTCGCATAAATGCTATTGTGAAGGTGCTATACAAGAGACAGATCAAAACAAGAACACGTACTAGTCTCTCTGTTGATATATTCATCTCGACTCATTCATTCCACGTTATTTGCTCAGATACTACTGTTCACTCACT
>JACEEZ010022787.1:5000-7500 GCA_016584305.1 Chionoecetes opilio
CCTCTCTCCACCTCTTCTCCACCTTCGCCTTGTGTTGCTTACCTCCACTATCTCTCTCTCTCTCTCTCTCTCTCTCTCCCCTCTCTCTCCTCTCTCCCCTCTCTCCTCTCTCTCTCTCCTCTCTCTCTCTCTCTCTCCCCTTTTCCCCCTCTCTCTCATTCCTTACTTCCTTTCCACCCTCCCTTTTTTTCTTTTTTTCTCATTCCCTTTCCTCTCTCTCTCTCTCCTCTCTCTCTCTCTCTCTCTCTCCTCTCTCTCTCTCCTCTCTCTGATAAAGATGATGGAGAGAAAGTTTAAAGATTCCTCTCAATTTTATCTCAGTCAAGAATTAAAGAAAAAAAAGAAAGAAAGAATGAAAGAAAATTATGTCAAAACTTTCACTTGAGTTTTTTTTTTTTTTTTTTTTTTTTTTTTTTTTTTTTTTTTTTTGACATGGAGGGCTGGTTTTTTTTCCTTCCTTCTACTACTACTACTACTACTACTACTACTACTACCATCATTATTATATTCTTCCTCTTCCTCCTTCTCATCATTATCATTTACTCTCATTCTCACCATCATCATCATCATCATCATCAATCATCATCATCATCATTATTATCCTCATTATCAATCCTTCACTCTACACCATTTTTTTTTAGAATACTCTCTCTCTCTCTCTCTCTCTCTCTCTCTCTCTCTCTCTCTCTCTCTCTCTCTCTCTCTCTCTCTCTCTCTCTCTCTCTCTCTCTCTCTCTCTCTCTCTCATTCAGTATTATATATATTATGTTAAATATTTTCTACTACTACTACTACGCCTAAAACACTACTAAATTTAACTACTACTAAAACTACTAAAATACTAAAACTATTGAATTTAAAAGTTTGACACCGAATTCACTTTGGTGGACGAAACAATTTTTTGTGGTGAGTTTCGACGCGTTGTGAATTAATCTGCTGACCGTTTATGCCGCAAATCATTTTTTTTTATTTTTATTTTTTTATTATTATTTTTTTTTTAGGTAAAGGTTAAGTTAGGTCTAGGCCTATAGGTTCAGTTAGGTTCAATTTGTTTTTCTATATTTTTTGTCGCAAATCACCACACACACAAAAGTGAGTTGCGACAAAAAATATTGAAAAACAAATTGAACCTAACCGAACCTGTGCCTAAAGGCCGCTACACACACGCCACGCGCGGCATTTCACGTATTGTGAAAATTAATAAAAAATGGAAAATAAGATCAGTGCGCCGTTGTGCGCCCAACTTTTGTCAGGATTTGGGAGAAGCTAGCGAGTTGTATGCTAGCGAATGCACAGCGTGTTGCTAGCGCGCTGCGCGTATACAGGGCGCATACATAGGGTATACAGAGCGCACATGTTAAAAAAATCCAACGAATGCACAGCGTGTTGCTAGCGCGCTCTGCGCGTGTCTGGCGTCCTTCTGGCGTGTACATTCATGCGTCGAGCTCCGCGCACATTTTTGTGCATGCACAAAAATCCGACGCACATGCGAATGACAACGTATAGCGGGGGCCGCGCGCCCAAACAAACGAGTAACAAATGGGGACGCCACCTAGCAAACGACAAAGCAGGGGCCAAAAATTGCTATTTTTTCAGTCCCGGGGGGCCGCGCGTCGTGTGTGTGGGGCGGGGTTTTTGACCCAAAACTATTTTATCAGCATCTTTCCCCCAAATTTAAACCCTTTTCCCTAAAAAAAGAAAAAAAAAAAGTTATTTGCGGCATAAACGGTCAGCAGATTAATTCACAACGCATCAAAACTCACCACAAAAAATAGTTTCGTCCACCAAAGTGATTTCGGTGTCGAACTTTAAAATTTAGTATTTTTTTGTAAACGTTAATTTTTTAGGGAAATTTTTGTAGTGTTTTAGGCTAGCGTAGTACAAATTTTTAAATAAAAATTATATATAATATATTATATATTATATAATATATATATATATATATTATTTAACACTGAATGAAAAGAGAGAGAGAGAGAGGAGAGAGAGGGAGGTAATCTAAAAAAAATTTGTGGACTGAAAGGAAGATAATGATGATATGAGATGATGATGATGATATGATATGGTGTGGTGGTGATGGTGAAGTAAATTATAATTAGATGATGGTGAAATGAGGTAAATGATTGATGAGAAAAGGGGAAAAAGGAAAAATTAATAAATGTATAGTATAGTAGTATAGTAGTAGTAGTACACTAGTATTAATTAAAGTATAGAGTGGTATTTAGTAGTTAATAGTAGTTTAGCCCAGTTTAGTATATGGTAGTAGTATGGGAGTATTTTAGTAGTATGGTAGTATATGGTAAGTAGTATTAGTGGTAGTTATAGTAGGTAGGTATAATTATTTGTAGCCGTAGTAGTAGTAGTAGTAGTGGTAGTAGTAGTGTAGTGGAGTAGTATAAAAGAACATAAAAAGAAAAATTTATTACAAAAGAGAGAGAGAGAGAGAGAAAAGAGAGAGAGAGGAGAGGGAGAGAAGAGAGAGAGAGAGAGAGAGAAGAGA
>JACEEZ010022787.1:12500-15000 GCA_016584305.1 Chionoecetes opilio
ACGGGGATTTCCTTCTTTCCTTCCTTCCTTCCTTCCTTCCTTCATAGATTATTTCATTCATCCTTTGGTTTCCGCTGTGACTGGGGCCAACACAAAATTATAGTAAGAAGCGAGATATTTGGTTAGATGTTACTTAGCGTATGCTGATGGCGTCCTTTTTATGAGCAGGACATGAGAGGTGGAGAGAACAGAGGAGATGAGGAGAGAACAGAGGAGATGTGGAGATAGCAGAGGAGAGGTGGAGAGGGGAGATGAGGAGAGACAGAGGAGATGTGGAGATAGCAGAGGAGAGGTGGAGAGAGCAGAGGAGATGTGGAGAGGCGGAGATGAGGAGAGAACAGAGGAGACACCAAAACACCTTCTGGAGAGGTGAAGAAGAGAATATCAGATGGACAACAGATGGACACAGTTAACACAGCTATTTCATTTGTCACAGTTCAAAAGGAGCCTTAAATTTGTCACACCATAGAAGCAGAAGTTATAAGACTGAGGTGGGTCAGATTTCAGTATTGAACAAAGCATTGGGAATATACAATCTACAGGACTGCTTCATCACGCCAAAGCTCTTTCTGAGGGTTTTACTCCTACTGATGGAAATATAAATAATAACCAAGTTGAAACCAAACTCAGACTGTCTTGATTTTATTTTTATTTAATGTTTCTAAAGTTATCCTAAGCCAATGACCGGAGCCTTCTGGTAGGGCACAGTGTCTCACATCTTATAGTCATTATACTCATATATATATTGACAATTATCCTGTATAAATTTAAAGATCTCTTGGCTGGACTAAGCCCCCAATGTTGCAAGATCCTCAATACGTCTCTTCCTTCATTCCTTCCTTGCTTGCTTCCTTACCTCCTTCCTTCCTTCCTTCATTCCTTTCTTGCTTCCTTTCTTGCTTCCTTCCTTCCTTACCTCCTTCCTTCCTTCCTTCCTTCCTTCCTTGCTTCCTTCCTTCCTTCCTTGCTTCCTTGCTTCCTTACCTCCTTCCTTCCTTACCTCCTTCCTTCCTTCCTTCCTTCCTCCCTCCCTCCCTCCTTCCTTCCTTCCTTCCTTCCTTCCTTCCTTCCTTCCTTCTTCCTTCCTTCCTTCCTTGCTTCCTTACCTCCTTACCTCCTTCCTTCCTTACCTCCATTCTGCCTTACCTCCTTCCTTCCTTCCTTCCTTCCTTCCTTCCTTCCTTCCTTCCTTCCTTCCTTCCTTCCTTCCTTCCTTACCTTACTATTTATTGATATATTTGTGATTTTATTTATTTTATTGATATATTTGTTGATTTGTGTTCCCCCCTTCCTCCCTCCTCCTCCTTCCTTCCTTCCTTCCTTCCCTTCCTTCCTCCTTCCTTCCTTCCTTCCTTCCTTCCTTCCTTCCTTCCTTCCTTCCCTCCTTCCTTCCTTCCTTCCCTGCCTGTGTGTGGGCTCTGGTTACCTGGCTCACCACACACAGGTAAGACACATGAACACACACCTGGTACTCTGCCTAATTACAGGTAACCTAGGCACATACCCCGCCCCCTTTGCCCCCCCCCCCACACTGCCCCACCACCACCCACTGACCACCACCACCACCACCACCCACTGACCACCCACACTGACCACCACCATCACCTTCCCTCAAGATGAACAGACAGACACACACACAAAGACAGACAGACAGATGCACAAAGACAGACAGACAGATAGACAGATAGACAGAGGGAAGGAAACAGTTCAGTATTTGCATTGTTCCCGAATAACGTACACACACGCACACACACACACACACACACACACACACACACACACACACACACACACACACACACACACACACACACATAACATAACATGAAATAAGACTCAGAGCCTGTGAGACCTACGAGGTATTCCTGTTACACACCACACACACACACCCAAGCACACACACACACAGCAATAGTACCACACGACATAAAACTAACATAAGAATAAGGAAGCTACAAGGGCGTGAGACCTACACGAGGTGTTTCTGTTACCACCACACACACAACCACACACACACAACAACCAACACACCACCACACGCACCCACTGGTAGCCTTGTCTGGCATAATACCTGTATACCCCTAGCCCGTGCTAATGGTGACAGGGGCTAATTACATCCAAGGGAGCCAGTGTCTGTAAGGGTCTAAGGGCCTCGGCGGGGGGCTGCAGGGGGGCGGGGGGGGCTGTAGGGGTCAAGGGATTAAAGGATTAGATGCCTTATAAATGGTGTTGGATCCTGTTAGGGGTGACTCAAGGGGGATTGTGTTCTTTATTCGATGGTGTTTTGATCCTGTTATTGATTGATGGGTTGGGGTGTTGGGGGGGGAGGGTGTGTGTGTGTGTGTGTGTGTGTGTGTGTGTGTTTGTGTTTGTGAGGAGGAAAATAAGTGATTGTTAAGAAATATATTAACTTATTTTCTTAATTTTCTTCTTCTCAATCTTCTTGTTCTTATCGTTCTTGTTCATTTTTCGTCATTTTCATTCTAATTCTTGTCCTCCT
>JACEEZ010022787.1:20000-34425 GCA_016584305.1 Chionoecetes opilio
AAGCACATTTTATAGCTATGACCTGTTTAGTATCCTTTTCCACCAACTCATTTGTATATTCAGTGATTTTTTCCGTAATTTTATGGTTTAACATTAGACAATTTTTAGTGACCTATAAATAAGCAATATTTTATAGCTATGACCTGTTTAGAGTATCCTTGTCCCTAACTTAATTTGGTATATTAGTGATTTTTCGTTATTTTATGGCTCTACAAACGCGATTTTTTTTTATAGCCAAGGAAAGGATTCTGGGCGTGAAGGGGTTAATAAGATCATACTTCATTCACTTCTATCACTTCAAATGCATCACCTATTACTGTACACTTAGGAACATTGTTAGTGTTCTTCCAACTAGTACACGGGTTAAAACAGACCACAAGGTTGGTTGGTGTGTTTATTTGGAGAGGTTGTGTCCCGTACAGAGGTCTGGTGGTCTCACTGATTGGTCCCCACCCTGAGCCCTCCTTTCATCCAAACGTGACCTGACTGACGCCGCATACCAATGCGCTCAGTCATAGATTAAGAAGGATGGTCAGGTCGAGACTAACTGGAGGATAGCCAGGTGTGGATGACTCACCTTCAGTCACTACAGAAGTCTTCTTCAAAAAAAAAAAAAAAAAAAAAATATTATACATATAGACTTCATACAGACCATACAATGTGAAGAGAAAAAAATATTACATCATAAACTGTATTCCTAAATATATGGATGAACACCTCCGCTGTCCTATTGATACTGTAGTAAGAACTGTGGGCGACAATGAGCCGCCCTGAACGGGTCGTGTAGCCCTCGGGAAAGTACCGTCCATAGACCTCCCCTGTATCACTGTCCTCTGCAGACGACATGGCGGCATCTGTAGGTTGACATGGAGGGGGGGCGGACGGGGGAGTCCGGGCCCCACTAGCTCTACCGGGAGGGGAATCATCTGGTGGCGGGGGGGAAAGATTAGGTTGTTGGGGAATGTGGGTGGGGGAAAGTGCTTGGGTCCGGTGTGGGGTTGAGGCTGTGGGTGGGGGAGGTGTGTAATGTGGCTAGAGGTGGGGAAGGTGGTTTTTTCTATAGCGCAATAAGAGGGAAAGGCGCGCGAGCGCGAGCCCGGAGAGCCAGCAGCAGAAGCGGCAAGCCGGGAGTGCCGCCCCAGCGAGGATCGAGCAGAGGGGCCGCGGCCGGGCAGTAGGGCCCGGGAGGCCCGCCGCCCCGGAGAAAGCAAGAGAGCCGGGCAGCCGGCCGCACAGCCCGGGCGCAAGCGGGGGGCGAGCAGGCTAGGCCGGGGCCGATATAGGGTGTTGACAGGGGGTAGGGCTTGTGGGGGAGGAGGCCCGAGAGGAAGGGGTGGGGGAAACGGGGGTAGAGGGGGAGGATGACAACCCGGGGGTGAGGGGGTGGTGGATGATCTGAAGGAGGGAACGGAATGGCAGAAGGTTGCACATTTTGGGGAGTGGGAGGAGGAGGGGGCGGAGAGGTGCAGGAAGGAGGTGAGGGGTGGTGGAGGTGCAGGAAGGAGGGAGCCACCTTCACGCGTCCATGCAGTCACGTAGGGGTGGCCCTCAACCTCTGATGGTGACGTGCTTTTCAGAGCGTGGCAGGACGCGGAAAGGGACCCTCTAGGGTGGGTCTAAGGGCCTCGTGTGTGAATCCGTTCGCAACAAACATGTGAGTCGCTGTTTGCAAGGTTCCGGCGGGAGGTGAGTGGGCCGCAGCGGGGGCGTACGTGGAGGCGTGGGTCGTAGTGCAGCCATGGCCCTTTCCGAATCGCCGGGAGGGAAGGAGAGGGCGTTGCTGGCTATCCGTCACTGGGTAAACTGACATGGCAGAAGAGCAAGTTCTTCACCTACACCAGCTCCGCCGATGTGATGGAATAGCTCCTTCTCGTCGCTCTGAGTGTGAGGAGGATATGGGAAGAGCGTCGACCCAGCTTGTTGGGTGGGGGCTGGCCCGAATAGCTTCCTTCAGGCCGTCCTGTGGAAAACGCTCCACCATTTCCGTTGGCTTGATGGTGAGACGGCCGTATACGCTGACGGCGTGTTCCCAGGAAAGCCATCAGGTCATCCCAGCATGGGACTAAACTGCACTCCTTGATCCGTGTGAGAGTAACAGGCGCGCCCATAATGGCTACCCAACCCGACAGGAAATGAGCAGCCGTGCATTCCGCGTAATGTCCTGGCATGGGTTATCGCGTGCCCAACGGTTCACTCTGTCCACAACACGTAGCGGTAACGGTGACCGCGGGAGGCCGGCAGGGACCCACCAAGTCGACATGGAACGGGTGTTGAATCGTTGGGTGGGCGTGGGGAAAGTGTGGAGAGGGGCTCGGGTGTGTCGGTTGAATTTTTACCGTTGACAGGCGAGACAGGCCCTCGTCCATATCCTTGACGTCACGTTTCATCCCAGGCCATAAACCCGCCGCCTGCTGATGACGCGATGGTACCGAGGATACCGGGGTGGTTCAGGGAGTGGTAGTGATTGAACACTGTTCTGCGGAATTGATTGGTGATGAATGGGCGTGCGTGGCCACGTGGGGATTACATCACACCAGAGGTTGGCCACGGAAGTTGGGCAGTCCTTGCATGACCAGGTGGAGCGCTGTGGGCCCCTCTCTCATCACTCGCAATTCCGGGTCCGCCCTCCTGTGTCGCCGCCAGGACCTGCGTAATCTACGCGCAGGCATCGTGACCAGGGAGGAAAAGAAAAAGAAAAGGACATCTCCGGGGGGTTGTATCGCAGCGGGAGAGAGCGTCCGGCCACGGTATTGTCCTGCCCCGGGATATACGAATGTCCCTGTGTAAACTCAGATATATACGCCAGCTGTCTGAGACTCGGGGGTGAAACTTTGCGCCAGATTGTACCATAGCGTGTGTTAGTGGCTTTGTGATCTTGTCAGTACTTGAACTCCTGCCCTCCAGGAAGTGACGGAAGTGTTTCACGGCCTCATACACAGCCACAGCTCCTATCGAAGGCGCTGTAGCGGCGTTGTGAAGGCTTCCAAACGCTTGATGAAGAAAGCGGAGGGCGAAACTCGTCCTCTACCTTCTGCTGGCGGACAGCGCCCACCGCTTCGGCTTGAGGCGTCCGTAGTGAGGACGGGGTGGGGGCATTGGGGACTGGATAGTACCGATGAGGCGTCGTGGAAGCGAGTTTTTGTTGCTTGATGCTATGAAACGCTCCCTCGCTTTCATCAGTCCACTGCAGGGGCTTTCGGTGATGTTTTTCTTTACCCCTTCAGGAGGTAATGTAAGGGGCCGACCGAGCGGCAGCCTTTGGGGAATGAAGCGGTGGTAATAATTCATTATCCCCAAAACGTCCCTGAGCTTTCCTTACCGTAATGGGTCCGCGGGAAGTCCGCGATCGCTGACCCCGTTCTGCGGGAGGGGAGAATACACCCCCGCTGACGGTGACTCTGTGGCCCAAAGAAGCCAACGCCGGAGCACCCCAACACGCACTTCGCTGGGTTGATCGTAACCCAAACTCCTTAGGCGAGTTAAAACAAGCTGGCGCAGGTGGATTTCGTTGCTGTTGGTGCGACGATGAGGCGGACAAGGATGTCCGTCCGATGTTACACCACACGAAGTCGAGTCCCCTGAACTACTTTATCCATAAAGCGCTGGAAGGTCTGATCCGCATTGCGTAGTCCCGAAGTTTCATGTAGGGTACTCAAACAGACCGAAAGGCGTCGTCACTCGGCAGTTCTTCGGCACGTCCATCTTCAGCGACGGTATCTGGTGGAAGGCCCTTAGAAATCAATCTTCGAAAAGACTGACCGCCCGTGCAACATGTTGTGAAAAAATCCAATATGTGTGGAAGAGGGTAAACGATCCGGTCGGTCATGCGTTGAGTGCCCTGTAGTCGCCGCATGCGCGCCATTCGCCTTCTTGGCTTTGTAACCATATGGTAGAGGGTGACCCCAGCAGCTGTCGGAAAGTCGTATGGTCCCTCCTCCGCAGTAATTGTTCAAACTCCTTTTTTCACCACTGGAGGCGTTCAGGAGTCAGGCGTCGCGGGCGAGCAAAACACGGCGGACCCGTCGTGGTTATGGTGTGTGGTGTTACCTTGTGATTCCTTTTTGCGGGGCTGGAGGCGCGGACGTAACGTGAGGAGAGGGAGTTCTTCGAGAAGCCGCGTTCGTACAGGCCGTCTGGCGTACGTGTGTCAGGCGGGGCAGCTTCCTGTCCGCAGGGCACAGTAGGAATGATTGTGTTGTTTGGGCGATGCAGTAAACGTCCGCACCGGGAATCAACGAGCAAGTCGTGAATGAGAGAAATCCACGCCCAGGATAGGCTGATCCCCTTCGGCACCACGAAGGACCAGATGAGGACGAGCAGGCGTGACGGAGAGGCGGAGAGTCCGCGTACCATAACGTGGCGATTGGGTGTTTTATTGGGCTGCCAGAAGGGCGTAAGCGGTGCAATGGTGGGCGAGGCGATCATCTGAGAGGGCGGCACCACACTGGGAACCTCGCCCCTGAATCCACCAGGTCCCGCATCCCCGACAGCGTGTCGGCCACCCAAACAGCGTCCGGCGGCCAGGGAGTGGTGGCGGCGGAGACGGAGGCGCTGCAGGAGACTGGGTAGGCAAGCGGTCGTGGGTGATACGCTTCTGTTGTGGGCTGATTAGGGGCGGAAGGGCACGGCTTGCTCGGAGAGTTTTCTCGTGGTGTGGCCCGAGAGGGGGGGGCGGGAGACAGATGCGCGTTTCACCGACTCCCGCGCTGGTCCGTTTCCCGACCACGTACAGGATGTTGACATTTCCTGGCCTGCTTGCCGCGCAAAGCGATTAGGGTAATAACAATACTTGTGGGCTGTAGGTGAGTGTAGGTTTGAGAGGCGGCCTCTAATAGCTGGATGGCAGCAAGCCATGTTCAGAGAGGCGTGCGGTCCGTGGTAGAAACTGTGCGCCAGGACTTCTCCATGGCCCGCCCGCGTTCCGTGTTTTCTCCACGACACTGAGGACCCTCGTGCAGTGGTCCTGGTGGGGGGGGGAGTGGTCACCGTGTGTAAACATCGCGGCGCCCGGACCCCGTCGGGGGCGCGGAGCAGGCACAGGAGTGATGGGTGGGCCAAGGAGGGTGAACGAGTTGTAGGCCCGTGAATTTTGTCCACGAGGGCTCAGAGTATTTGGTCGATGTTGATCGGGGCCGTGTAACGCCCGCTAGCTGCGCGGACTGGGTGGGCATGAGGCTGGTGGTGACGGTAGCGAAGCTTTCCTCGACAAAGGAACCCCGCCGCCTGTTCAGGTCTTGCATACGGGAGAGAAACGCCGACGGGGACGACCATCGTACTGTAGCGTGTCGAGTTCTGCTACGTAAGCCTCGCGCGACCTTCCAAGGCGCGAACGAGGGCACTTTTCAAACCGCCTCATATTTCCGTCCTCTGGAGGCGTTGTAAGCCTGAGGAATAACGGGTCAGCCACGTCCGACGGTATCGCACTGACAAGAGCTTGAACTTATGGAGGTCCGTGATGTCTTTAGAGCCCGCCCACATAGCTTCAATGTGCAGAAGCCACGTGGCAATGTCAATACGTGAAAGGCCGGCAAGCGGAGTGCACCGGAATTATTCAATCGTGTCTAGCTACACTCGGGTCACCAACTGTAGTGTTCCTTTCCAATAGACACTGGTTTAAAACCAGACCCAGGTTGGTTGGTGATGTTTATTTGGAAGGTTCTGTCCCGTACAGAGGTCGTGTCTCACTGAGTGTCCCCACCCTGAGCCCTCCTTTCTCCAACGTGGACCTGACTGACGCCCCTGCTACCAATGCGGCTCAGGTCAAGATTAAGAAGGATGTCCATGTCGAGACTACTGGAGGATTAGCCAGGTGTGGAGTGACTCACCTTCAGTCACTACAACATCATAAGTAATTTTTCTATGTGTTAAGAATAAGTGCAGGCTTTTTCTTACTTTTTACTTGTTTACCCCTTGGCTAGTCCTTCGTGATGTCAAAAAATAAGTGAGAAAAGTGTAAATAAGTGTGAATGAAATAGAGAAAGTAAATAAATAATATAATGAATGAAAGTAATATTTTTAACAACAAAGAAATCGCGTCAGCCAATCAGCGCGCGCCACGTCACACCACAACAAACGCCGTGATTGGCTGTCCACCTCACCGCCCGATTATGTGTTTATACCGCCTCTATACCCATGCTACCTGCCCTTACCCTTGTTTTTAAGGGGTTTTAGGGTACCTGGCTCGTGCCCCTTGGTCCCTCACGCCTCAATAAACCCTAAAATAGGACCTTAAATCCATAGCCTACATTGGAAAAAGCAGGGATGATTTTTGTATGTGTTCGGGTGATGACTCCAACTTCGGTTTTATCACGAACACATTTTTACTAATTTCCCGCATTTGTAAGGATTTTTTAGTGTAAGGACATGTATATATAGTGTTTTAGGATGTTTATAATGTTAATACACTTTGTTAGTATATGAGGAATAGGATATGAGTGGGATTTTGTGGAGTTTTTGATTTTTTTTAGGGATTCGGATGAGTTGTGATGGTTAGGGAAGGCAAGATGGCGGCTTCCTTTTGGGTGTCTTCAAGAGGGCGTTTGGTAATTATCTGTTATTTCCCGCTCGCGTGTGTGTGTGTGTGTGTGTGATGTTACCGCTCCCCCCCCCCCCCTCTTCCTTGTGCTTGTTTCCGAGGGCTAGTTAGGGCGGGAGGGGGTGATTGGCCTCTTGTAGCTCGGCCTCTTGTAGCTTCCTTATTTTCTTATGTTCTTATTTGGATTTCTATATATGAATAGAACGAAGAAGTATAATTTGATTTGATAGAAGACAAAGAGAAAAGGACGAAGAAGAAGAAGAAGAAGAAGAAAGGAAACTAAAGAGAAGAGGAACAGGAAGAAGCAGTAAGAGGAGGAAGAGAAAAAAATACATTGCAAATAACGGGGAGAGAGAGAGAGAGAGAGAGAGAAGAGAGGAGAGAGAGAGAGAGAGAGAGAGAGAGAGAGAGAGAGAGAGAGAGAGAGAGAGAGAGAGGAAGAAAGGGGGACAAAAGGACAAGGGAAGGAAGGGGGGAGACAAATGGAGGAAAGAAAAGAGAGAGAGAGAGAGAGAGAGAGAGAGAGAGAGAGAGAGAGAGAGAGATAACATAAAGGAGAGAATTAGGGGAAAAAAGAAAAAAAATCAGAAGAAAACATGACAGAAGAAAAAAGAAAGAAAAAGAAAGAAAAAGAAAAAAAAGAGAAAGAAAAAAAACGGAGAGGAACAGAAAGTCACGAAAAAGAAAAAAACTCAAATTCAACAACAACCTAAAATTCAAGACTTCTCCCCATCCCCCCTTCCCTTCCCCCTTCCCCCCTTCTTCCCTCCCTCCCCCTTCCCCCTCCCTTCCCCCTTCCCCC
Organism: Chionoecetes opilio; assembly: GCA_016584305.1. NCBI lineage: Eukaryota > Metazoa > Arthropoda > Malacostraca > Decapoda > Majidae > Chionoecetes > Chionoecetes opilio. Next base: position 27,338 of record JACEEZ010022787.1, read on the forward strand.
TCCCCTTCCCCCCTTCTTCCCCCTTCTTCCCTCCCCCCCTATGACGGCTTGGGTCTTATGTCCAAAATGTGGGTCTTAGGAAGCTTACCTGCGCCTTAATTTATCACACCTGGATGATCTCTTACAAGGGGGGGTAGGAAGGAAGGGAGGGGAAGGGAAGGGAGGCAGCAGGGTTGGAAAGGGAGGAAGGGGAGGGAAGGGAAGGGAAGGGAAGGGAGGCAGCAGGGTTGGAAGGGAGGGGAGGGAAGGGAAGGGAAGGGGAGGGAGGGGAAGGGAGGAGAAGGGGAAGAAGGGAAGAAGAGGGGGAAGGGAAGGGAAGAAGAAGGAAGCAGAGGAAGGGAGGGAAAGAAGGGGAGGGAAGGAAGGGAAAGAAGGGGAGGGAAGGGAAGGAAGGGGAGAGAAGGGGAGGTATGTTTGTGAAGGTGATATTAGTACCGTTGGAATGTAATGGTTTTATTTGTTATAGTAGTAGTAGTAGTAGTAGTGGTAGTAGTGGTAGTAGTAGTTGTTGTAGTAGTAGTAGTAGTAGTAGTTGTTGTAGTTGTAACTCGTTTTTTAGAATTGTTATATAAGATTTTGACTCCTTATCTGTAGGAAAATATAATTGTATGTATGTGCAACAATTATAACAACAACAACAACAACTATTTTCCTTCCCTAACAATCACAGTCTCACCTAACCCTCCTTCCCTCCCTCCCTCCTTCCTTCCTTCCTTACACTCTTTCCCTCCTTCCTTCCCTCCTTCCCTCCTTCCTTCCCTCCTTCCCTCCTTCCTTCCTTCCTTCCCTCCTTCCTTCTCTCCTTCCTTCCCTCCCTCCCTCCTTCCCTCCCTCCTTTCCTCCTACCTTCCCTCCCTCCCTCCTTCCTTCCCTCCCTCCCTCCCTCCTTCCCTCCTTCCCTCCTTCCTTCCCTCCCTCCTTCCTTCCTTCCCTCCCTCTTTTCCTCCTTCCCACATTTTTCCTCCTCCATTGAATCATTCTCAGGTCGTTGTTACAGGTAATTAGCCACGATTGGTCTCCTCACAACCACTTCACAACCCTTTATGGAGGAGGAGGAGAAGGAGAAGGAGAAGGAGAAGATAAAATAGGAGAAATGATAGAACAGGAAGAGAAAATAGGAGAAATGATAGAACAGGAAGAGAAAATAGGAGAAATGATAGAACAGGAAGAGAAAATAGGAGAAATGATAGAACAGGAAGAGAAAATAGGAGGTAATAGAAGAAAAAAAAAAGGTCTAAGTGGAAGAATAGGGAGGAAAAAGGGTTAATAGAATGCAGAAAAGAAAGAATAAATGAAAGAATAGGAAAAAAACTATAAAGTGATAGAATATGATAGAAATATGATAGAAGGCAAAGGGTTTAGAAAGGGCAGTAAGAGTAAAGGGCATCAAAGGGTAAACAAAGGGTCTCTATAAAGGGTTTGGGTTGTTATAGAAAGGATTAGATCGTCTTAAAAAGTGAAAATAATGGAATCAAGGAAAAGGTTTTTTTTTTTTTTTTTTTTTTTTTTTTTTTTTTTTTTTTCTTTTTTTTAGGCAATTTATTATGTTTTTTTTTTTTTTTTTTTTTTTACCCTTTCACGCCCAGATCTTTCCTTTGCTATAAAAAATTGTCTGTTGTCGAGCCATAAAACTACGAAAAGTCACTGAATATACCAAATTAGTTAGTGGACAAGGATACTAAACAGGTCATAGCTATAAAATATTGCTTATAGTCACTAAAAATCGTCTAATGTTAGCCATAAAATAACGAAAAGTCACTGAATATACCAAATTAGTTAATGGACAAGGATGCTAAACAGGTCATAGCTATAAAATATTGCTTATAGTCACTAAAAATCGTCTAATGGTACCCAAATTACAATGGAATTACGTTCTGGGCCTCAAGGGGTTAAATATTGGCTGTTTTATAGGATCTGGTTCTCTATTTGTAGGATCGAAAACTTTATAATATATGGATCGTATCGTGTGGGGAACAATTATGAGATCTTGTGTGTGTGTGTGTGTGTGTGTGTGTGTGTGTGCGTGTGTGTGTGTATGTGTGTGCGTGCGTATGTGTGTATGTAGGGGGGGGAGGTCAGAGGTCAAAGACTACCGCTGATTGTATGTGATGGAGGAGGAGATTTTGAGCCTCGTGACCTGACCTGACCTGACCTGTGCTGCTGCTGGGGGCGGAAGGGAGATAAAAAGTGATGATGATGATGATGATGGTATAGTGTGAGGTGACGAGGCATAGAAAACGGAGAAAGGAGATGAGGAGGAGGAGGAGGAGGAGGAGGAGGAAAAAAAGGAAGAATAAGGAGGAGGAGGAGGAGGAAAAGACAAATTTTAAAACCAACAAAAAATGAAACGAAGGAAAAAGATGAAGAAGGAAGTAGAAGAAAGAGAATAATAATAATAATAATAGAAAGAAGAAGAAAAGAAAATTTGATAAGAAGGTCACTGCATAGTAATCAGACCAAACTGAAAAATTTAAATATATTAAATCTAAAAAAAAAAAAAAAAATTCAGGTAAAGAATAAAATGAAGGGAGGAGGAAGAGGAGGAGGAGGAGGAGGAGGAGGAGGAGGAGGAGGAGGAGGAGGAGGAGGAGGAGAAAAAGGAAGGAGGAAAGTGCAGGAAAAAAATAGATAATGGAGGAAGTGAAGAAACAGGAAGAGAGAGAGAGAGAGAGAGAGAGAGAGAGAGAGAGAGAGAGAGAGAGAGAGAGAAAAAAAAGGTAATTATCGATGTAGGAAAGTTATGCAATATTAAACAACTCTTTCCTTCTTCCTTCCTTCCTTCCTTCTTTCCCTCCTTTCCTTCCTTCCTTCTTTCCCTCTTTTCCTTCCTTCCTTCTTTCCTTCCATCCATCCTTCCTTCCTTCCTTCCCTTCTTTCCTTCCTTTTTCCCTCCATTCCTTCCTTCTCTTTCCCTCCTTCCTTCCTTCTTTCCTTCCATCCATCCTTCCTTTCTTCCTTCCTTTCTTTCTTTCCTTTCTTTCCTTCCTTCCTTTCCTTTCCTTCTTTCCTTTCTTTCCTTCCTTCCTTCCTTCCTTCCTTCCTTCCTTCCTTCCTTCTTTCCCTCCCCTCTTAAGCCCCCTTCACACATTCTAGAGTAGCACGCCGAATTGTGGCGACTCCTTACTCGCGAAAACACGTGGGCGCACTCGTAGGTACTCGTGGATAGTCGCCATCAAGTCGTATCAAGTAGTGAGAGTCGTGGCAGGGTCGCGAGGTGTCTTGGGTATGCGTGCGAGGGGTTGGAAATTTTAGACATGTTCAAAATCTGGTCGCGCAACGTCACGACTTTTGGATGCGTAGAGGACTCGTAGCGGACTCGTAGCGACTCGTCATTTATCGAAGCGACTCAATTTGCTTATTCGTAGTGACGTAGTGGCTCATTCGTATTTTTTTTTATAGTGACGAGTGCTCCGTAGTGTAGTGGTTAGCACGCTCGGTTCACACCCGCGAAGTCCCGGGTTGGATCCACGGGTGGAGCGGAGAAAGATGGGCGGTCTCCTTAAAAACACCCGAGCCCCTGTCCACCCAGTAGTGAATGGGTGTCGGGTGTTAGCCGGGGGTTTGTGACGTACTGTACCCGCCTCCCGAGGTGAGGTGCAGATGACCCTGTATCTCACACGAGATAAAGATTTCCCACCCAGATCAGTCAGGTCAAGCCACCGGGTCGTACAAACTCGTAGCAATGTCGTAGCAACTCGTAAACGACTCATAACAACTTTTAGCGACACTCTCATGCGTACAAACTCTTAGCAAAGTCGTACCAACGCGTACTAACTAATTCGTGATTGGGTACACGAGAAATGACCGATACAACAGTGTCGGGTGTCATTGTCCTTTTCTCCACGAGTAGACGCCGATTTGGGATTCGGCGCTACTCGGCTTGCTACTCTAGAATGTGTGAAGGGGCTTAAGCTGTCCTCCTTTTCCAGCACATACACATCCATCCCCTCCTCTTCCTCCTCCTCCTCCTCCTCCTCCTCCTCCTCCTCTTCCTCTTATTTATCTTCTCTCAGGTTGTGATCTGGGCACGTTCAGTTTGATGGAAGAGAGGAGGAGGAGGAGGTGAAGGAGGAGGAGAGGGAGAAGAGAGAGAGAGGTGTTATGATAAACCTCTCCCTCCTCATCCTCCTCCTCCTCCTCCTCCTCCTCCTCCTTTCCCTCCTTTGACCTCAGCCGACCTCGAAAAATTGACCCGTAGAGGAGAAATTTCACACTGAGCTGCCAAGGGAGAGAAGAAGGGGGAGAAAGGGGGGGAGGGAAGGGAGAGAAAGGGGGGGGAAGAGGGTGTTCTAGGTAGGGTGTAAGGTTAGGCTAGGTAAGGTAGGCTAGGTAAGGTTAGGCTAGGTAAGGTTAGGCTAGGTAAGGTGGGGGTTAGATTAGGTTGAGGACAATTATTTTTTTTTTTTTTAGTTTGCTCTGAATCCTAATTTTGTTCTCTCTCTCTCTCTCTCTCTCTCTCTCTCTCTCTCTCTCTCTCTCTCTCTCTCTCTCTCTCTCTCTCTCATCTCTTTAATCCCTTTCCCTTCTACTCCATCATCGCATCGTAGAGAAAGAGAGAGAGAGAGAGAGAGAGAGAGAGAGAGAGAGAGAGAGAATTGACATAGTTTTGGGTTTCAGTTCTCTTACATTATATTTTATTTTCCTTCCCTTCCCTACCTTTTCTTCCCCCCCCTCCTCCCCTCTCTTCCCTCCCTTCCCTCCCTCCCTCTCTTCCCTCCCTCCCTCCCTCCCTCTCTCTTTTTTCCCTCCCTCCCCCCTCTCTTTTCCCTCTCCCCCCTCCCTCTCCCCCCCCCTAAGTGCCAGGAGTAAACTTGTGGTTTGACCTTAGTAGTGCCATATGGACCTCTCTCTCTCTCTCTCTCTCTTCTCTCTCTCTCTCTCTCTCTCTCTCTCTCTCTCTCTCTCTCTCTCTCTCTCTCTCTCTCTCTCTCTCTCTCTCTCTCCTCTCTCTCTCTTCTGTGACTCATTTATACAGGTGATATCTATAATTACCTCTACACAGGTGCGCTAGTTACTACCTGTGTGTGTAGTCATCTAGTTGTATTTTACAGGGCCTGAGCAATGCTCGTGTGGCCCCGTCTCCATATCAACATTTTTATCATTCATCCTTAGTGCTTAGTGTTGGGGGAAGCCACCACCCCGGGAGGCGGGTCACAAACCCCGGCTAACACCCGGTACCCATTCACTGCTGGGTGGACAGCGGCTCGGGTTTTAAGGAAACAGCCCATATGTTTCCGCTCCTCCCCGGGATCGAAACCGGGACTTCTCGGTTGTGAACCGAGCGTGCTTCCCCTACACTACGGAGTACCCTATGTGTGTGTGTGCGTGTGCCATTTTTTTCTCCATATCATTAATTACCTCCGCCAACCAAGTTGGAGGAGTTATGCTTTCACCCCGATCTGTCTGTCTGTCTGTCTGTCTGTCTGTCTGTCTGTTTGTTTGTTTGTTTGTTTGTTTGTTTGTCTGTTTGTTAGTGTACAGGATTTCTCGAAAAGTTACGAATAGATTTGGACCAAACTCGGTATACCAAGTCTATTTGGTATAAGGAAGAACGGATTTAATTTTGGATGAAATCTATTGGCAACCAATTTATGAAATATTCGGGCGGAGGTATGCGCTCCTACTGAGTGCATATATATATATATATATATATTATATATATATATATATATATATATATATATATATATATATATATATATATTTTTTTTTTATATATATATATATATATATATATATATTTATATTATATATATATATATATATATATATATATATTATATATATATATATATATTTTTTTATGAAACCGAATCACAACTGTTGCCATGGCAACCAATTGATGAAATATTTGGGGGGAGGTATGCGCTCTACTGAGTGCCCCCCTAGTTTTATTCTGTCTTTCTTTCCTCCTCCCAACTTCCTAACTACTACTACTACTACTCCTACTCCTACTACTACTACTACTACTACTACTACTACTACTACTACAATGACAGATGGGCAAACCGTTGTAGATTTGGAGGGCGAAAGAGAGGAGGAGGAGAGAAGAAGAAGAAGAAGAAGAAGAAGAAGAAGAAGAAGAAGAAGAAGAAGAAGAAGAATGAAGAGATGTTTTTCCTTCATTCCTCCTGGTTTTCGAGAGAGAGAGAGAGAGAGAGAGAGAGAGAGAGAGAGAGAGAGAGAGAGAGAGAGAGAGAGAATCATTCCCTCCCTTCCTTGAGAGCTCTGTCTATACACCCTTGGCTCCCTTATTACGCTGATAACACCCTTACTAACACCCTCACACCCTGATACCGTATACTCCTACTACATGTATTGACGCGGTGTATATATATTATCGTACTTTATTCATTATTTCATTTCCTCTTTTCTTTTCATAAGGTAATTTTTATTTTTTGATTAGTTTTTCATTTTCATTTTTATTCGTTTTCATTCATTCGTTGCATTATTTTTTTTTTATTCATTTTTTCATTAGTGTTTTATTCATAATAGTTTCCTTTATTATATCATTAGTAGTAGTCCTTACCTTTTTATTTCATTCTTTTCACATCTTTTAATTTCCCTTTTTTCATTTGTACTTTTTTCCTTTTTTCATTATTTTCACATTTTTTTTATTTCCTCTTTTATTTCATTAGTAATTTTCCCTTTTTTTCATTCATTTCACATCTTTTTTTCATTTCCTCTTTTTGCATTAGTACTTTTTTCCTTTTTTTCATTCTTTTCACAATTTTTTTCATTTCCACTTTTTTCAGTAGTACTTTTTTCCTTTTTTTCATTCTTTTCACAATTTTTTTCATTTCCACTTTTTTCATTAGTACTTTTTTCACAATTTTTTTCATTTCCCACTTTTTTCATTAGTACTTTTTTCCTTTTTTTCACTTTTCACAATTTTTTTCTTTTCCACTTTTTTCATTAGTACTTTTTTCCTTTTTTTCATTCTTTTCACAATTTTTTTCATTTCTACTTTTTTCATTAGTACTTTTTTCCTTTTTTTAATTCTTTTCACAATTTTTTTCATTTCCACTTTTTTCATTAGTACTTTTTTCCTTTTTTTCATTCTTTTCACATTTTTTCTTTCCTTTTTA
>JACEEZ010022788.1:0-22916 GCA_016584305.1 Chionoecetes opilio
CTTTTTTTCTTTGTTTCTTATGTTTCTTATGTATACGTACTTACTAAAGAATTAATTACTTGTGACCACTTTCAAATAAACAGATATAAGATACTTTGATCCTATCTAGACACTTGCAAGTACCAACAAACAAGGTTATTGACTATACAAAGCGCCACCCCCGCCAGGGACGAATTTGGGGGGACTCGAACCGCTGACCGAATGGCGCAGGGACTCTGCAACCCAGTCCGTGATTCTACCAACCACGCCACCCGGGGCGGGTCTCAAATAAACAAAAAAGAAAAAAATTTGGAAAAAAAAGTAATAAAAGATATGAAATGAAAGGCATGGTAAAACAGCAGCCCCCCCCCCCCCCAAAAAAAAGAAAAAAAAATATATATTTTATTTTATATATATACAGGGAGGTCCCGTTAAAACGAGCATTCGGTATACGAGAATCCGATTATACGAGATGTGTAAATTAGGGTCTATTTTCAATATACGAGATCGAAAATCCATGATACGACTTAAAACTGGGGTTAGTAAAATTATCAAGTTCAAATGCGCCCCCTACCACTCCCTAGCTGACAAAGGGGGATTTGGTTGACCTCAGTGAGGTCACCCCTAGCAAGCCGTGACCTGAAGGGTAATTAAGCATATGGTGCGGCCCTGACATTTGGGGGGTAAATTAGCGGGTGTGCAGCTTTCCCCTTGGGACCGAAGTCAGGCCCCCTAGCAAGGTGTGACCTGAAGGGAAATTAACATATGGCGCGGCCTGACCTTTAGGGTTAATTAGCAGGTGTGGGGCCCCAACCTTGGGACCGCTACACTACCTTCTCTTGTATCACGCGGTGTCCCCTACATTACAACGTCTTTTTTGCTTGTTATGCATGTTTTTATGTTTAATTATCTGCAGTTATGTTATTTTGTGTGCTATTTTCTCTTTCAGAATGCTTTTTCTTTCGAATAGGTAGTACAGTGTGGGTAAAATAGACGCTGTGTGTTTGTTGTGTTTGCTATAGTTTATTTTAGCTTTTAAAAACATGTCTTTTTTTTTTTTTTTTTTTCAAATTGGTGGGGTCCTTTAACCAAACCTATATTTTACCATTAGTTATGGTTTCGTTTTTACGATATTTCGCTTTACGAGTATGCCAGGTGGAACCTAACTGCTCGTATCCTTCGGGACCCTCCCTGTACACAATACCCTCCCGAGTTTTGCGCTTGCTTTCTTCACAAGGCATAGCGCTAAACTCAAAGGATCGTGAAACTCGGGTATTTAAAACACTGTAAAAATGCTTATTTAGTCCGGGGTGAGGCGTAGTACCATATTTTACGGCTTATGAAACTCACGTTTTTCCCCCAAAAAAATACCCGAAAAATACTAAATGGTCTTCCAAGACGAATGTTGTAGTACTCCTCAGTACTCGTACCTCAGTACTTACCTGTTACAAGTATTTCAAATACCATAAGACATTCAAATCAAAATACGTAATCTGTCCTCACGCTGGTATGTTAACATTTCCCCCTTTTGGCGGCAGATTGCCGCGATTGCCGCCAACAGCGCCATCTATTGTCTGCTAGTGTTTGATGTATCATATACCACTAGGCTGTCACACGTATCTTAAGCTCTTTTCAGTCCTGGAAATTATCACCCATGCGAATTCATCAAAACGATTTACTAATACTATCGCATACAAGCTAAAAGTTATACGATACGCCAAAGAAATGGAAACAGACCAACAGAAAGACACTTTTGGATCACCACTAGGAGAGGCGGTGGCCGAGTGGTCCACTCCGAGCACGTGGCTGGCCGACAGTGGCCATGCGGTGATGTAAACAAAGGGCATTACCTCCCCTGTAAACCCAGTACACTCACGCTTACTAATCTCTTTTCTGAGGGCTGGGAAAGTGATTGATGGTGTTCATCTGTCAGACTATGTCCTTCAGATGTTGGACTCTGGATCTATTCCTCGTTACATTGAAAAATGTAAGGAAATAGGGAATATAGATCCATATAACATACCGCGGCACAAATGGAAGGACATCACGACTCTGCTTGGTGGCGAGCTTCCAGGCTTATTACGCCAGTGATATATACCACTACCTTGTGACTTGAAAAGCATATTCAATCACTCTACCCATGTCTACAATTCTTAAGGACTAGTCAATTCGCACTGCAGTTTAATACACAGCTTAAGCACTGCAAACGTAGTTAATAATAATGAGCTGTAGCTACTACTGTGTGGCGTGAGAAGGAACGGTGACTGTGGTGTGCGGGAGCAGAGGCCGTCGGAGAGAGCCTCGCTCCGTCGCTTACACAATCAGTGAGTACTGAGGGTGGCGCGCTTGCTTATACCCTGATTGATGATGATATATATTTAGTTAATGCTTATTTATAATAATAATAATAATAATAATAATAATAATAATAATAATAATAATAATAATAATAATAATAATAATTTTATTCTCGCCCGGAGGCATACACAAAAAAAAAGCAACAAGAACAAGCCAAGGAGTAAACTTAGGTACTAGAGCAAAAACAAAAAACAAAAACAAAGTACAGGAACATTAGGGGACATAGTATCAAAGTACATAGAAAAGCATACAGGACACCTGTGCTACCCCACATTCTGCAATAAACAGCAGACCCAGCCACCGCTGTTGTATAGGTCCACATACATATAGCTAGGCGGATATGTGGCCTATATAGGAGGATTGTTGCTGTGGTGGTAAAACCACCAAAATTGGCCCATTTGATGATCATGACATACTAAAGGATCTCAGATATAGGGCCAAGCACATTTTTCCCTTTGACACCCATAAGGTGGGGAAATCCAGATGGCCGCCATCTGCATCGTGAAAATCTATTTTACGTCATATCTTTCTGATTATATATCACATACACATAAATAACATATAGTTTTATATGTTTTCACACACATAAGGAAGCCAATGGCACTACTCATTTGTCGCTAGAAGGCATTAAATCCCGATTAAGCTGATATTCATGATAATATATATAATATAATATATATTAATATAATACTTCTCTTCTTGCAGGTGACTGATCAGAAGTAGAATCCACCATGTCGGCGAAGAAGTGATGTAGATCGTAGAAGATTTCAGTCTGCAACCATCTACATCGACAGTTGGCTATCCTCCCATCGATTGGAGTCGTTGTGCCCTTTGCCAAGAACATTCTTCAGAGCCTCTCCAGTGCCCAGCAAAATCAAAGAGGACAGATGTTGGGGCTGGGTATCACCGTGTGAGTGACAATTTAACAAAGTTTCAAGATTAGGTGAACAGCCAGTTGGCGTGCACAAAAAGCCAAATTCCCAACATCCGACTTGTCCAAACAACCGACTTTTTTCACCACCACCTGGTGTCTTGTTTTGGCCATTTATTTTACTTAGTTTTTTTTGTTTGTTTTAGAAAACATTGATTTGTGGCTTTGTTTATGCATGAATTTTACTTTCGCGTATACCACTGGATCGGCCTTCAAGAGCTGCATCTTTTATGTTCTATACCATTTTGTCCTTACGTTTATGGTTACTGTGATATCCGAACATCCGACTATTCCAATCCGACCTACCTTCGGTCCCCCCAAGGTCGGATAATTAATACTTAGCTGTAGCACAATTAGATGATGGCGATGGTATCCCTCAGACACTTGCCAACATAGCGCACAGTGGCACTCATCTTGCCGTTTGAAGTGTTCTTCCCGTCGTCTAGCACGACTTCAGACAGTTGCAATACCTCCATGTGAAAGTGACATCCGAGATCGCCCTTACACACGGCGACAGTTTTCACGAAAAGACCGACCTTCTGAAGGTGATGTATGTTTCTTCTGTGATGAAGTTGCAATGGAACGTGCTTCTCTGCATGATGCCATGATGCCCAAACTGTCCGATCGAGTTAAGCAATGCACCCTGAAGCTTCAAGATCAAGAACTCATTGCAAAACTTAGCTCCGGCGACCTGGTGGGACACAGGATGCCAAATATCATGCACCATGTCTTGTGAAATTGTACAACGCAGCCAGTAGGAAAACAGCAGTAGATCGACAAAGGAACACAGATGGAGTATCTCACGGCATAGCATTGGCGGAACTCTTAGGCTACATAGAAGACACAAAGATGATCAAGCAATCGGTTGCCCCAATATTCCAATTGTCTGATCTTCTCAAATTATACACTGATCGACTGAGACACCTGGGGGTTGAGGTAACTGGCCGTATCTTGCCAGAGCAAGTGGTCACACTACTGTCGGGCCGGCGGCGCCTCCCAGCCCAGTGCTAGGCAGATCTCAAATCAAAACAAACGCGACAACGGCGTCTCTTAATACCAAAATATACCGTAATACACCGAAATACATGACAATACACTAAAATAAGGTATCAAGAGACATAATACATACATTTTTTAAACGTGTTTAGGGTGTATTTTGGTATATTTCGGTGTATTTTGGTATATTTAGGTGTATTAGCGGTATATATTTTTGTATTTCGGATTATTTCGGAATATTTGGTGTATTATCGGTATTTTTTTCGGTGTATTTTGGTATATTTTGGTATGTGTTTAGGTGTATTTCGGTATATTTGGGTATTAAGAGATATCCACGGCGACAACTCACGGCACACCTGAGTGTGCTGTGAGTAAAACCGCCGGGTTTTATGGAACTGTCGCCGATGGGAATTATCGCCGACAAACCACCAATCTAGAACTCTCGCCGACGTGGAAATGGTTAACCTGACCTGGGCAGTGGCACCTAACTTAACTTAACTGATCAAGCTAATGATAGTATTTCATCCCTGAATGCAGAAACACGGTAAAACTTGATTAAATGATATTGGGTCCTGTAATATCAAGAATTGGAACACTTGACGACGGCGGCGAGAATTCCTATCGGCGGTGGGTACCTGGAACTGTCGCCGATCGGAACTCTCGCCGCCAGCGGCGAGTCTTCCAATTCTTTGATATTACAGGACACAATTTACACATTTAATCATGCTTTGTAATAATGGACGAGGACTTCGCGGTCATTTTCAGAGACACTTGACAAATTTTTTCCTGCCCCAAAATAGTGCTTTTTCTAATGTAGATAATTTTTATTTTCCGGAAAGCAATAGTTTTCATACAATAAAAAAAAAATTAACCGAATTTTATGGTCGCCGTTTCCATCTTAAAAACACTGAATTTCTATAAAAAAAACACTAAAACTTTATTAAGAAAATTTGTCAGGGTCTCAGATAACCGGGAAGTGATTAAATAGAACATACCAAACCTAACCTTAGCCTAACCTTATAGGTTTTAATGAAACTTAGCCTAACCTTAATCACTAAGTATACCTAACCTAACCTTAGGTTAAGTTAGGTTAGGTTTTTATTAAACCTATAAGGTTAGGTTAGGTATACTTTGTGGTTAAGGTTAGGGTAGGTATACTTTGTGGTTAAGGTTAGGTTAGGTATACTTTTTGTGGTTAAGGTTAGGTTAGGTTTCGTTAAACCTATAAGGTTAGGTTAGGTATACTTTGTGGTTAAGGTTTAGGTTAGGTTTCATTAAAACCTTAAGGTTAGGTTAAGGTTAGGTTTGGTATGTTCTATTCAATCACTTCCCTGTTATCTGAGACCCTGACACATTTTTTCCCGGTCAAGTTTTAGTGCTTTTTTCTGATGGAGATTCGGTGTTATTAATGGAAACGGAGACCATAAAATTCGGTGATTAATTTTTTTTTTTTGTATGAAAACTATTGGTTTTCCGGAAAATAAAACTATCTCCATTCGAAAAAGCACCTATTTTGGGGCAGGAAAAATTTGTCGGTGTTACTGAAAATGACCGCGCAGTCCTCGTCCATTATTACCTAGGTTTTACCTGTATTCTGCATTCAGGGATGAAATGCCAGCAAAAGCTTGCTCATTTAGGTTAAGTAAGATGCCAATGTCCTGGTTAGGTTAAAATTTTCCACGTCGGCGAGAATTCTCGGTTGTTTTTTTCGGCAAAAACTCCCATCGATGAGTTTCATAAACCGCAACCACCGCCTACGTCTGTCCCCTGCCCCTCACTACTGCTGGTGCCACGCCTGTGATAGCATCATAGGACACCACCAGGGGTCTAGAGTTCCTCAGGGAATCATCGCAATCCTTAATAACACAAAGAACGGGTTTTTATTCATACAGCATTACGGCTTTGTTTATACTTGAAGCTCCAAGGTCAAGCGAGTGTGTAGCTTTGATTTAGTGATCATTGTATAGTTCCTCATCGTTGATCATCTCAGAAAATGTAATTATCTAGATTACTACTACGATAGTATTATCCTTATTCTTAAATAAAGATACATAATTTTCTTAAATTAGCTTGCTGTCAATACTATAGACCCTCAATCCTCTCTGCTGCCCAGACATAGTGAGGCTGGGGTCGCCCACGGATAAACGATTCGCTCCGTCCACCGCTGGGCGTCGATGCTGGGCAGTTTTTCAGCCACTGGATGGCCATTGGACGCCCAGCCCACGCTAAACCGCCCAGTCCACGGGTAAAAAATGGCTAGTGTGACCGCCCCTTTATGGGTGTCAAAGGGAAAATGTGCTTGGCCCTATATCTGAGATCATTTAGTATGTCATGATCATCAAATGTGCCAATTTTGGTGCTTTTACCACAAAAGCCACAATCATATCACATAACTGCCTAACTAATAGGCCGAGCTCTGCCTGACAGGTGATGATGGAGTTCATAGAGAGCTCCACCCTACTCCTTAAACTGAACACGGAGCGTAGACGGATCACATCCAGATTGTTCCCCCGTTTCCTAGCGAAAGCCGGGACGAGCTGCCCACCTGGGCACCCCCAAACCTTTTAAGGGATGTCTTGTGACAGCCCTTTAAAGGGCGTTTCAAGTGGCCCCCCTTTGTCCCCGAAACCACAGCAGTTGCAGTATATAAGTAGCAGTACCCGAAAACCCCATTTTCCCCCTCTCTGCACAGTGGGAGAATTTCCTCTGTAGAGTTTTTCCCCACGCAAAAAGCTTGGGGGTCTGCTTGATGATATCTCATCATCAGTCATGTCGTGGGATATCCCAGAGGGGGGCTTCCAAAATTTTGTCCCAATTCCGAACTTGGGGAAATGGTAATTGGGGTTTGCAAAATTGCGCAATTAAAATCCCTAAAAAAAATTGCGGAATTGCGAATTGGGGACCGCCAAAAATTTTTTTAAAGCGCAATTGCAATAGCTTGGGGAAGGGTAATTGGGTTTTGCGGAATTGCGCAATTGGATGCCTGAAAAAAATCGGAATTGGGGGTTGCAGACCCCCAAAAATTTTTTGAAACCAATCGCAAAAATTTTAAACACACCCCCTTCAAAATGGCAATGCCCGCGTGAACTAATTCCCCCCCAAATAGGGGGAACGACACTGCCAATGACCGTATTTTTGGTCACCCAAGCACCGTCTTGGGATTACGAAGCCCCACTCCAATAACACTTGCTGAAAGTGTGTTATACTGCTTTGTGAATTGTTTGCAATGTTTTGGACTGATTATATTTCCCCCCCTACCAATTTGTTGTTTTTTTGTCGCAAAAACCCAAATCTTTTTCCATTTGGGGAAAAAAAAAACATTTTTGTACCAAGACCAAGCGGCATCGCCCAAAGCACGCACTAGTGTTATAGCTATGTAGCACAGCCCCTCACTCAGTCAGTGCATTCGGGGATTTGGGTTTGAAGCGGTACGCTCACTACGCTGGCCGTGTGGTGATTACTATTTACCTAATAACTTTTTGTGTTATGAAGTACTAAGTTGCAAAAAAATAAAATAGACACGGTTACGGGGCAGGGGTTTAGTGGTTAGTACCACTCCCCAGTGTCTATTGTGGTAGAAAAGGGGTTTTTAACTATAAAGGGGGAAACAATGGCTTCAAAAAAACGGGTTTTTAGTAAATAAACGGGGTATTTTTGCTTCTTCAATTTGTAATTTCAGTCATTTCAAAATTTGTCTTATTTTTGCAGATTGTGCTCATATAATTAGCATTTTGTAAACGCTTTATTGAGCACAATCAGCAAATATAAGACAAATTTGAAATTACTGAAAAATTACAAATTTGACAGAAACAAAAATAGCCGTTTATTTTCTAAACGCCCTTTAAAAAGTCTATTTTTGCTTTGAAAAACTTAGGAAAATTTTCCAAATGGAAAAGTTTTTTTTCACCATCTCCGTCGCCTAGGGTAGGGGTAGGGGTGTGGATACCTGGAACTGATAGTGTTAGAAGTGGGGATTGTGTCAGAAGTGCTTGGAGGCTCCGGATGTCTCCCCCCCACTCGCCCCAGCCAGAGCACTGGGCGTGAGAGCAGGGAGGGCCAGGGAAAAAGGTGGGGAGAAACTTCCACAACTTGATCATTGGACAAGTAATTTTTCTTATCATGAGTATTTAGTAATTTTAATTTGGTCAATTTTTCAGGGCCCAACCAAAATTTTTTTGATGCCCTTATTTTTACATAAGGCGCATCAGAAAAATTTGTTGTTGGGGGAAAATATAAATTTCCTTTAATTTACTATTAAATTTTAAAAATAGAAAAATTGTTATAAAGGGTGAATATAAGGCGATATTTACCAATTATTTTGATTATTTTTGAACACAGTCATCACGGAGCGGCCTGCGCGGCGTTTATTTAGTTTAAAGTCATTTTTGCAAGGTCTACAGTTGAAGTTCCCAAAATCGGAACCCCGGGGGCCGCGCCGAGCCAGTAAAGGAATTTTTCCCCATTTTTTGAACAGTATATTAAGGGGAAAAAAGCATGAAAATCACTAAAAAAAAACACAGAAAAAATTATTTTGGGTTTTAATAGGGTAATTTAAAACATACGAATAAAGGAAAAGGAAATATTAAATCTTTACTCTTCCCATGTTCATGGTGTTACGTCCCTCCTTTCACCGTCTCACTCCCGGCATAAAAATTTACTTAATTTGTTTTTTGTTTTTTTAGGTCATACATGTAGATGACCCCACACCCCTATATTTCACAAAATTTCCCCACCGAGGTTCCGCCATCCAACTTTTTTCAAAAGGTCAATTTTTTCAGAAAATTAAAACATTTTTCTTCCTTTTCTTTTCACTTCCACCATAGGTGTTCCTGGACTTTTGGGGGCCAAATACCAAAAACGACCTGAAAGTACACAAAATAACAGTGTCACAAATCACAGTCACAAAACCACTGAACAATAACAACAAAAAATCGGCGGGAGAAACCCAAACGGCCCAGTGTGGTGGCACCTACGGCCCACCCGGGAACTCGCGCCGGGGTTTTTGGGTTTCTGCCGGTTTTGGAAATCCGGAAAACCCTACGGAGTTTTGGGGGTTCCGAGTCTTGGGGTGCTGAGTTTGGGAACTTCAACCTGTACTGCTTTTCATTTTTTAAAAATAAATTATCAAGGAAAACTAATTTCAATTCTGCTTCTATTGATATCTTTTCCCTGTAATATGTTGTCCCACAAGTTTTACATGACGACCTTTTTAAATGAATTTTTAAGTTCTGCATTTCTTTTTTAGAGTTCATAATGGGGCCTTTATTTATGTGTTTTAAATGTGTTTTAAATTTATTTTATAGAACAAAAAATTTCCCAAGATAACTATTCCTTTTTTAATGTATAACATGATATACTGCGGGGGGTCCAAATGCCTTAGAACTTCCCCCCGGGCTTGGGTGAAAGAAGAGGCCTTGGGGGCTAAGATGACCCCAGTAGCGTTTAGCATGGGCCCCATGAAAGGGGTTAAACCCCCTTTCATATAGATACCCTAGTCACCTATTTTAAATAAGTAGGACTGTGAAGTGTAAAAATAAAAAAAAAACACTAAAAAACAAAGACTTAAATGTGAAGGACAAGTAACAAGTATAGACAGGAAAAAAGATTTTTCCCTTTTTTTTAAAAAAATTTTTTTCCCCTTCTTAAAATAAAAAAAACCTCCCCGGCCCTTTGGTGGCCCAACCCCGGCTGGGGGGTTTTTTTTTTTGGGGTTTTTAAATTTTTGGGGGATTTTTTGGGTGCCTCTTATGTTTTGGGGGAATTTTTTTTTTTTTTTTTTTTTTTTTTTTGGGTTTTTTTTTTTGTTTTTTTTTTTTTTTTTTTTTTTTTTTTTTTTTTTTTTAAATTTTTTTTAAATTTTTTTTTTTTTTTTTTTTTTTTTTTATTTTTTAAATTTTTTTTGTTTTTTTTTTTTTTTAAAAAATTTTTTTTTTAAAATTTTTTTTTTTTTTTTTTTTTTTTCCCTTTTTTTTAAAAATTTTTTTTTTTTTTTTTTGTTTTGGGGGTTTTTTTTTTTATTTTTTTTTTTTGGGGGTTAAAAAAAAAGAAAAATAAAAAAAAATTTTAAGGAAAAGAAAAGGGAAAGGAAAGTAGGAAATCGAAGTTTTTTTTAAAAAATTAAAAAGTTTTAAATTTTTTTTTTAAAATTTTTTTTTAAAAAGGGTTAAAAATTTTTTTTTTTTTTTGTTTTTTTTTTTTTTTTTTTTTTTTTTTTTTTTTTTTTTTTTTTTTTGTTTTTTTTTTTTTTTTTTTTTTTTTTTTTTTTTTTTTTTTTTTTTTTTTTTTTTTTTTTTTTTTTTTTTTTTTTTTTTTTTTTTTTTTTTTTTTTTTTTTTTTGGGAAAAAAAAAAAAAAAAAAAAAAAAAAAAAAATTTTTTTTTTTTTTTTTTTGAAAAAAAAAAAAAAAAAAAAAAAATTTGCAAAAAGGGGTGCAGACCTTAAAAAAAAAAGCAAAAAGGCGCAAAAAAAATTTTATTTTGGGGGAAAAAATAAATTAAACCTTTTTGTTTTAATTGTATGTCAAAATTATTTGGCGGATTGCTTTGCAAAGGGGCCATCAAAAAAATTTGGGGAATTGCGATTGCGGACTGATGCGGGGTTTTGGGGAAATTGCGTTTGGGGAAATTTGGGAAAAAAAAATTTTCGATCCCCCCCTTGGAAAAAGGCCCAAATATGGAATCACCCACAAAAGGGGGGCAGACCCACCGACCTGCTGTTTTGGAATTCCCTGGCGCGTGCCGGTGATACTACCATGCACTCTGTCTTAGTGGTGTTGTAGACAATGTTGCTTGGTAGCATACTCTGACACTATCGTAAACCTGCAACGCCCCCAAAGGGGTGCAGCAAAACCCAAACATCAGCAAGCTCAGTGAGTTGGCCTCATCATGTAGGGCAGCCCTACCTTATCACAAGGTTTTGGGACTGAGATCATCCCTTTTGCCATTGCAGGTAGGGGGGATAAAATCCCCCCCCCGCCCAAAACTTTGGGATTTCTAAAAACGCGAGAAGGGAATTTTCCCCACTAACAGTAAATTCCTGGGTACTGTACCGTACATTTTTAAAAATTAACAAAGTCCCGGTGTACCCCTGACAGAAGTTTATGAAAGGTTCCAGATTCACTCTGTCAAACGCCTTTCTGGCATCCAGGAAACACAGATAAAAAAGGTGAATTTTTTGGGAATGTAAAGAATGATATTTTTCAATGTCCAACACAATCTCATGCCAAGGCCTTTCTTATAGCTGAAATGATTGTCCCGTGTATACAGGTAGGCTCAAGACGATGGGGACCACTTTCCCAGCACCTTGGGGCAGGGCGGGTCCCCCTATGGCAATGGGCCGTAATTGCCAGAGTTTGCAGGGGCCTTCACTTTTCTCTTAAGTAAAGGCACTATAAGCACTGCCCAAAACTGACTGGGTAGTATGAGGGGACCAGGGATTGAGAAGAACAGAGCCAAGTACCAGGGTGGGGGGCGCATACTTAAATGCCCCCCAAAGGGGGCCCATCCATACCCCAAAACCTCACTGGGGGAGAGGCTTTGCAATCCGATGCCGATGGTGTTTGGGGTATAATGCCTTGTCAACAGCACCCCTGCGTTGGGTTTTCTGCAACTTTATTTATTTTTTTGCTTTGGGGTGTTTACTGGGGGTGTTCATTTTTTTTAACCTTTTTCCTCTTTTCCCCCAAAAATTTTAAACAAACATCTCGGGTGTATTCTATTTTTTTGGGGTTTTTCAAATTTGAAAAAATTGTTTCCTATTATTTCTTTAATTTTCATTATACGGCTGCGTAATTTCTGAAAATTTAAATTTCTTTCTATATTGTACCCCGGGAAATTGTTTTTAAAAAGTGTTCTGGTTTTTCATTCTGGCCCCACACACTGGGCACTTTGTGCGCCTCTGTGGTCTCCTTCGTCCTGCAGTTCGGGCTGTTAGTTCTGAGTTTAAAGAGAAATTTTTGACTCTGGCCTATTACATACTTTTTTTCCTTCCTCCATTTGTTCTTATATTCTCTATAAAACCCAGGCTTGATTTTTTCTCCATTTTTCCCTTTCACTGCTTTGTACCCCATGCCCTTTTTCTTATTAAATTTTCTCTTTTCATTTTTCCCCAAATTCCTCAACTATTTCCCAAATTTTTCCATCATATATGACTTGCAATTTTTTTCATCCTTTATTTTTTTTGATCCTTTTGTCTCCTCCATTACTTCTTATCATTCATTCTTTCTTCCTTCACACTCCATTGACATATCCCAATCTTCCCTTTCATGTTTCTTGTCTTTACCAGAGATGCTCCTTTTTCCCCCCATGCCTCCCAGTGTTGCATACCTCTTGCCCCCAAAATTGTCGGTGCACTTTTTTCTATTCTTTGTAATTTTTCCCAAAAAAAATCCCTCTTTGTTGTAATTTTTTACCCCCGCTCCATGTAATAAGATGGAATGCTACTGACTTCCAATATTTTTTCCAACCATATCTATTGCAGCTCTTCAATTTTATGCTAACGTCTTTTTGTAATTTTCTTGCTTTGTTTAATGCAGTTTTTCTTATGGTTCTTAAAAAACAGTTCTTGCTGTTGTTTATTTTCATCCCAGGACTTTTTTTGGTCCACTACCTGCACCCCTTCTATTTCTGTTATTTCTTCTTTAACGTTAAACAGTTAAATTTATTTTTCTCCTTATTTGCTCCGGGCCCAAAAAATTCTTCAAAATTTTTGCCCTCAGTGCTGTCAGGTTTTTTTGGGGCTTTTTCCCAAACGACTCTGATAGTTGTAGCCCATCTCAAAAAAAATAGGTTTTTTTTTTTTCTTTCATCTTTGTTCCTAATCCGTTTTTTTCCATTTTGTCTATGATCATGTGGGTTTAGTTTTTTAAAATGTGGTTGCCCCTGTACAGCCTTGTCAAATGCCAATTTTTTTCTATCCTATTTTTTTACCCTTTCCTTTCTTGATTTTTGTTTTATCTTTTTATATATATTTTTCACCATTCAAATTATCCTGCTGAATTTTTAAATTTTTCTTTAAATGTAGCGATTAACTTCTCTCTTTTCACTGTTCATAGGTTTCTGGTCAATCGCTCCCAAAAATAATTTTTTTTTGTGTTTGTATGGGTTGTTGATGCAGTGTTGTAGTAAATATAGGTTTTCCTCCAGTCTCCTTCCCTTTGTAAATCCTGCTTGCTCTTCTTTGTCCCTCCCTTAGCTTTTTGTGTTTTCCAATGGTTTTGGATTATTTAAAAAAATTTTTGTTTTTTTTTCAAATTTTCATAAACAGCTTATACTTTGTTTTGTCAGAGATATGGGTCTTAAAACGTTTACTTCTGGTTTTAAAATCTTCTTTGGGGCAAAACTGTATTTTTATTCTTTTCCAACTTTCTGGTATTTTCCCCTATTTATAATTTTTTTAAAACATTTCTTTAATTGTCTCTACAAATCTTGCTGTTACTCAATGCTTTTACTAGCTCTGGGTTTTATCTTGTCAGGTCCTGCTGCTTTACCCTTTTTTTTGCTTTTTTTTATGCTAACTATATCCTCTTCAGATATTTCCGTTAATTAATTTTTTTTTGCTTTTTTCACGGGGGTATGCCTATCCCTGTGTTCTCTCAGGGAGTTCTGACGTCATCTTCTTTTTTCCTCCATTATCTTTCATCCTTTTCCCTTTTTTCTCCATTCCAGATCATCTGTAATCGTTTTCATTTCGTTTATATATACTCTCCCTATTAAAATTTTTTCCTCTTTTACCTCCGTGGTGGTAGTCTTTTGCCTTCCTTGTATACCTCTATATCTTTTATCTTGTTTATTTTCCCTTTTCCCTTTTAATTTTTTTTATGTTCTCCCCGAGTTTACTCCCTGGGTTCCTGTTCCTCTAATTTCCCGTGTTTTCCTCTCTTCTGTTTGAACTTCATCTTTATCAACTTGTTTTTCTTTTTTTCCTTTAATCTCTCCCTAACTCCCTTGTTTTTGCCTCTAGTTTCTCCCCGCTGTTTAGTGCCTTCCTGTTCTTTATTTCCCCCTTTATTTCTTTTGTATCCGGTGGCCCTTATCTTCCATTTTGTCTCTCCCTTTTTAAAATTTTCTCAGCAATTTTTTCATAATTGCTTCTAAATTTTCATACAGGGGGGTCCCGTTATACGAGCATTGATATACGAAATCCGATGAACGAGATTGTAAAATTGGGTCCCATTTCAATATACGAGATCTAAAAAACCAAACTCGACATTTAAACTGGGGTGAGTAAAAATTCCAAACTATTTTCTAAAGTCAATTACAAATTATTTTCTAAAAATTTTAAAATAATTACTACTATAATTTTTCCCAGGTTGTACAATAATCAATCTGAAAATATGATAATTTTGGGGCTCGGTACGACAAAGGGCCTACAAAATTTTCCCCCAGGCGATGTAAATATTCAGATGCGCGGACAGTTTGTGGGCAGTGGAAGAGGTCTGCGCCCCCTCCCTTGTCCCACCACCCCAAAGCCATATGGAAATTTTCGGGCAAAGTCCGACCTGAAATTCATTCTCTTGCTCATGACGTCCCCCCCGAGTCCACAGTAGGAGGAGCGCCGCTGGGCCGTATCAAAATGTATTTTACAGCACTAATTTCAGCTAAAGTTTTACAGAATTTTTTGGAAAACGCAAAAAAAAATCTTTCATGTTTTTTGTTTTGCTAGTTTTTTTTTAGTTTAAAAAAATGAAAATTTTTTTTAATTTTTATTTATGGGGCCGGGAAACCCAAAACCTATATTTTACCTTTAGTTATGTTTTTCGTTATACGAGTTTTCGTTTACGAGCACCAGGGGAAACCCAAAACTGCTCGTATCTGGGGACCTCCTGTATTCATGTTCTGTTCTTTAAAAATTCTTTTTTTTACTTCCCTTTCAAAACAATAAAAGGGTTCTTCATCTTTCTTATATATTTCCCCTCTTCTTTTTTCTCCCATTTTTCCCCTCTCCTCTTCTCCAATCAGTTGTATTGTAACATGTTATGATCAATATATCAGGGTTTTTCATTTTTCTTCATCTCTTTTCCCAACAAAATATTTTTTCATATAGCTTTTCGTTCACCATTGCATAAACTTTACGCTCTTTTTTCCCTCCACTTTCCAGATATGTTCCTTTACCTTTATATCATTGTTGAGTAGTATTAGTCCAAAAATCTTCCCTCCTTTTATCACCTATTTCCCCCTTCTCTAACTTTTGTGATCCCAAAATCCCCCATGGCTATTAAAGTCTCCCAAAAACCATAAAACTTTCGTCTTCCCCCTTTTCCTTTTTAGTTTCTCCTCTCCCGTTTATCTCAATCTCTTTTTTTTTTCTTCTTTATTATTACTTGGAAAATACACTATAAAAAATGGGAAAATAACCCCTTTCACTGTACATATTTTTTGTAAATATTTTTTTTTCTTTTATTTTTTCATTTCTATTCCTCCTTTTTTTGTTAGAATCTTTGACCTCCTCCTTTTTTCTCCTTTTTTATCTCCTCTACTTTTTTAAAGTACCTTAAATGATCTGAAATTCTATTTTATCTACCTTTAGCCGAGCTCAGTAAGGCACAGTATTGTGTTCTATTATAAGATTTTCTACCTCAAAAATCTTCACATTTTTATCCTTGTATATTTAAACTTTTTTATTTTTAACACTTACTTTTTTTTTTTATTCTTTTTGGTTTCTTTAAATTTTCTTATCTCTTCTCCTTTTTACTTTTAAAAATTTTTTTACTATTGCCCCTTTCTTAAATAAATCCATTTTTTTCCCCCCGGCCCTCCTTCTTCTCTTCTCTCCTCTCTGATTTCTTGGTCTTTCTCCTCGTCCTCTTGTTGGGATCTGGTGCAATAACCCTTTCTAAAACCTCCCAAATTCTTCGCTGATTCATCTGCATACTGCACCCTTTGGGCACTAGAGGCTTGGGCCCCCAGCCTGCACGGCCCATCAACCCAAAACAACAAAAACCCGCTGATGTCGCCAGCCGCCATATATTTTCAATTATAGCATCACTACTGATTTGTATGTGCCACTGAAATGATACAAGTAGTTTATATCTGACTGTATAATCTACCCTGTTTTTAGCATTGTTTTATGCTTTGTATCTGCAAGTTATACGGTTTTTTTAATTTTCCGTACATTTTTCTAGTTTTTTCGGGGGAACAAAAGACGGCGGAGGGGGAAATCCGAGCATAAACATTTTAAAGGGCGACCCTTTTTACCCCTTTTCCAACGTCGCCACTCATTTTTTTTTTGGTAATTTTTCATTTATACCATAATATGACACAGTGAAGACAAAAATGACACAGACTCTCCAATAGCCCCTTTTAAAATTTCCCAAATCTGGATGTAGAAATGAGTATTAACGCCACCAGAGACTCTTAAAAAAAAAAGAAACATTGCCCCGGGCGACTTTAGGGATCATTCAGTGTTTTCCCTACGCCCCCCTTCCCAAAAAAACAAGCTTGGGGACCTGGGGGAAAGGGGATTTTTACGGGGGTCAAAATTGCGTCGCAACCACATTTTTTTTGATTTGGGGGTTTTAAAAAAATTTAAATCCCTAGATCTAGGGAAAATTCTTTGGGATTTTTTTCAGAGCCCAGAGACGTGTGAACCCTGACGCCCTCACAGAACGTAAACCGAAGTGTGGGAAAACCCCTCCAACCCCCGCTCCCGTAGATAACTTAAAGTCGCCACCTGCAGTCATGTCGCCAGATCCCCAAATATTACGAATTATAGCATCACTACTGATTTTCATGTGCCACGAAGATGATACACGAGTTTATATCAGACTGTATAATCTCCCCTTTCCAGCGTTGTTTTATGCTTTGTATCTGCAAATATAACTGTGAGCATTTTGCTTCTCAAGTTTTTCTTCACCGACACAACATACGATCACCTTTTGGGGGGCAGGGCACATGACTTTCCAGACTTTCAAACTTAATAGAATTTGTTTTCACGTTGGCAGTGGAATTTTTTTTTTTTCCAAGCATCTTCCCCAGCTAAATATATAGACTTATTTATTTACCTCTAATTTCCCTGAACCCCCAGAGGACCTCAACTGGGTAAAAAAGGAAGGTTGACGGGGAAAGAGTTTTCGAAAAAACCCCCTCGAAACTTTCCCAAATTAGTGCATCGTCGAATCTTCCAATCGCGCCCTCGAAAAACCCCTTTATTTATTCCCCTTATAATATTTAGATCTTTCATCATGCGCAATTTAAAATATCGTTGATATAAATTTTTATTTTTTTTTTAAATTTTATTTATAATTGAAAATTTAAAAATTTTTTAAAATTTTCCCCCAAACTGAGGGCCATTTTCTGTTTTCTAAAACTGTGAACATCAGGAGGGGAAATGCTTTAGCCGAGGATGAAGCCGCACAAACATATGTTGTTCGATTATTAGTCCTTTCGCTAATTTGATTTTATTAAATACAATATTAATGATAGGCAGCAAAGTTTGAGGGGTGTTACCACGTTAAGGGGGGAAACAACGAAGAATAGGGAGACTTGGCTGTTTTTTTTTTCACTTTAATTTTGGGGGGCAATGATGGGCCTTAGAAAACCTGTATTTTATTTTAAACCTTTCAAGAAAAAAATCCCTTTTAGGGTTTTACTCTATGATGAATATGGAATTTTCGATGGGTTCGACGGTTCCGTCAAACCCCTCCATTTTCTACCGTCGAATGCATTCCATCGAATTTCCCTGAAATCCCAACTTTTTTGGGTTTAAAAATACAGGGGCGACTTTACTGTAGTAGGTATAGCAGGGCGCCATCGGGTTTTTTTTTTGTAATTTGTTCATTTTTAGCCCTAATATGCCAGAGAAACAAAAAATGACACACTCTCCAGTGCCCCCTTTTAACTTTTCCCGAAATCATGGATTACAAAATTAAATATTTTAAAGCCCCAGACGTCTGTAAATCAAAAAAACGTTGAACGGCGCTTCACTGTTTTCTCGGTAGGGGGTTTGGTTAGATTTATTTGTTTGGTTAGATTTGGGTTTGGTTAGGGAGGTTAGGGTGGGTTTTGATTTTAATTAGGTTAGATTTAGTTTGGTTGCTTTGGTTTGATTTGGTTGTTAGGTTATCAGTGGGTTAAAGCCGCCGTAGGTTAGGTTTAAAAAGCCTAAATTAGGTAATTTTGGGGTTAGGCAAATTTCTCTAATAAAAGGGAAAATTTACCCTAGATCTAGGGAATTTTCCCCCCCCTCACAATTTTAAATTTACTTTTTCCCGACGAAAATTTTTTTTCCCCCAAAAAACCCCGCTTCCCACAGGTCACTGGGGGGAATGGGGGGTCACTTTTTAAAAAAAGGGTCACTGGTACAAAGGTCACGTTCACAAACAATCTGGCGAAGGGGGGAGAGTATGGGAAAATACTAGAAATTTACCGACTTAGTTTATCTCGGTCCTAAAAAACCTATGTGTTGCGCGCATTTTTTGTACCCCAAAAACTATATTGCTTTCTCCCAGGTCCCCAAGCTTTTTTTTGGGGAGAGGGGAAGTATGGGCAAACATAGACATATAAAAAGGGAAAGGATATAAACACCGTGAAATTTTTAATGTATACCAAAGAAACAGATATCTTGTAAGTTTTATGCTGTCTTAAAATTTTGAACACTTACCATTTTCCTTTTCTCCTCTAACGCTGCCAGATATACATAAATTTTTCAATTCACTGTATTTTTCGGGTTCATCATCTTCACAAAATAAAAAAAAAAAAAAAAAACCCTTTCCCCAGACGGTCCTCCACCTTCTACTCAGCTGTTGACAAGCCTTACAGCAGGGGAGTGTTCCATACTAAATTTTTGTACACTTGCAAACTATGGGAAAATAAATCTGTAGAAAACCTTAAAAGCGGGGAGTCTATAAAAAAAAAAAGCTACATTTATTGAAAACGTATGGATACTCTTTTCTTCTCCTATCAAAAAGCATATGTGGAAATTATCATATTTAATTCGGACATTTTTTCTAACCGAGACCAAAGGAAACCCCAAAGAAAAAATGGGCTGCTAATCATGGGCTATAAAATTTTTTAAACCCCCAGGCGCATAATGGACAAATTCCTTATATTAAGATCCCGTTTTTCCCAAAAGTCCATAAATCTTAATTAGTAGTAATTTACGAACAGATGGGTGCTAACTAGGTACCTTAATATAGAGTAGTGACAACCGATTTGTGGGCGCCATCTTGGTGCCAGGGCCCCTTTTTTCACCCAACCCGGGGGAAATTATCAAGGCATGACCCCGCGTATATATTTATACATGTTAAAGGATAGACGTTACTTCGGAAATGCTTGTTCATAAGATTATCCATAAAACACATAAAACACATTAAAAAAAGGTATTCGGGAATTTGAAGAAATATGAGAATTTAAACTTCAATGTTAAGTTCACTTTTTTCTTAAAAATTCAGAATAAACCTTTTTTTAAATGTTTTTTTACTGTGTTTTATGTGATAATCTTATAGAACAAGCTTTTCCCGAAGATAACTGTCACCCTTTTTTATACATGTAAACAAATTTGATTATGCGGGCCCTCCCTTGAGAACTTCCCCGGTCTTGAGGAACGAAAGGCCTTGGACCAAGAGGCGCCCAGTGCTTTAACATGGGGCCCTATAAATGGTTTTACCCTCTTTTTAGAGATCCCCTAGTGCAACTAGAGTCCCCTTAATAATACCTTGAAAAAAGAGTTGAAAACTCAATTTAGGGGGCGCCATCTTAGTCCCGGGGGCCTCTTAAAACAAAGACATAAAAAAAAAGCAAGGAAGCACAAAAGGCCCTGAGACCTCACGAGGTAGTTCCTGTTTCCAACTATACCTTATCCACCTCTCTTTCCATCCTGAATTTTTCCAACTCCTTTTTTTTAAAACCCCAAAGACTCCGCATTACCACCTGCGACTTAGCCCCCTTCTTTGATCTTTCCCGCTATTTTCCCCCTCAATCCTAAAAATGTTTCCAGGATAGGACTGCCATGAATAAAATATTAATGAATTTTTTGGGAAGAAACATTGGAAAGAAAAATTTGTAGTACAGGGTATTTTTGGACAAAATTTATGCATCTATTCGAATAACCAAGAATTCCTAATAACGTCCTGCCTGTTTAAAAAACTTTCTTAAAAGGACCTCTAAAATTGAGCATAAATGAATTTTTTTCATTTTTAAAAAATGCAAAAATAAAAAATCTATTTATACGATTAAAATGAATATCTTGATGTCAGGTTTCCGGGGATAGACCATGAACTTCCACCTCAGCTTTTTATACCTAAAACCTTTGTCTGCTCCTTTCTTCCCCTTTCTATCCTCCTTCAAAACCGTTTAGGCTGCATCAAAGGCCCCTGAGTTGCCAAGAAAACAGTGTATTTGGAATGTACTTCTGACATTTTCCCACCCCCTAAGTGAAGCAGAGCCCTCCACAGGAAACTCAGGACGCGGGGGGGGTCGGCTCCACACTCCCACAGAGTCCCCCAACCCCGCTGGAACTTGGCGTGGCTTCCCGGACTTGCCACCCCCCCCTTGCTGCCCCCCAAAAACTTCAGGTGGAACTCTGTGCGGAACATGTCAAAGGTGAGCTTTCCAGATTGTTGGGGGGCGGGCAGGTTTTGTTCGCATTACGGGGGTAGAGGTTCAGGTCCGGTTGAGACTCGGGGTTTCCCTGGAGGTGGGAGCCCAGCATTCGGCCTAGTCTAGGCCGTGCTCCCTCCCCTTTGCAGTATTGACGAACTATTCTGTGCATGCCGAGAGTCGTTGGATCCCCCTCGCCCGAGCCGGAAGGGCAGCAGGTGGGGGATGGGGTGTTTTGGGGGCCCCGGGCGTTGGTACACTTTATGTGTTTGCCCCTTATTTGGAAGAGGGTAGGATGGGAAATTCCATCATACAATTCCCGGGTTAGTCCGTCACAATTCAATCTTTTTTGTTTCTGTGAAATTTATCTTTTTCTTCCTTCTTCCATTTTTTATCTTCCTTCCTTCCCTCACTCCCCCCCCCCCCCCCCCCCCCCCCCATTTCCGGGTACAGTCAAAAATTTGTGGGAATTATTTTTCCGATCAGTGATAACTAAAGGATTCAAAGCTTTTCATCCTCCCCTCCCCGCCTTCAATCGGAACTCTAGATTCCTAATATCCTTAAAAACTAACAAAATATGACAGATCACGTTCATAAATGGATGTGTTATCAGTTATTTGCTAAATTAAAAGTCGACCAAAATTTTTATGGTTCGACTCCCTACCTCGTCTCTCAACAAAAACCTTTCGTAGCGTGAACGAACGAAAAAAACACTTTCCCCCTGGATATTGAGTAAAAATTTTAAAATTTTCTTCTATATCAAAGTAACAGAACTGTATTTAGGCACCCCTTCATAGGACACTTTTTTTTCTTAGTTAATTAGTCATTCAGGTCTAAAGCTTTTTCGGGAGAGGCAATATCATAGAATTCGAAAAACCCCTTTCACCCCCAACTTCACCTTAGCTACCAGAGGAGTCAGTCGTCTCTATACTTCATTGTAGGTAAGCCCCTCGGCACCTCGCCCCTTTTTTCCCCCCTTTCCTTTTTTTATTTATATCTATCTAATTTTATATATTATATGGACATTTTTTTCGTTTCACAACGCATAGAAGGCCGCCCATCCTTAAAAGTGTTTTTATTAACGGAGTCGTCTCTAAAATTCATTGGGGCTTCGCGGGAGTCTCTCGCTCCTTCCCTCCAGAAACCAGGCCACATGGTACAGTGAATCCCCAACAACTCATTTCTCCCCCATTTTTTTTCCCTATAATATAATTTTCCCTGTATCCTATAGTGCTCTTGTACGGAATAGGTGGTAATTTAAGAAGATTCTGTGAGGGGGGTTATGCTCTAAAGAGCTTGCCCTTTTTAAAATTAGTTTTTGTATGTGTTAAATCTCAAACAAAACATAATACTTCAGGATGAAAAAAGGGTGATGTTTTTAAATTGTTCTTGTTTTTTTGCAAAAAAACCCCCGGGGTTATTTTGTGTTGGACAGTAATTCCCCCCACTTCCCAAAGATCACCTTTCTCCCGGGATAATTCCCCCTATTCCCCGACTACCCAAAAAAAATTAATATATATATTATTCAAAACATGCCCAGGGAAATAAAACCATTGAACTACTTTCCTAGCTGGGGAGCACTTCCCCTTACCCCCCTTAACTCTACCCCTTTCCCCCAACCCCTACCCCCACCCCCCTTTCCCCTTAATTTATTCCTTTCATACTCTCTGCAGGGGAAATGTTCACACTATAAAACAAAAAGTAAGTCATAAAACAAGTTTTTAATTCTCAATTCAATTTTAAATCAAGGAAAAATCCTAACCAAATTAATTCCATTCAAAAAAACAAAGGCACCCGGTATAAACCAACTTCATAGAAAATCCCCGGCAAAAACACATGGACTCAGGGGGACCTCAACTTTGGACTCAAAATTGTAGGCAGAGTCTGACATTTTTTTTCCCCCGGTGTGCCAAGTTTGGTGAGGCGTTGGATCTCGGGGGAGACACAGGCCCGCATGATGCCGGTGAAGCTGTACAGGTTTTCCCATCGCCGTCTTGGGGTCCACGGGAAAACCTGGATCCAGCGGAAATAATTTGGCGCGCTCGTTCAGGGTCGTGCGTCATCAGTATTGTGACGGCCCCCAATTAAAGCCTTTTAAGGGGGATTTCCCCTCCCGGG
>JACEEZ010022790.1:9557-42274 GCA_016584305.1 Chionoecetes opilio
AAGTAGTAACTTATGTAGTTAGGTTAGTAACTTTTAGGGGTTATAGTGAGGTTAGGTTAGTCACATTTAGGGGGTTATAGTGAGGTTAGGTTAGGTTAGGTTAGTAATTTTTAGGGGTTATAGCGAGGTTAGGTTAGTACCTTATGACATATCTTATGTTTAACATATAGTTATATATGTTAAACATAACGTACAATAAACATATACGTATAACAATAGTTTGCTCCGCGCGACTGCCCTCTATATATGTGGATCATACGGGCGGCCGCATGGGGACGGCGGCCACATAGGGTGGTGACCCACACAACAACCCCTTACACCTAACAACCCCTTACACACAACAACCCCTTACACACAACAACCCCTTACATACAACAACCCCTTACACACAACAACCCCTTACACACAACAACCCCTTACACACAACAACCCCTTACACACACAACCCCTTACACATAAAAAACCCTTACACACAACAACCCCTTACACACAACAACCCCTTACACACAACAACCCCTTACACACAACAACCCCTTTACACACAACAATTGGTGATAGTGATGGTGGTGACACACAGCAACACAACAGCATCCGGTGAGTGTGTGTGTGTGAGTGTGTGTGGTGAGTGTGTGTGTGTGTGTGTGTGTGTGTGTGTGTGTGTGTGTGTGTGTGTGTGTGTGTGTGTGTGTGTGTGTGTGTGTGTGTGTGTGTGTGTGTGTGTGTGTGTGTGTGTGTGTGTGATGTGTGTGTGTGTGTGTGTGTGTGTGTGTGTGTGGTGAGTGTATCACTACAAAGCCTTGCCAATTTCAACTTCCCGTTCCAATCTGCCCTAGTCCACCGCACTAATCTTTTCAACACATTTAACGTTGTCGTATCAGTCCAAAACGTGTGAAAACCTTTCTCGAAAGGCACAGCTGTCTTGCTGCACCCATAAAGGATGCATGCATGTGGTATATCGCAAAAAAAATCAATCAGAAACACCCAAAAATCTTCAAGTACTGAATTTATCTCTTGTGTTTACGTGCTACTGATCAGCGCGGGGAGAGGAGCCTCTTCCTCTTCTTACGTCACGGAGCCGTGTCGCATCGTCTGCCAGTTGCCAGCAGCGTTTTCGAAGCTCGGGGAATTTACAGATTTTGATTGTGGATTATTAAAAAACGGCTGACTGGATGCAAAAAGTGACAACATATTGTTGATACTCTCGATAATGGCTATACTCTAACTACATCAAGTCAGGAATGATGAAATTATCTGGACGATTACTTTAAGAGACAAAATGTGTACAATGGCTAGTGAGCAGCAGACGTGATATCGTTCTCATCTTCTCTCTCTCTCTCTCTCTCTCTCTCTCTCCTCCTCTTCTCTCTCTCTCTCTCTCTCTCTCCTCTCTCTCATCTCTCTCATCTCTACATCACTTCCTGCTCATTCCCTTCATCCATCCGCAGTTCATACACAACGTCGTCATGACGTCCAGGGATCACGCAACAATCTACATTCCATCAAAGTCAAGTTCTGGGTAATAAAATTAGTCAATAGTTGCGATAGTTTGTCCCTTCCTCGAGCTTATTAAAATTACTGTCAAGCGATCGTATTGTCATCTAGGATCAATCATACCCTGGATAAATTTACGCGAAGTGAGGTCACAAAGTCAAGATCGATGACGGGAGTAATAAATAGTATATTCTATTTGTCCCTTTGTCAAAAGACTGCCTTCTTATGTTCTTTGGAATTTGACTTCCTTCTTGCATGTGATGCAAAGAAAACAAAGGGACGAAGTATATTTTTACTAATTTGTCGACATTCACAGCACACCCTGAATTTCCTGTTTGGAAATTGATTCGTGTTTCATGTGTGTGGTGGGAGTATTTTGTGTTATTGTGTGTGTTTGTGTGTGTGTGTGTGTGTGTGTGTGTGTGTGTGTGTGTTGTGTGTTGTGTGTGTGTGTGTGTGTGTGTGTGGTGTGTGTGTGTGTGTGTGGTGTGTGTGTGTGTGTGTGTGTGTGTGTGTGTGTGTGTTTTGTGTGAGTGTGTGTGTGTGTGTGTTTGTCGTCTTGGAGTGGTGAGCTCAATGTCCCGAGCTCGAATCCTGCCGGAGGCAACTCTTTCGACCTTCTTTAATGCGGTTGACAAGAGCCTGGTAGGTGAGCAGAAGGTTCCGAGTTCAAGTTCCACCAAGGAGCAACTGTTAAATTCATCGTCGTATGGCCGAAGAAACCCGCATGCAGCATACCTGTTCTTTCGACTGCGAATTCAAGTGCGGTGGAGGGAGCACCAGGTGGCAGCATGAGCCTGACTGAGGTTCCGAACATCACAGAAAAAGGGACTTTCACCTACTATCACACGTGTCATTATATAAATCCAGCCTACGCCACCAACGGGAGTAGGCAGGGAGACACTTGCCGCCATGGTGAAATACTCCCGGGGAGGTACTTACGGGAGTTGAGGGGGTGCTGCAGACTTAGCATTGAAATCTCCCGTGTCCTCTCTTTCCATATCCCTTAGTGTTTCAGATACACAAGAGAGTAGCTGCAGCCTGCACTCTAAAGACAATTCCTCTTACTACTCACATTACACTACATGCACTTACATCCCTACACTATCTTCACTCAAAAATTTCAAAATGGCGTTCACACACCCTGCCTCGGAGTCCCTTGCTGGGGAGGGGACCATAAATATCCCCAAGTCGGACCGATTCAATGGTGACGATTCGAGGTGTCTTGATACTTCTTCTAGCCTTAAACTTCTGAAACATTCAGGGTCTTAGATCTAACTTTCTCTCTGTTGAACATCATCTCTCCTCCTCTAAACCTCATCTCCTTTTCCTCACCGAAACCCAGTTGTCTGTGAGCACTGACAGCAGACCTTTTTCTGTCTCCTCTTACTGTCTCTATTCTCATTTGCAATCCAAAGCTGGCTGTTGCGTATATGTGCGCAATGACATCATTTGCTCTCGTGCCCACGGCCTTGAATCTTCCGAATTTTCTACCATCTGGCTTCGACTTCAATGTCACTCTCTTACTAAATTTATCTGTGCTGTATATCTCTCACCTAACTCCTCTGACTATGTAAAATTCTTCGACTATTTAACATCAAAAGTGGAGCACATCTCATCTCATTTTCCTTTCGCAGAAATTTCCATTCTTGGGGACTTCAATGTTCACCACCAGCTTTGGCTATCATCTTCTTTCACTGACCAACCTGGTGAACAAGCCTACTACTTTTTTATCCTCCAAGACCTAGAGCAACTGGTGCAGCACCCTACCCGTATTCCTGACCGCCTTGGAGACACGCCCAACATTCTTGATCTTTTCCTAACTACTAACCCTTCTGCTTACTCTGTGAAATTATTCTCTCCGTTGGGTTCCTCCGATCACAATCTTATTTCTGTAACCAGTCCTATCGCTCCGGTGCCGCCTTGGTACCCATCTAAGCGGAGGTGCTTCTGGCACTTCAACTCAGCTAAGTGGGAAGACCTAAGGCAGTACTACTCTGATTTTCCATGGAATGATTACTGCTTCCATGTCAAAGACCCATCTTTTGTGCAGAGCGCATAACTGAGGTCATAGTCTCTGGCATGGAGGCGTACATTCCACACACTTTCTCTGATCCTAAGGCCCGTCAAACTTGGTTTAACTTTGCTTGTTCTCATGCTGTCCGAGATAGAGAGGTGGCTCACAAACGGTACCGTAAGCATCCATCTCCTGAAAATCATGCCCTATATATTTCTGCCCGTAATCATGCCAAATCTATACTTCAACTTACCAAAAACTCTTTCATTCATAGAAAATGTCAAAATCTTTCTGAATCAAATTCCTCTCGTGACTTCTGGCATCTAGCAAATAACATCTCTAACAATTTTTCTTCTTCATCTTTCCCTCCTATGCTTCACCCAGATGGCTCCACAGCTGTCTCATCTATTTCTAAAGCTGAACTCTTCGTTCAAACCTTTGCTAAAAAATCCACTCTGGTTGATGAAGGGCTTGTTCCTCCTTGTTTCTTGTTTCCACCCTCTGACTAAATAATGCCTGTCATTAAGATCCTTCGTAATGATGTTTTCTTTGCCCTTTCTGGCCTAGATCCTCGGAAGGCTAACGGTCCTGACGGAGTCCCTCCTATTGTTCTCAAAAACTGTGCTTCTGTGCTTGCACCCTGCCTAGTCAAACTTTTTCGTCTTTGTCTATCTACTTCCCCCTTTCCTTCTTGCTGGAAGTTTGCTCACATCCAACCTGTTCCTAAGAAGGGTGACCGTTCTAATCCTTCAAACTACCGTCCTATAGCTTTGACTTCCTGCCTTTCTAAAGTTTTTGAATCTATATTTAATACGAAGATTCTTAAGCATCTATCTGCTCACAATCTTGTATCTGATCGTCAGTACGGTTTCCGCATAGGGCGATCTACTGGCGATCTTCTAGCTTTCCTAACTGAATCCTGGTCATCCTCCTTTAGGGGTTTCGGTGAAACTTTTGCTGTTGCCCTTGACATATCAAAAGCTTTTGATAGAGTCTGGCACAAATCTTTAATATCCAAACTATCCTCATTCGGTTTCTATCATTCTCCCTGTAACTTCATCTTAAGTTTCCTTTCAACCCGTTCTATTGCAGCTACTGTAGACGGACATTGTTTTTCTCCTAAATCTATTAATAGTGGTGTTCCCCAGGGTTCTGTCCTATCACCCACTCCCTTTCTATTATCCATTAATGATCTTCTAAGTCTAACTCAAAGCCCTATCAAATCCTACGCTGATGATTCTACCCTGCATTTTTCAACGTCGTTTATTAGACGTCCAACTCAACAGAAACTAAGTGACTCACAGAGAGATGCCACCGAGCGCCTAACTTCTGATCTTTCTATAATTTCTGATTGGGGCAAAGCAAACCTTGCTTTGTTCAATGCCTCAAAAACCCAATTTCTTCACCTATCTACTCGACAAAACCTACCAGATAACTATCCCTTCTTCTTCAATAATACTCAACTGTCTCCTTCTTCTACAATGAACATTCTAGGACTATCCTTTATTAAAAATCTGAACTGGAAATCTCACATCTCATCCCTTGCTTAAACAGCTTCTAAGAAGTTAGGTGTCCTGTGGCGTCTGCGTCCTTTTTTTTCTCCCTCCCAATTGCTTGCTCTCTACAGGGGCCTTATCCGCCCATGTATGGAGTATGTCTCACATGTTTGGGGAGGATCCACTCATGCAGCTCTCCTAAACAGGGTTGAGTCAAAAGCTTTTCGTCTCATCAACTCCCCTCCTCTGACTGACTGTCTTCAATCTTTAAATCACCGATGCAATGCTGCTTCTCTTGCTCTCTTCTACCGTTATTTTCATGCTCACTGCTCTTCTGAACTTGCTAACTGCATGCCTCCCCCCCTCCCGCGGCCTCGCTGCACAAGACTTTCTACTCATTCTCATCCCTATTCTGTCCATCTTCCTAATGCAAGAGTTAATCAGTATCTTTACTTTTTCATCCCTTTCACTGGTAAACTCTGGAACTCTCTTCCTGTTTCAATTTTTCCACTTTCCTATGACTTAAATCTTTTCAAAAGAAGAGTATAACTAAACTGGCTCACCCCTCTTTTTTATATTATTATCTTACTGTCTTCTTTATAGGGACTGGCAACTAAACGGGCTATGTGTTATTCATTTTTTTTGTGCCCTTGGCCAGTCCTTTGTGATGTAAAAAAAAAAAAAAAAAAAAAAAAACGGGCGGGGGCTAACTATCATGACCCTCCAGAATGTGCAGGGCCAACCACGTGTTCCCTCAGAAAAGAAAAAAATGCCTACAGGCGCTATAGGCTTCAATGCATAAAAAAAAAAAAAATTGCGTTATGCAAGTGGCCAGAACAATAAAAGTGACATTCACACCACACAGGTGTGGCGAACTACACAGACTCGCTTGGAGTCCTCTAGGAGTGCTTCTCTAGCCTCTCTTCTCGCTTCTGCTGCTTCTACTGGCCGGTGGCGTCTTTATAGGAATCGCGTCCTTTGTTGAACAGGTGGTGAGGCAAGAATTCCCAGACTGCTGGTTTCCTCATTCGTCATCATCTTAGACGCAGCCCTGACACAAACAGACACACGCACACACACCCGGCTGTTGGCTTCCTATAGCGTCGGTATCAATTATGTGTTGTCTCCCCCTCTATGTGTTATCATGCTTTCCTGGTCCCTACATCAAGAATTTATGGTAGCTGCCTGCAAATATATGAATAATTATACACATATATATCTACATGTCCAGTGCCATAACAACGACACAAGACATTTACACAAAATAAAATAGCCGTTTATGAGTTAGGAGAGATGGAGTGAGAGAGTGAGAGAGTGAAAGAAAGGTAGAGAAGGGAGAAGGATGGAGGGAAAAAAGAAGAATGGAGGGAAGGCTGGATAAATATGGAAAGGGAAGGGAGAGACAGACAACAATGTTAGACCCACGAGTAATGTTTACATGTGGGCGAAATCAGAGTGACCCTTCAGACACTAATTGAGGCATATCAAGCTCGCCCAAACTCCTGTCTAACCCGAAAAGGGAAGGAAGGAGGGAAGGGGAGACAATAGTCATTTGATCTAGGGGAGAGGAACCTGCAATTACGCGTGGTTTTAGTCCTGGGGTTCTGCGTTGCAACCACTAGGGAGGATAAGATAAGAACTTGATATACTAGACACTTTGCAATACTACTACAAGATATGACTAACTAGCACTTTACCACGCCGAAAGGTACCAACGCTACCAATGCGTTAGTGGACTTACCATGAAGCAACCTCACCAATCGGCCACCGGACGTTCCATAGGGACATGAACGCTACAGGAGGAGAGGGAGTGTCAGGGGCTCGTGGACCCTCTCAAGGCTACGAGTGGCGCAACCCAATCTATCACGGGACACACACCCTTTGGGTCCCACTGTGCGAGAGGAGGAATCAGAGGCAGGACGGAGAGACAGGGAGGTCTCAGTGTGCATGCTCGCTCTCAAGTACATGACGGGCACCAAACCATTGCATGTAACACTAACTCACCTCTTCTCTGCGCCGCTCTCGCTGCCGCGTCGACGGACGCGCATCGACGCAGACGCACGCACGCATGCAGAGGGGCACGCACGCTCGCACGCCGCACGCACCATCGCTAGCACTCTACCACGTCCCACGCTCGCTCGCACGCACGCACGCACGCACGCACGCACGCACGCACGCACGCACGCACGCACGCACGCACGCACGCACGCACGCACGCACGCACGCACGCACGCACGCACGCACGCACGCACGCACGCACACGCACGCACGCACGCACGCACGCACGCACACGCACGCACGCACGCACGCACGCACGCACGCACGCACCGCACGCACGCACGCACGCTCCCTCTCTCTCTCTCTCTCTCTCTCTCTCTCTCTCTCTCTCTCTCCTCCTCTCTCTCCTCTCTCTCTCTCTCTCTCTCTCTCTCTCTGTACTCACATCTTTAGTCCACACGATCTCCCTTGCAGGCGGGTTGCAGGTAACGTCACACTCGAAGTACACGTCCCTGCCCTCCGTGATGGGTTGCAGGCCAAGGTTTGCACCGAGGTGAAGCTCCACCCTCGGCGCAACTGTTGAAGGCACGGGGGAAAGGCACACACTCACCTAATAACAATCAAAGTAAAAGATAGAGGCATTGACTACGAAATGTTTCACTACGGGGCATAAAAGCACAAAAGGTCTGATGTTTCAATACACATTTATTATTATTATTTATCATATAAATAATTAAAAAAAATTGTGCTTTCATTGACTATCGAAAAGCTTCCGACTATGTAGACAAATCACACTTATGGACGAAATTAACAAATACAAACATCAATGGAAAAGTTCTGCAGGTATTGCGTAGTGTGTACAGTAATCCAAAATTATGTGTAAGAGTTGGTAATTCGATTTTTTTTCAAATTTTCAATGTAATGTTGGTGTCAGGCAAGGTGAAAACTTGTCTCCATTACTGTTCTCAATTTTCCTTAATAATTTTAAAGATTACAAGTGCTTGTGGGCCCTTCGGACCAATGCATTGATGTTTGTAGTAGTAGCATATATTAGACAACAGTGCAAACTCCAATAGTGTTGTTGCTGTCGTTGGTCACTGGTCAAAGTGCCTCGGGTTAGACCACCTACCACCACCGTACCTCATCCCAGCCTGCCTGCCTCACCCCAGCCCCACGCCTGCCTCACCCCAGCCCCACGCCTGTCTCACCCCCACCCCACGCCTGTCTCACCCCAGCTCCACGCCTCCCTTACCCCAGCCCCACGCCTTTCTCACCCCAGCCCAACCTCCTTCACCCCAGCCCCACACCTGCCTCACCGCAGCTCCACGTCTGTCCTGCAAGCACACACACACACACACACACACACACACACACACACACACACATGCACACACGCATGCACACACGAACACACACGAACGCACACACACATGCACACACATACACACACACACACACACACACACACTCACACACGACAACAAACGTTAAGTCCATGAGTCTACGGACTTAGTGAAATACGGCAAGACATAACCGCAGAGTTTCTTCCTGTAATTTAATCTCTAAAAAGTGTTTTTAGCCCAAAACCCCCTTTCAGAATGATTCAATCGACAGGGGCCCAACCCCTTTTACCACCTCGATTTATTTGCAAGTTTTTGAGCCACTTACATGAAAAGTAAATTTTACATTTTTGGGCTCCCCAAAAACGACAGACAGACAGCGACCAGGGCTAACCTATAGCATATTAGATAACAAGTGCTTGTGGCCCTTCGGACCCATTTTTTGATTTTTGTAGTATAGATATTTTTAGAAAATGTGATTCAAACTCCAATCGGTTTTTTCTGTCTTTGGTCACGGGTCAAATGCCTCGGGGAAACCACGTCCGTGTGTTTCCCAAACCCTTGTGTTCCGTGTGTTTCCAACCCTTTGTGTTCCGTGTATTCCAAACCTTTGTGTTCCACGTGATTCCCCCTTTGGTTCCGTGTGTTTCCCAAACCCTTTGTTTTCCCGTGTGATTCAACCCCTTTTGGTTCCGTGTGATTCCAACCCTTTGTTTTTCCGTGTGATTCCAACCCTTTTGTTCCATGTGTTCCAACCCTTTGTGTTCCGTGTGATTCCAACCCTTGGTGTTCCGGTGTTCCAACCCTTGGTGTCCCTTTGGTTTTCCAACCCTTGGTTTTCCCGTGTGTTTCCCAAACCCCCTTTTTTTTCCGGGGGTTTGATTCCAACACACACACATTCACACACGCAAAAACGTAAGTATGAATCTCAAAAATTTGTGGAATCGAAAGACTTACCGCAGAGTTTTTCCTAAAAATTAATACCCCTAAGTGTTTTTCCCCCAAAAAAACCCCCCTTCAAAATTTTTCAATCGCTGGACCAGCCACTTACCCCCTCGTTTTTTTGCATTTTTTGAGCCTACTCACAAAAAAATTGAGTTTACAGTTTCGGCTACCCAAAACAGACAGAAAAGACAGACAGACACACCACAGACACACGGCAAACTCCTATAGTATTTTAAATATTGTATACCTTTTTACCCAAACGTCTGATTTCAGAAAAAGGGGGACTGAATTCGTGCATTGAACTTTATTTTATCTTTTTAACTATAGCGATATCCCTTTTGTTAACAGATTATGCAAAACAGCTACAATGTCCTTACTGCGTTCACAAATATTGTAGAAGTGGTATTTGAGGATAATTTTCACAACTTAAGTAATTGTTTTTTCAGAAGGGAAAAGGGTGAAAGAAGGTGACTTTTTTAAGACATTTAAGTTTGGAGATAAGATATTGATGTCGCCCGATGTGTATTTATTTGGGCACGACTTTTAATTAAAAGGGTTTTTTCAAAAAGCCATAACAAGCAAATTACTCATTCAAAAGGGGCCCATTAGGGGGTTTTGGTCAATTAGCAGAGGGGACGTCCCAGGGGCATGTTAGTTTATAGAATAACTGTTTAAAATTTTTATGTTATATGGATGTGAAATTGGGGTTTTGAAAATAATAATAAATTAAATGTAACGTAAAAAAATTCCTTTTTTAAGGGGTTTTTTTAAAAATTAATAAATCTACTTTAACTTGCATGTTATATGGTGAAACGGGTTTTAATAAGCCCCCCAAAAAATAGAAAACATGATGATACATTTTTGGTATCAAATTGCAAATGGAAATTTAAGTAATACTTTAAATTTTATACAAATTTATAAAAATATTTATGATTAGATATCCATAAGTCCCCTGGCTAAAAAAAATAAGTAAACTACTAAATTTCAAGGAAAGTCAACCATTTTAAAATCAAGATATAAATATTGATGGCAACTGACTAAAAAATTTATTTTAATTAAAAACTTTGAAACACAAAAAAAAAAGGGTCGGGGGAATTGCATAAAATTTTTAGATATTAAACACAGAATAGACCGCGATTTACAATTACAAAATTATTTGTTAATTTTTACCCAACTACTCCATCGTGTATATTATGTTTAAGTGTGAAATCATAGTTACCTTGTTACAGTGGGTATAAAATATTGACTTGGGGGGGGTTTTCCTTATGTGATTAAAGGATGCGAGATGAATTTAATAATATATTTAAATGTTTTTTCTTTAACAATACAGGGAAATCTTAAGATATTTCTATCTAATGTAAATGTCATAAAGATTTGTCCTTAA
Source organism: Chionoecetes opilio (assembly GCA_016584305.1). Lineage (NCBI taxonomy): Eukaryota > Metazoa > Arthropoda > Malacostraca > Decapoda > Majidae > Chionoecetes > Chionoecetes opilio. Next base: position 20,229 of record JACEEZ010022790.1, read on the forward strand.
CGTGGTCTGTACTCAATAAAAATTTATATACTGTGTCCAATACCCTTTTGTGGTTCCCTGGTTCATAATGATGGAAGTGATGACAATAAGGGAAGTGAGTTTTAAAAGCAAATGATAGGCCAAAAAAAGGATAGTCTGATACTATAAGGCAACAAGGTTACAAACGGGGGGGGGGGGGTAAAGCTAATTCGAAGAGTAAAACAATATCAAAAAGAAAACATGAGAAAAAAATTAATACCGGAAAAACTAATTATGACTGAGAGCCGGATAAAAAACAGCTTATTTTAACAGGGAATCACAGAAAAAAAAGGTTTGGATGACACACTGTTAAAAAAAGTTTGCGAGTACATAACATTTCCAAAAGGTGAGGGGGAAACAGGCCGGGAAAATGACCAACACTGAGGAGGGGAAAGGGACACACCCCCCCCGCCAAAACCGGAGACTGTGCGGGTGGGCGTGAGCCTAGAAGGGAAAAAGACGCTCCTTCCCGCCTCCCTCCAATAAGTTTTTTTAAAAAAAAGGGAAAAATTGAAACAAAACCCTTTTAGAACATAGTGGAGAGAGAGAGGGGGGAGAGAGAGAGAGAAAAGAAAAGGAGAGAGAGAGGGGAAAAAGAGAGAGGAGAGAAAAAGAGGGGAGGGGGGAGAGAAAAGGGGGGAGAAGAGGGGGGGAAGAGAGGGGAGAGAGAGGGGGGAGAGCGAAGAGAGAGAGAGAGAGGAGAGAGAGGAACTTTGATCCTATCTAGACATTTTTGCAAGTACCAACTACAGGTTATTGACTATAAACGCCCCAGCAGGACGAACTTGGGGGGACTCGAACCGCTACCGAATGCGCAGGGATCTGCAACCTAGCCATAACTCACAACCGCGCCCCCCGGGGGGGGGGAGAAGAGAGAGAGAGAGAGAGAGAGAGAGAGAGAGAGAGAGAGAGAGAGAGAAAAGAGAGAGGAGAGAGAGAGGGGAGAGAGAGAGAGAGAGAAGAGAGAGGAGAAAAGGGAGAAGAGAGAGAGAGAAAAAAAAAAATGGTTGGAAGATTTACGTATATTTAGCAATGGGGAAAATGCAACTAGCACGAAAACAAAAGGACGCAAAAAAAAAAATTTTTTTGGGGAAAAATAAGATTTTGGGGACGGGGAATTGACGTCACGTAACGTTAAGTTACGAACCAAAAGGGGGGGGGGACCGGGGAATTTTGTACGGCTATAAGAGGGAGGGAGATGACAATAGAACCAAAAAGGACAAAATTAGCAGGGGGGGGAGGAGGACAAAGAGGAGGGGAGGGGGAAGAAAAGATGAACGCGAAATTTAATTTTAAGAAAGAATTAATACTATGAGATTTTTGTTTTAAAATGAGGGTTTTTGCTGATTTTTTTAGTTGGAAAAAAAAATATTTAGGGGAAAAAAAACTAAAAAAACCCCTTGATATGTAAGGGGGAAAAAGGGGAGGAGGTGGGCCCAAAAAAATAATGAAAGAAAAAGAAGGGGAAGAGAAAGTAAGAAAAAATATAAGAAAAAAATACAATACAAGAGGCAATGAATATAAAGAAAACAAACTTTGGCAATTTACGGGTCTTATATAATAAAAGGGAGGGAGGAATACAAAGGAAAAAAAGGGAAGCATAACAAAACCCCCTATTTGGGCCCAACGAGGCTCCTGTGTGACTCTTTCTCAACTATATTTGTAAAAGGATTCACTTTTTCTACGTGTTAGAGGTAAAAAAATCCCAAAAGTTGAAGATCCTCCCACCCACCCCCCTCCGGCGAGGCCGGCAGGAAAACAAAGAGAAAAAAAAAACACCATACTTTTTTAAAAAAACTGCCATAAATTTGATGGGAAAGATGAAGGAGAGACATATTTCTTTGCTTAAAAAAGGAAAAGAAAATAACAAATAAAATAAAAATTTATAAGATCAAAATAAAAAAAAATAACAATAATAAAAATAATTACATACGGCCCGAAGTAATCGAGTTGAGCAGTTATTGATCTGTTTTTTTTCAAGCCTCAACCCCAAAACGCCTTTTCGCCTCCGTGGTGTAGTGGCTAGCGCCCCCCAACTACAAAATCTTTTGGGCCCCTGGTTCAACCGGGGCCAGGGCAAGTCGGCGACCAGCCTAAAAAATTTTTTATCTCCCGCTCGGGGTTAAAAAAAAGTACCTGGGGAACCCTTTGGTAAAGTAACGTGGGAACCCGGGTGTCACAATAGCCCTTTTTTAAAAGGGTTCTCACCCACCACAGCTCAAAGGATAATGGACGGAGATGACACCGAAGCCCGCGCAGGTAGCACGCACCAATCTTTTCCCCTTTACCCTTTAAACGTCTACCGTGGTTTCTATTCACTACTTGGCTGGGAAAAGAGCTCAAAATATTAACAAACTCAAAATATTAACACTCTATTAATGAAAAAATGTTTCGCTTCATGTGACCGAAAACGCTTACCCAAAACGCAACCCTTATCCCTTAATTTCCATAAACTACAATAAATGTTTTTTTCCAAGAATTTTAAAATGTCGTATAGTTAACTTTAGAAGCCATAACATTCAAACAATTAAAATTAAATTCCTTGCAACCCACGTTTGACAAAATGAACAAGTTAAGTTCCTTCAATGTCTTCGTTTGCAAACCCGGATTCTTTTAGTAATTTTCTTTTACTCTCTCCAAATTGACTATATATTTTCATAGTAGGGGTACCAGAAATGAACGCAATATTCAAGATGAAACGCACGACGATCGCAATGAAAAAATGTATGAATGCTTTTTCGACTTTTCATTCGAAAGTTCTTCCTTGAAACCCTTAATTTTTAGCCCTTTAACAAATTCTGAACAGTGTTTACTGGGCTTTTGGTCCTTGCTTATCATAATCCCCAATTTTTTTTCTTCGGTAACTTGAAAGTTCCGTCCCTCCCTTGGGTATATAGTTATTTTGATCGATATTATTCTTATATCAAAACTTTACACTTTTGGGTATTAAATTTCATGTCACTTATTTTGCCAATAACTACCTTAGATAACACTCCGTCCCAGCTGCAATAATTCGCCAGCCGCCCCCTATTACAATTATAGCATCACTACTGATTTGTATATGCCACTGAAGATGATACACGTATTTTTTAAACAGACTGTATAATCTACCCTGTTTCAGTGTTGTTTATGCTTTGTATCTGCAAGTATAAGGTTTTTTAAATTTTACTACTCGTTTTTTTCTGTCGACGTCGACGGGGGGAGGACCTCAGAAACCCAAACACTAGATGGGGACCTTAGGTAGCCCGTTATCAACTCGCCCCTCGGTTTTATATTTTTAATTTGCTCTTTATAGCCCTAATTGACACATATGAAGCCCCAAAATGAAACAGATCTCCCGATAGCCCTTCTAACTTTTCCCGAATCATAAATGTAGAAATGAAATATTAAACCCCCCAGACTCTGAATATAAAAATAAAAAAACGTTGTCCTGGAGACTTTAGGTTATCACGAAAGCGACAAGGGCAGATTTTAAATTTCATCTTATTGCTGTTGTGTTTTTTTTTCGTTACTTTATATCGTCCCAAACTTTTTATCTTGTATCGTAAACCTTTGCTATATATAAAATTTGCCCCAAAATTGTAAATTGAAATTTCAACTATTATCACACAATTTAAAAAGTTTTACAACTTCCTACAAGATAATTTCATGTACTTTACATCAAATGAAAAAGGGAGATTTTATGACAATTTTGAAAATTTAATAAAGTAAAAGCATGCATATTAATTTTTATGTATCTTTTCCGGGGTTTGCCGGAGAACCAAGGACAGCTCATCTTTGTGTCGCTTAAACATTAGGTCCAGAACAATTGTATGTATGTCAGCCTTTATGGCTAGCATAAAAACGACGTAATGGTGACGAAAAGGGGGAAGCAGTGTCAACGGGGACCGGTGGAGAACAACAGCGAATACTTGGGGGCAGCCAAAAAAAGGACGCTCATCTTAAAAGGGACCCCGCCCCTCACTACCTGGTCTACATTTTTGGTTGTAGAAAAAAATAAATTTCCCTTTAAAGGACTTATTAAAAAATGTGTACAAACTGTACTTTGATTAGTCCAAGAAAGCCCCTAAAACAGAGAGCTAAAAATTACAGGAAGAGGAGGAGGGGGAGGAGGAGGAAAGGGAGGGGGGAGGAGGAGGAGGGGAGGAGGGGGGAGGAGGACAGAAAACAAAACCCTACCCTTTTAAACAGGCTAGAGGGGAAAAAGGAGGGAAGAAAAAGGTAGAAAAGGAAAGAAAGGTTACCCCAAACGAGTGCTGTTTTTGTGTTGGGGCGGTTGAATTTGTTGGGGTCAGGGGGGTGGGGGGGGAAGGGGAGGTGGGGGGTCTTACGACGACGGGACTGGGGGGGTGGTAGGCCCTGGGGGAAAGTTGGGGTTTTCGGGCGGTGGGTTTTAACCCGGTGTGGCCTTACCACCGCATTTTAAACCACGTCTTCCCCCAGGGGGGGACTGGGCAGGAGAGGCCATGAATCTCTCAACCCTCTGGTTTTCTCCAGGGCGGTGGGGGTTTTATAATGTTGGGTCTTTATTTTTTTACCCCCACGCCCCACTCACGCTCTTCCTCCCCGCACATTTTTGCCTTGGGTTTAAAACCCCTTTCAAACCCCCGGGGTTTACTGGGGGGGGGGGGGGAAGGGTGGTTGGGGTTTGGCAGGGAGGGGGGCGGGGACGCCCCCACCGCCCAAATAGGCCCCGCCTCGCCCCCCCCAGAGGACCTTATAAGCCCCGGATGGGTAATGAAGGGGGAAAAGGAAGAAGGGGGTTTTTAGTGTGGAGAAAAAGGAGAGGTTTGGGGGGAAAGGGAAGGGACCCTTATTTTAAAGGACGAAACGAAAATGCCCTCTCGTCTCGGCCCGAGGGTTATGTAAAAAAAAGGGATTAAGGAAAAAAGACGGAAAATGGTTTGGTGGGAGCAACCAAGGGGGGAAAAGGGGAAAAGAACATTATTTTAAAACCAAGGGGGGATAAAATGCCCCTTCACTGCAAAATTTCGCGATTCCTCCGGTGTTATCCCCCGTAGGGGAAAGGGCCCTTCTCCGGAAAAAAGACCACGCCGTCTTTTTTCCGGTTTGAAAGCCAATTTTTCCAAATGTAAACCAAAAAAAGCCAGCACCCCTTTTACTGTATCCCTCCCTTTCGCCTTCCCAAATATCACTTTTTAGGTTTAAAATGTTTTGGCCACCTACCCAAAAGTCTTACGGGGATTGGAACCACGGTTTTTGGGACCGCTCAAGGTTTTGGCGTTGTCCGTACCTGTGGAAGGGGCTGATGACTCGCGCTTGTGACCCCCCATTCTAGGTGGGGGGACAGGATACAAATAGCGATTTTAAAAGGAACGATGTTTTGGAAAAAGGGTAGAAAGGGGAAAAAGTGGGAAATTATGTAAATCAGATACCCTAATTTAAATACCATTAATTAATTAAATTTATATTATTAATACCCTAAAATTTATTTTAAAATAAAATTTTAAAAATAATTTCCCCAATTTTATTTTTAATTTTTTATAATATATTTAATTTTTTTAAAATACCCCAAAGTTTAAAAAAAAAAGGGAAAAAAAAAAAAAAAAAAAGGGGGGGGGGGGAAAATTTTGTTTTTTAAAAAAAAATTAAAAATATAAAAAAAAAAGGGAAAAAAAAAAAAAAAAAGAAAAAAAAAAAAAAAAATTTTGCTGTAAACAAATAAAAGAAGCCAGCACCCCTTCTCTACTGTATCCCTCCCTCTCGCCTCTCCCACAATACTCATCAATATAATTTGAGAAGATATAAAAGTGTTTGAGCTTCAACACTACGTCAAGAAGTCTTACGGCGGATTGGCATTATCCACGGTGTTATGGACTCGCTCAGCATGAGTATTTGGCGTTGTCGGTACCTGTGCAGAAGGACAATGATCCAGATCTTCAAGTCGCTTGTGATCCCTGTCTTATTCTATGGATGTGAGACATGGATACTAAATAGCGACTTGAAGAGTCGAATCGATGCCTTTGGTAATAAGTGTCTTCGTAGGATCATGGGGGATCGCTGGGATAATTACGTGTCAAATCACCGATTGCACCATGAGATTGAATGAGGCCTATTACCTGCATAATCAGTCAGCGCCAACTTCGGCTATATGGGCATGTGGCACGCTACCCTGAAACCGATCCTTCCCATCGGGTTGTATCAGTAGGAGACAATCCGGCGTGGAGGAGGCCAAGGGCCTCCACAAGGCTCGTTCCTGGGGCAAGTTTATGGTTCCTGTCGAGAGTTGCTTGGTATGGGGAGGGAGCCTGCATGGGGACTCGCGCGTGGTGACCCCGGGAGTGGCGTCGTAGGGTGGGCGAGACGACGCGCCCCCCGGCGTATGACCCCAATGATTGATTGAGAAATAAGAAAAGAAAAGAAAGAGTAAGTGGAAAAGGAAAAAAAGGGTAGATGGAAGTGTGGGTGAAATTAATATATATATATAATACATATATATATATATATATATATATATATATTATATATATATATATATATATATATATACATATATATATATTATATATATATATATATATATATATATATATATATATATATATATATATATATATATATATATATATAATATATATATAATACATGTTATAAGCATAATGTATTCGTGTCTCAACACATGAAAGAGATACAAGAAGAAGAGGAAGAAGAGAAAGGTGAGAAGATATAGAGCTGAAATAATATCAATAATAAAAATAATAATAACATCAATAGTAATAGCTATAACAATAATGAGAAGAGAGGAAGAAAAGGAAGACATAAATTTAAATTTTAAATTAAGTAACTAAAGGGGGAAAGGATCAGGATGTGTATAAAGAGAATATCTGACGTGATATAAAAAGGAGGCAAGAAGGAGGCATGGGAAAAGGGACGAAGAGAGTGAGAACCTTTGAGGTCATCAATTAAAAGAAAACTTCCAATGAGTGAACATAAGCGAGAATTGAACTCTGGCAAGGAAGGTTAAAAATGTTGGCGAGAGAGAGAGAGAGAGAGAGAGAGAGAGAGAGAGAGAAGAGAGAGAGAGAGAGAGAGAGAGAGAGAGAGAAGAGAGAGAGAGAGAGAGAGAGAGAGGAGAGAGAGAGAAGAGAGAGAGAGAGGGAGAGAGAGAGAGAGAGAGAAGTTGTTAGAGAGAGTGAGAGCAGAGAGAGAGAGAGAGACCGAGAGGAGGGACTGAGAGAGGAGAGAGAGAGAGAGAGAGAGAGAGAAGAGAGAGAGATGGAAAGGGGGGGGGTAGGGGGGAGCTTGGTATATGTAAACAACGCCTTTGGGAAAAGAAAACAGTTGTTAAAGTTGGGGATCAAGGGAAAATGGCCCGAGAGGGTTGTGCTGGTGGGAGAACAAAAAAAAAAAAAGATATAAAAATTGAAAGTGGCGGGGATGAATGTTGGTACATCACTGGTTATTGGTCTGATTGGGCGCTCAGCGACGCCGATTGGTGGAGAGGAAGAAGTCTTCACAAAATCTTGCTACCCCTGTGTCGTGTGTGTGTGGTGTGCGCACGTGTGTGTGTGGTGTGTCATTCACCCATGGTCTTTCCACGGAGTCGGACTCGCGATCGCCATTTTCCCCTCTCGGTGCGAAGCTTGGAGCTCATTATACCGACCTTTAGCATGCTGACCCCTCACACACACACAACCTCCGAATTTCTCAGTGAAAAATCCCGGAGCAGTGAGGATTCGAACCGGCTACCACAGAATGGCAGACCAGAACGCTATCAACTTGACCATCGTGATTTTGGTGTGTGTGACTGTGTGTGTGCGTGTGTTTGTGTGTGTGTGTTACAAAAAAGTTAAAGCACATTTGAAAACCACAGACTACCCAGATTCACAAGACGACCTTACTCAGCTCTTGCCAGAATTCCGTAGTATTGTTTTTCTCCCTGGCGAAACTCTAGGGAAGACCAAAATAGTCACTCACAAGATTCTACTTATAGGGGATGTCCAGCCTGTCTCTAATATGCCAGCATTTCACATGCCCGTGCGATTGTTGACCGCGTTGTTTTAAGCATGCTGAAAAACGGGATCATCGAAAACTCTGTCAGTCCTATCAACAGCCCCTTGTTTCTAGTACCAAAAAGCTCAGGTGAATGGCGTCCAGTTGTCGATTTCAGAGCATTCAATAAGATCATTGTTCCCTCTCGCTATCCCATGCCCGTCCTAGTGGCTATCTTGCAGAGTTTAGGCGATCACAATACAATTTGAAAAAGCAAAACAGAAAAGTTTCTGTTCAGTCAGAAAACTGAATATTTGCAAAAGGAATGAAAAAACTCTTAACAAAATCAACAATGCAAATAACCTATGCAAGAAAAAATATACTGGGGAAAAAAGGCAAGATTTATACAGGGGTTATAACACACACCCACACAGGCACACGCACACATGCACACACACACACACACACACACACACACACACACACATACACATTCACACGCACGCACACACACACACACACACACACACACACACACACACACACACACACATACACACACACACACACACACACACGCGTACAGAGCCACATAAAAAATTGTAATACATAAAGGGAAGTGACATGGGATCTGGGACACAATACATCACAATAGACATAGATCACAAAGACTATCGCAAGCATGAAGGTGAAATAATCTGAAAAACAGATATTTACATATGTCCATGGCATTATATAATTACTTTGTATGACGTTTCAATCCTCAAATTAAAACAAACTGTTTACTATTTTCCTTTACATCAATCATTATATATCCATCTATAGTCGCCGCACGGTAAGTTGGCGGGAAATGGAACCCCTCACTCCCCCCTTTCGAACACACGGGACTGGGTGAGGTGTTGGGTGTTGGGGGTTTAGGGCGGAACTTGGAGTAAGGCATTCTCACCCAACAAACCAACACCCCAGCCCAATCCCCGCGCCGCCCGGAAGGGGGAGTGAAAGGGCCCCACCTCTCTACTTAGCGTGCGGCGACTAGATGGATATATAAATATAATGATTGATGTAAAGGAAAATAGACACATTAAGAGTGTCTTTTTATTAGCCTTACATTTGATTACGTGTTTTTGCATGGTTTACTGATGTCTTTTCCGCCCTATCCTTCCCCACACACACACATAAGACGAGGTTGCCATGGAATTCCTTATTCTTGGATCAATGTACGGATCAATGGATCTTACTTGTCTCACCGGCTTGTACTTATCATTGAAACACTTGGTTGTGGTCAATGTAGTGCGTTGCCAAAGGAAATAAATGTGTTTTAAGAGGTCATGCAGAGAAAAAAGGATGATAGTATAGACGAGAGGACGATCAATAAAAAACTACAATTTTAAATAAGCTGTGTGTATGAGCGGCAAGGTACCCAATGAGCTATCGTGTCCTTTCATATTTTTTCCCGATTTCAATAAACGAACCGAGAGGACAGTTTGAAATATGTTGGATTTGAGTGTAACGAAAAAAAAACCCGTTTACATCACTGTGAAAAAAAATTTCATAAAGAAATTAAAATAGAGTATAATGTAGGTGGCACGCGACGGAAAAATACGATGTGCATAGTAGCAAAGAATAAAGATTCAAAGGGAAAAAAAGTAATATAATAGATTGCTAGTCTCTCTCTCTCTCTCTCTCTCATCTCTCTCTCTCTCTCTTCTCTTCCCCTCTCTTTTCTCCTCTCTCTCTCTCCCCTCTCTCTCTCTCTCTCTGTCTCTCTCTCTCTCTCCTCTTTCTCCCCTCCCTCTCTCTCTCCTCTCTCTCTTCTCTCTCTTTTCTTTCAATATATATATTTATATTATATATATATGTATATATGGGGAGGCGGTGGCCGAGTGGTTAGGGGTCTTGGAGTGGTAAGTCGATGTCCCGGGGTCAAATCCTGACGGGGGCATCTCTTTCGACCAATTTTAACGCAGTCGCCAAGAGACGGGTAGGTAAGCATAAGCCCGAGTTCAAGTCCCACCAAGGAGTAACGTAAAATTCATCGTCGAGTGGGCTGACGAAACCCGCATGCTGCGTACCTGTCTTCCGACTGCGAAATACAAGTGCGGCGGAGGGAGCAAACCCGATGGCATATGGAGCCTAACTGAGGGTAAACCCTCACAGAAACAGCCTTCACCCTTTCAACACAGTGTCACTATAAAAACCCCGCTGCGCCACCCAGGCGAGGCCAACCATCACTGCCCTCAAGAATGTGCCCGGGCAAACATCCTAAGCCCTCAAAGGAAAAAATATATAATAGCCTACAGGCGCTATAGGCTCCAACATAAAAAAAAATATATACAATAAGGCCTTGTGTGCAAAACAATTCCTCTCAAACAACAAAACTCTTCCTTTAACGGAACTGTTGGTCATCGTGTTAGTCTCTCTGTTTTTAGAGACATTTCTTGGACTAAGGTTTTACAAGTCCATTAAGTAACTTAGTGTTAATACAGTCAAGTATGTAGAAAGCCAGTGAGTGGGACGCGAGGTCGTAAACTGAGCGTCTTCATTCGTCCCAAGCCCAAGTCCTTCTCTCGATTCCCAGCCTCCCCGACACTTTGCCCCGGCTGATCCTCTCGCTACCAGGTGACGTCGACAGATATAAAAGATTAAACGTATATACAATTGTTCTGTGGCCTACATTGTTTGAGTTCCAAAGGATGAGCTTTCCTGTGTTCTCAGGGTCATAAGGGAAAAAAAATATATATATATAACTACAATGCATTATATCTACCTAGTTAAGTAAAAAATAATTGTATTTAAAAAATATAACCAGATAAAAAAATCCGCTTTTTTGATGTAATAGATATTGGATTATCTTGTATGGTAGTTTTAATAATTAATACAAGTGTGTGATACTTTTGTAATCAATTATGCTAGTAATAAGAATTATTATAAATGATAGAAAATGTTTAGTAACTAACAATTGTCTTCTGTAGTTTTGTATAAACAGGGACGGACATAGGAGGAGACAGGGTAGTCCCTGGGGATGATGGTCGTGATGGTATTTGTGGTGATAGTGGTAGTGGTGGTGGTGATGGGAATAGTTGTGGTGGTGGTGGTGGTAGTTAAAAGTTGTGGTGGTGGTGTAGGTAACTCACAGTAGAGGAGGATGCCCAGCGAAGGGCGAGAGCGGCGCCGTGGCATGTTGTTGTTACGAGACCGGCAGGTCAGGTTGGACCTGCACGTAGTCCCGCGTGAGTGCCGGGATAGCTCAGCTTGGTGCTCACCTGACACTCACTCGACCTGAGGGCGCGGCGGGGAGGGGAACGCGGCGAGACTCATGTCGTCCCCGGTCACCAGGCTGTTGTGGGCCAGCAGCGTTGACCCGCGCCACCAGGCACCTCGGGAGATGGCCAGGCCTGACAGGACACAAACACACGTATGAGGACAGTAAAGTTACATAAGAAACATAAGAAAAAAAAGGAAGCTACAAGAGGCCGCGAGGCCTACACGTGGTAGTTCCGTCACCTAAACACTCCTAATCCACCTTTCATCCAATCCATTAACCTATCCAGCCCTTCTTAAAGCCGCTCCTAATGACGCTGCACTAATATACCGTCTGACTGAGACCATTCCATTCACTCACCACCCTATTTGGGAAACAGTTTTCAATTTCCTTTCTAAATCTTACGCCCCTCAGCTTGAAGTCATTACTTCTGTTCTACCTGGTTTAAAAGCCGTAAAGAACTAGCTCTACCTCTCCCTTATTAAATCCCTTTATCCACTTTAAATAACTTCGATTAGAGAGTCTTACTCTGCGTACTCTCGACGTGCAGTGTAATTGTAATAAACTCAAACTTTCTCTTAACTAAAGTTAGCATCCCTGGTATCATTTTGGTATCCAGCTCTGCACTTGTTTAACCAAGGCTATATCCATCCTGTAAATATAGAGATAAAAATGAACCGCATAGTTAGGTGAGGCCTAACTAGAGCCAGATAGAGCGTTTAACGAATAACTTCCGCACTTACTACTTTTAACACTTCTGTCAGTAATGAACCCTAAATCTCTATTAGCTCTATTTTAAGCCTCAATACATTGTTTCTTAGGTCGGAGTCTGGGTTCACCCTCACTCCAAGATATTTTTCACCTTTGATCTTTTCAGCGATACAATTGCGTAGGTGATCTATTACCAAGAGGTTTTTCTACCAACATTCATAACGCTGCAATTATCATTATTAAATTCATCTGCCATCTGAATGCCCACGCGTTAAGTATCTAAGTACTCCTGACAATATGTTTACATCAGGACTGTGACCAATAATCCTAATACTCCCCCTCCCCGTAGTATCATCAGCAAACTTGCTGATATCACTTCTAATCCCACTACCAAGCGTAGATTTAAATCAAAACTAGTAATGTGACCCCAAAACAGACCCCTGTGGAACTCCACTTATCACCAGTCCCCCATTCAGATTCTAGAACCATAATGTAACCGTTGTGTTGGCCCCCTATACTTAGCCAAGCTCTGATCCAAATGAAGAACTTCCCATCTATTCCATGAGCCTTAACCTTATTAAGAGTCACTCGTGTGTTTTGTCAAATGCCTTTACTAACGTCCAGATATATTACACAATTAATCCTTCTTTTTTTTTTTCATTATCTGCCGTATCATAACTCGTCGCTAATTCGACTTAGTTCTCTTGTCTACCTTCTAAATATGGGAACAACATTTCCTGTCTCCAAAATAATTGGCACATCGCCTTATCTCAACTGATTTCCTAAAAATGTGCACAACGACCACAACAACCTCCTTGCATTCCTTTAATAACCCTGGGATACACTAATCCTGGTCCTGGCGATTAAAAATTCTTCATTTTAAATCTATACCACTCTCCACCATTTCACTATTAGTATATCACAATATTCTTTTTGTGTTCGTCCTCATCGCTTCCTTTGAACATCTGTTCACATCAGGTATCGTCTATGTTATCCTACTCAGTAAAAACACTTAAGAAAATAATCATTAGACTTTTACAAATTATTCCTATCTCGTATTTAAGACCTCACCTTCATGACCTTAATCGGACCCAACTAATCCATTGTCTTGGGTTTATAACCTGATAGAACCCCTTTGGGTCACTTTTACCTGTCCTGCCTACTTAATCTCAGAATTTGTATAGCAACTCGAGTTAATTCTCTTCACTGTCCTCGCCATCACGCTTACTGTTCTTCGCTTACCGTCCTGCTCCTGAAGTCGTAAAGACATGTTTCTTTTTATTCCAAATATGTGTTTAAATTAGTGGTCATTCCATTTTTGGGATCACTAACAGACCTTATTTCCCTATAAGGAGTATTTTTTTTTCTGTCGTCAATAGAGTCCTAAAAAAGGGATAATCCTCCTCAGCCCGACCTCACTTCATGTATCAACCGCTCGTAATGACCTCCTCAGCCCCGACCTCCACTTCCCATGTCTAACCGCTCTAATACTTCCTCAGCCCCGACCTCACTTCCAGTGTCTACCGCTCTAATTACTGCCTCAGCCCCGACCTCACTTCCATGTCTTAACACTCTTATACCTCCAGGTTGACTCCTAATCTTTCATAATTTACCCTTTCCAGTGTCATCGCCCGTCCTTACCCTTGCGAAAATTTCTTCCCCTCCTTCCCACACCTCTTATTAATAACCTCCAGGTGTCTTCTTAATCTGGCCATAATTGGCATTTTTGAAATTAGGTATTCTTTGTTATTGCCACTTTAATTTCCAAACTTCCCATTTAAGCTAAATCTGATCCTCATAATGACGTCGTTATTATTCTAACTCTCCACCGACCTCCACATCGTAACTAAAGTGTCTCTATTTGTCAGCATAGACTAGAAATTTTTCTCTAGTAGGCTCCTGATGCATTGACTTAGCGAAAGTATCCTGTAAATTATATTTAACAATTCATCGGCGTCGCTGTCAACCTATGATTAAATCACAGTATATATTCTAAGATTAAAATCTCCCACCACGTATAGTCGATATAATATACAGGCCCTAGTTATTTCTCCCATATAGGCAGCTGAACCTCTTTTACATAAGCTTTGGAGGCTATACATGAACCAAAACCATTTCTGAGTTACCCTCCGTAACCTTACCCATATAGTCTATGCTGCGTCATCTGTTTTTATAACATTATTAACACAAACACTGCAATGCATACCTCTGCATAAAGCGCAACTCACTCCACCTCGCCTGCCAACTCTGTCCTTTGAAATAAACTTATACCCAGCTATTCTCGACTTCCGGATCAAGACCTTTCCTGACATATCCAACCATGTTTCTGGTAATGCTATTATATCAAAATACTCTACCCTATTTATTCCTTTCAGGAAATCTATCTTGTTTAAAATACTCCTCAGTTTGTATAGTAGACCTTCAAGCAACTCCTCATTTGTGTTTATCCATTTTCCCTTTCCTGTAACTAAACCCACCTCACTCTCTCTTACGAATCACTTTAGGTCCCTCGCCTTCTGAAACTCCTCCTAGTGTCGCAAGTTGTCCTTTACCCCGAACCCCAGTGTCTACTTTTTTTTTTTTTTTTTTTTCCCCCCCCCCGGTCCCTATCATAAAACAAGCCTGCAGTGCACCTACCTCCATTCAAGGAGATTCAGACAAGATCTGAACTCCTTTCCTCGAAAAAGTGCACCCAGTCCCTGAGAGTAGAGGTGGTTATGCCCGAAAAGAGGTTCCCACGCCGACAAGGCTCAACCATTGGCTTTGCAATGAAGTGCAGCCGGCAATTCAAAACAATAGCCTGGACATAGACAACTATATCTATGGACTGTTCACGCGGACAATGTTCTGAAATTGCAAGCTGCATAGCGGCTGCCGGCCCGCCCGACACAAGAGAATAGTTGGTCTAGGACTTATCATATAGACGGTTTATCAGTATATATGATCATACTGTAATCTTGTACTGTTTGTTCTATAATATTATAAAGTAAAAAACCAGTTATAAAACACGCTAAAGAAAGGCCCATCACGAGACGGATCACTGCAACTCTTCGCCACTTAAGACTTGCGAAGGTCAATTTAATCATGAAGAATATCATTAGAAGCGCAATTTATCAGCTTTCAATTGATGGATTCGTTTTCTGCATAACATGAATTAGAACCTATGCATAAATTAGCATTAAATAAATAAATAAAAATCAGCAATCGGTAACTTTTCCGATGAAGAGGTTATTTATTTAGTTAACGCTAATTATACTATGGGTGGCTAATTCATTTATCAGAAATAAGAAATATATAAGTAAATAGATAACATCATCAATCGGGGAAAATTACCCGATTGATGATTGTATTTATTTATTTAACGCTAGTTTATGCATGGTTCTAGTTCACTCATCAGGAAAACGAAATACATCAAAATGGAAAGCTAATAAAATTGCGCTTCATTGATACCCGTCCTGATAAAATGTTGACTCGGCAAAAGTTTAAATGGCGAAGAGTGAATGAATTAAAGTTCAGCATATTTCCTTAAGAGGCTCGTATGGCATTCTTAGCGTGTTTTACGTTTTTTTTATTTGATAATAGTATATAAAAACATTTACGAAGACTACAGTCTACTCATACTATTATAATGATAAACCAGTCTAATGATCCTGTCATAATAATAACTATATCATATATCTGAATCCGAGCCGGCCCTCTCCGACTCAGGCCCTTGTTGCGACAGGCCGATACTTCCGTGCGCAGTCAGGGTTACAGGGGTCTATGCCCTGGAGTACCACAAGTCGTTCAACATAGCGTCTTGGAAGCGACACCACACCACACAGGAACCCCCCCTCCCCTAACCTTACCTACAGCTGTCCCGAACAAACGTAGCAATCCTCACTTCTTTAACACACTATCAACATCGTTTCGCCAGCACTCAGGCAGACGATGGGCTTTTCCCGTGATCCGCCATGCACTCAACTATCTTCTCACTAACAGAACCTATCCATTCCTGGGTAGCTCACCGACTTCATGCGCATCCTTCCCTGTATCACAGAACCTGCTGTCGAGATGCCTAACCTGACTGCTCACCAACAACAAGATTACCTTCTGGTGATGATGTATCGTACGAGTACCGTCCTTACCTCCGTATCTTTCCTCCTTACAGCTCCCGAGTAGTACCTTGAAAGCGTTCGTGCACACATCATGCGGTAATGTTTACCTTTTTTTTCTCCTTTGGGCGTGCTCCACTATGCTTCAACCAACTGCCCTAATTCACTCATTTCTTTGGTGATTACTAGAGACCACTCCTTTAGTAGTAGCACGAGGCAGTCTACCTCTGGATCCCTCCAGGTACATCCACGCATTGTTCCCCTCTCCACGCAATCCTCACTCCCACACTTATGAGATAGTATCTCCTATCTCTTGCTTCCTCACCACGCTTTTCAAACCGTTCACTTCACTTACGAAGTACCTTTTCAGGTCATCGATCGCCTCCAGAACAGACTCAAGCGCCACACCACACCCTTCACTACACTCGACCCTTCTCTCTCCCTCAACCACACTCGCTTTCACCTCAGCCTCCTTCACTACTACCACACTACATCTCTCCACCACAGCAGAAGCACTCAGAGCCACTTCTCTACCCGCCTCGACCAAAACACTCGCGGCGCTAATCCCTTCTGCAGCTGACATCTTGACTCAGGTCTGACCAGACTAGACACATATCCACGCAGCTTGTTAGGAGCACGTCCTGCCTCAGCCAAGTCCACACCTCGACTGAAGTGTGAACTTTGAAACACCACAACTTGGAAGGAGGTAACCATTCGTTCACCAGGGGCGCCCATTATGGGCGTGACTGAATTACCACGTGACCTGACCCCGCTCTGGCATCCCGCTACCAAACTACCCTGGGCTGCTTACACATGTCCCTGCAGTCTCTACAACTGCACACCAAGATCTCTCATTTCACGAGCTTGGAGCTCATTATGACTGATGTTTGGGTAATGCTGGAACATCAAACACCACACACATCCCATCCCCTTGCTAAAGGGGGCCAGTAACCGCCCAAAGTTGTCATTGAAAAATTCGAGCGAGGATTCGGACCAGCTAACCACATAATGGCCAAAAGCTCTACCCACTGTACCATCGTGGCGGTGTGTGTATGTGTGTGTGTGTGTGTGTTTATGTATATATGTGTGTGAATGTGTGTTTTTTTTGTTTTTTGTTTTACGTTGTAGCCTATAGCGCCTGTAGGCATATGGAGAGTCTCGATGTTGGTCGAACTCGCCCGTTGGTGGCGCAGGCTGGGTTTTTATAGTGACACCTGTGATCTCTGGTGAAGATCCCATTTTCTATGATGTTCTTGATCTTCAATCTAGGCGCATGCAGCCCCTAGAGTCCATCGACACACTCGCAATCGGCAGACAGGTATACGCTGCATGAGGGTTGCTTCGGTCACTCGACGATGGCTTTGACAGTAGCTCCTTGGTGAGACTTGAACTCGGGACCTTCTGCTCCCCTACCAGGCTCTTGAGAAAGAGTTGCCCCCGGCAGGATTCGAACTCGGGACATTGAGTTCAGCACTCCAAGACGCTAACCACTTGGCCACCGCCTCCCCACCATGTTTGTGTGTGTGTGTGTGTGTGTGTGTGTGTGTGTTGTGTGTGTGTGTTGTGTGTTTGTGTGTGTTGTTTTTTTGTGTGTGTGTGTGTGTGTGTGTGTGTGTGTGTGTGTGTGTGTGTGTGTGTGTGTGTGTGTGTGTGTGTTGTGTGTGGTATAATTGGTGTGTTGCGTGTGCCAGGCGGTGGTGCTCACCTCCACGGGCGACGCAGTAGAGGGTGAGAGCATCGCCTTCCGTCAGAGGTCCCAGGAGACCCGCCGCCACGGCCTTGTTGTCGCTGCCGACCACCATCAGCCTGGAGGGCACCACTGGGGGCAGGAGGGGGGGTAAGGAGTGTTAGTCGGTGGCGAGGGAGAGTGATACGCAGGCTGAAGGAAATAATAGTTTTGTTTGGTGAAAATGAGTCAATATATAAACTACGTACAATCACCTTTTGTTGTAAGAGGAAAGCGTCAAGCTAAAATGATATATATATATAAAATTACTACCATTATTATTGTTATTACTATCACTATTTATCATCATGTGTGTTGTTAGTGCAAACAATACAGCCTGTCAGACACGGCGGGGCGAGCCAGGGCCAGGATGTTCGAACGTTCGTAACTTTCCGCCTCTAAGATCATCTTACAGTGTTCATAGCGGCCATCTTAGATCTTGGGCTACGAACACTACAAAAATGTGTTATCAAAGGATCGTCCGAATGTTCTTAGCTCACGATGATGCGATCTCCAAGCTCGTTCCGTTCCGTTCCGACCACGAGGAATGGAACTCAGCTGACTGTCGCTTGGCCAATCAGAGGAAAGATTTCATCAACCTTTGAGATTGTTAGCCAATCATAATGCAGTTAAATTGTAAACAAATATCATATGCCTCCCATAAGGAAATATCTGAAGACTGAAGAGTCGAAGACGTATGCTCACTAATAACCTCCTGGCGCGTCCCCACACAACAAATTACAAACTTATAACCTCAATATAACATGAACTGGTAAAATGTTATTTCTTTCCTGCCCTTAGGTCTCACTAGGAGGTTATTGGTAGGGTTAGATAAGGTTATAATGAGGTTAGGTTGGTATCCGGTCATTTCGCCCACATGCCATTTCGCCACACCATGGAGTCATTTCGCCCACACTATGGAGTCATTTCGCCCACAGGTCAATTCGCCCACACTATGGAGTCATTTCGCCCAAGGTTACTGGTGGTTCATTCCATTTCTGCCTGAAGAAGATATAAGTTACATGACTCCGTGACATGGATCATGTGGGCGAATTGACTTTACAGTGGGCAAATTGACTCTTACATGTGGGCGAAATGTCTTGTCGGCGAATTGACTTGTACATGTGGGCGAACTGACTCTTATATGTGGGCGAAATGTTTTGTTGGCGAATTGACTCTTACATGTGGGCGAAATGTCCTGTGGGCGAATTGACGTGTGGGCGAATTGACCGGTAACCGGTTAGGTTAGTATTATTTTGGGGGTTCATTTAGGACCTTAGGTGGGATAAGGGGATGGTAAATGGGGTAACTCTCCCACTTTATAATAACGTTTTTGAGGTATTTGAAGGGATTTGTGAAGGTCTTGATAATATCTTGATAGGTCTTGATATTGATAATTTTATTTTTTTCTTGATATCATGTTACTAAACCAAACCCCACCTGTAACCTAACCTAACCTAGTCTGATTTAACCTAACTTAGACGACTAAACCAAACCCCAACTCTAACCTAAACTAACCTAATCTGATTTAACCTAACTTAACCGTTTATGGCTGAAATAACGATAGATTTTCGGTGGTACTTACATGTAACGCCATTATTATTCAATTGTACCATGGGGAACGGGGTTCAAAATACTCAGAATGAAGAAATCTACACGAGGATGTAGGTAAGAATCCTAGGACTTTTGAAAGCCCACTACCAATCTAATACCCACCCATTTTAGGGTGGGAAATATTAATGGAATTCATTATCCAAGTAACTAGACAATACCTGGAACTGTAGCCGATAGGAATTCTCGCCGACGTTCCTATTTTTTCGTCGGCGAGTGTTCCTGTTTTTAACGTGTTTCTGAATTCAGGGATTAAATACCAGCAATAGCCTGAACAGTTAGGTTAGGTTAGGTTGGCCAGTTGACTATATGTCTAGGTTAGGTTAGTGATTGAGCGGGGGTGATTTCCCCCCCAGCTCAGCACCAAATAATACCGACTTGACATATTACAGTAGATGGGTTAGGTTGAAATGAAAGCCTGCATTCTAGTGATTTTTATGTGCTTTAACCCCACAATTTCAGTGGTCGTGAACTTGCCTAGAATAACATCTCACTACCCCAGCTTCCATCATTGAACCATTCATTCAATACTTTCGCTTTACTCACATACCATCTCTTAGAGTTGGAGTAGAGTGTACCTACTCTTCGCAGACATCCTTGCCCACCAATCACACATTCCTTTATCCTCTACATACTCTTTTAGGTAAATATGCAGTTTCAACCAATACTCCCTATTGACCAATACTCTACCATTCAAGTGTACCTATTCTTCTCAGACATCCTTGCCCAGTGCCCACCAATCACACATTCCTTTATCCTCTACACACTCTTTTAGGTAAATATGCAGTTTCAACCAATACTCCCTATTGACCAATACTCTACCATTAAAGTGTATACCTACGTACTCTTCTCAGACATTCTTGCCCACCAATCACACATTCCTTTATCCACTACACACTCTTCTAGGTATATATGCAGTTTCAACCAATACTCCCTTGTGACAAATACTCTTCTGACATAACTGGGGGGGGGGGCTACGCCCCCCAAGACCCCTGCTAGTTACTAATCTAACTCGGGCATTGATTACGTAACCTAACCTCACTGGGGGGGTTTCCCCCCCCCCAGATCCCCATGCGTTATTTTTTTTTATTTCCGACAGCTTTTGTGTGGGTTAGAAATACTCCTTATAATAAGAACGAAACGTTCAGGGTACTTAAAACCACCGATTGGTTGTGTTGTATTGTATTGGTCTAAAATGCACTTATACCTATATGTATTTCACTTTTCCACCTACAGTATACATGCATTCCACGCACTAGTACACCGGTGCTCGAATGTCTCTTATCTTTGCCTCTCCGTAGCAATGATGAGAGGAGGATGCAGTCAGTTCGTTCACAAGTTGTTTCGTACACCAGTAGATTCGATCATTCGTAGACCTAAAAGTTGTTTCGTAGTCTATATGAAACTATAGTCGTTTCGTACACTCAGGTCAGAGTTTAACTTGATGACTAGAGTTACGAAACGACACACCAGGTATGTACGAAAAAACTCAAAATCAGTGTACGAAACAACTAACAAAACCTGGTTACGAAACAACTTGTGTACGAAACTCCCTGTATTGCTAGTCCATCCGTATCCTTCACTTGACTCATTCTCTCCATCTCATCCTTGTCTCCTATTCTCCTCCTTCACTTCCCACATCTTCCTCTCCCATATCATCTTCTCTATACACTTCTAGCACAAGACACATTTCTTTTTTATTTGCACTTCACTCATTCCAGTCACATGTAGGCATTCGGCAGCATACCATTCATTGCACCCTTTATTTTAATTCACATTCCCCCTACAGCGTCCTGCCAACCATAACACTCAACATGAAATAAACAACTAATACATAACTTTATATGGCTTGTTATATTAGAAAAACCTTCATCATGCGACCCTACGAACAGTGTGCAGTGCTCTTCAGCACCTTAGCACTACGGTGGAAAACGAACAAATATGGGGGATGGATGTTCGCAAAGATCGTTTGAAAAAGCTTAAAACGCTTTACAACGTTCAAGATCAACCAAAGTGCAAAGATGATCTTAGAGACGGTTACGAACGTTCGAACATCCGGCCCCAGGTGCGCCGCCGCTGGCCGACCGTGGGGGGGTCAATATGACGGTCACCTTTTACCCCTTGGTTTCTCGGGCGGGGCGGGGGGGGGGCGGGGGGGGGCGGGGGGGGGGCGGGGGGGGGCGGGGCGGGGCCGGTCGGGACAGGGCCGGGGGGGGCGGGGTGGGGCCGGGGAGGCAATAGAAACCCACCCTTCACCTGAACCTCCTCTTTAGCCGGTGGAAAACCTTTCTTTTTGTCAAATTATGGGGGCCCTGCTTCACGCCAATTTCCACATTGAGTGCCCTTTTACAGGGCCAGGATCTGTGAGTGTAATTCCCGCGGTAATGTCGCCTGCTGAGAAGAGTGCCGACAAAGGGGGCGCACCAGTCGCCAAGAAAGCGTGCCACATTAAACTGGCCCGTTCATACCTACCACTGCTCTTAGGGTGGGGGCTGGGCTCAGGGCGAAAAGGGTGTTCCCGAGGGGAACCATTTTTTACGCGAAGGGAAACAGCCGTGAGATACACAGGCTGAGAGAATCCTGTAGCATTATAGAGACCCCCTCCCCCCCCTCGTGCCCTCCCTCACACCTCCCCCCTTCTCTCTGTCTTATCTCTCCCCCCGCCCTTTAC
>JACEEZ010022790.1:50160-102598 GCA_016584305.1 Chionoecetes opilio
AACATCTCTGATTCGACCAAGGTTGGAATATGCGGCAGTGATTTGGTCACCACATAAAAAGAAGGATATAAGGAAGATTGAGAGAATACAAAGAGCAGCCACAAAAATGGCTCCAAGCCTGAGAGATTTACCATATGAAGAAAGACTTTCAAGACTAAAACTCCCAACACTTGAGAAAAGAAGAGAAAGGGGAATTTTATAGCAGTGTATAGAGCATCAATGGGTCTGGAAAAAATTGATAGAGAAGATCTGTTTGTGTGGGACGACAGAAGTACAAGAGGTCATGAGAAGAAATTGAAAAGGACAACATGCAAGAGGGATATAAAAAAATGCAGCTTCCCGTATAGAAGCATAGAAGCCTGGAACAACCTTGATGCAAAAGTGATTAATGCAAGAAGTATTCAGGACTTCAAAGGCAAACTGAATAATAGTAGATTTGGAGACGGGACAGTACGAGCATAGCTCTTTTCCTGTATGTTACAACTAGATAAATACAACTAGGTAAATACACATATACACACACACACACACAAGGATCAGTATTGGCCCCAGTGATGTTCTTGGTCTATGTAAATGATATGACAGAAGGAATAAACAGTTATATGAGTTTATTCGCTGATGATGCTAAATTACTAAGAAAAGTAGAAAGTAAAGAGGACTGTGAGGATTTACAAAAGGATCTAGATAAGATTTTCAGATGGAGTCAACTATGGGTAATGGAGTTTAATGCTAAAAAGTGTAAAGTGATGGAAATGGGCAGTAGCAAAAAGAGACAGAGGAAAGTATTCGATGGGAAATGAATGGATAATCAAAACAAAGGTCGAAAAAGATCTGGGTGTATGGATTACGGATAATTTGTCACCTGAGAAGCATATAAACAAGATCACAGGAGATACATATCAGTTGCTGAGGAATATAAGAATGGCTTCAAATATCTGGATGAAGAGATGATTAAGAAATTGATAACATCTTTGATTCGACCAAGGTTGGAATATGCGACAGTGATTTGGTCACCACATAAAAAGAAGGATATAAGGAAGATTGAGAGAATACAAAGAGCAGCCACAAAAATGGCTCCAAGCCTGAGAGATTTACCATATGAAGAAAGACTTTGAAGACTAAAACTCCCAACTCTTGAGAAAAGAAGAACATAAGAAAATAAGGAAGCTACAAGAGGCCGCGAGGCCTACACGTGGTAGTTCCTGTCACCTAACACTACCTACATCCACCTTTCATCCCCATCCATGAACCTATCTAGCTCCTCTTTAAAGCTCCCTAATGACTCTGCACTAACTACCTGTCTACTGAGACCATTCCATTCATTCACCACCCTATTTGTGAACCAGTTTTTCCCTATTTCCTTTCTAAATCTACGCTTTTCCAGCTTGAATCCGTTACTTCTTGTTCTACCCTGGTTAAAAGCCGTAAAAACGTTTCCTACCTCTCCTTTATTAAATCCCTTTATCCACTTAAAAACTTCTATCAGATCGCCCCTTACTCTGCGTCTCTCGAGTGAGTGTAATTTTAATAACTTCAATCTCCTCTCATAACTAAAGATACACATCCCTTGTATCATTTTGGTCATCCTTCTCTGCACTGTTTCTAACAACACTATATCCATCCTGTAATATGGAGACCAAAACTGAACCGCATAGTCTAGGTGAGGCCTGACTAGAGCCAGATAAAGCTTTAGAATAACTTCCGCACTTCTACTTTTAACACTTCTTGTAATGAATCCTAATACTCTATGAGCTCTATTTCTGGCCTCAATACATTGTTTCCTAGGTCGGAGGTCTGGGCTCACCCTCACTTCAAGATCTTTTTCACCTTCTGATCTTTTCAGCGATGCATTGCTTATGGTGTATCTATTACCAGGGTTTTATCTACCAACATTCATAACGCTGCATTTATCAATATTAAATTCCATCTGCCATCTGACTGCCCACTCGTTAAGTTTATCTAAGTCTCCCTGCAATATGTTTACATCAGACTGTGATCCAATAATCCTACCTAACTTAGTATCATCAGCAAACTTGCTGATATCACTGCTAATCCCACTATCCAAGTCGTTGATATAAATCAAAAATAGTAATGGACCCAAAACAGACCCTTGTGGAACTCCACTTGTCACCAGTCCCCATTCAGATTTAGAACCATTAATTGTAACCCTTTGTTGCCTATTACTTAGCCAAGCTCTGATCCAATGAAGAACCTTCCCATCTATACCATGAGCCCTAACCTTCAGAGTCGCTCGTGTAGTACTTTGTCAAATGCCTTACTAAAGTCCAGATATATTATATCATAATCCTTATCATTATCTGCCGTCTCATAAACTTTCCTATAAAAACTCAATAAATTGGTGAGACCTACCTGGTGAGACATAGACCTACCCTTGGTGAATCCATGTTGTGAATCATTGATCAAACTATGTTTATCTAAGTGCTCTCTAATGTTTTTTGCAATAATAGATTCCAATAATTTACCCACCACTGATGTTAGACTTACGGGTCGATAATTTGACTTTAGTCCTCTGTCTCCCTTCTTAAATATGGGAACAACATTTCCTTTCCTCCACAATAATGGCACATCGCCTATCTCAACCGATTTCCTAAAAATGTGCACTAACGACTCGCTAACAACCTCCTTGCATTCCTTTAATACCCTGGGATACACTTCATCTGGTCCTGGTGATTTAAAATTTTTCATTTTATCTATACCCTCTTCCACCATTTCCCTAGTTATCACAATATCTTTGAGTTTCTCCTCATCGCTTCCTTTGAACATCTGTTCACTATCAGGTATCGTCTGTGTATCCTCCTCCGTAAAAACACTTAAGAAATAATCATTTAGACTTTTACACATATCCTCATCCGTATTTAAGACCTCCCCCTGTCCTGACCTTAACGGCCCAACTAATTCCCTTGTCTTTGTTTTATATACCTGATAGAACCCTTTTGGGTCCCTTTCCGCCTGTTCTACTTTAATCTCATAATTGTTCTTAGCAACTCGAGTTAATTTCTTCACTGTCCTCGCCATCACGTTATACTGTTCTTTGTTTACCAATCCTGCCTTGAACCTTAAATAAATGTTTCTTTTTACTCCAATGTTGTCTCTTTTAAATTGGTGGTCATCCATTTGGGATCACTCTTTCTGGACCTTATTTCCCTATAAGGAATATTTCTTTTCTGTCCGTCAATTATATTCCTTACAAATGAGGTATAATCCTCATCAGCCCCGACCTCACTTCCATTTCTAACCTCTCTAATTACCTCCTCAGCCCTGACCTCACTTCCCTGTCTAACCGCTCTAATTACCTCCTCAGCCTCGACCTCACTACCATATCTAACCGTGCCAATTACCTCCAGGTGCCTTCCTAATCCTTCATAATTGGCCTTTCCAGCTGTCATCGCTC
The DNA here is from genome assembly GCA_016584305.1 of Chionoecetes opilio. NCBI lineage: Eukaryota > Metazoa > Arthropoda > Malacostraca > Decapoda > Majidae > Chionoecetes > Chionoecetes opilio. The sequence continues at coordinate 53,573 of JACEEZ010022790.1, forward strand.
TGTCATTATTCTGGGAAAATTTCTTCCCCTCCATCCCACACCTCTTATTAATAACCTCCAGGTGTCTTCTTAATCCTGCATAATTGGCCTTTCTGAAATTAGGCATTCGATGCTTATTGCCACTTAATTTTCCAACTTCCCATTTTAAGCTAAATTTGATCTCATAATGGTCGCTATTATCTAAATTCCCACCGACCTCCACATTTGTAACTAAATTGTCTCTATTTGTCAGCAATAGATCTAGAATATTATCTCCTCTAGTAGGCTCCTTGATTGCTTGACTTAGGAAGTTATCTTGGATTATATTTAACAAAGCATCTGCGTCGCTGTCACCTATGATTAAATCCCAGTCTATATTCCTAAGATTTAAAATCTCCCACCATGCATAGTCGATTATATCTGCAGGCCTTGTTTATTTCTTCCCATATAGGAGCAGAATCCTCTTTACATAAGTTTGGAGGCCTATACACTACACCCAAAACCATTTTCTCAGTTCCCTCCGTAACTTCTACCATAGACCACTGTATACCTGGACTGCGACACGGAATATCGGCCTGTCGCACAAGGGCCTGTAATCGGAGGGCCGCTCGGATTCATATATATATATATACGGATCATATAGACTGGTTTATCAGTATACAGGAAAATACCTTTTATCCGGATACCCAACAACCGGAATAACCCAATAACCGGAATTTGTGGCAGGTAAGTAAAAAGTATTAAAAAATAAAAAATTAACGAAATATTTAACTTTTAATTTTGCCGCCGTAGACGTGAGCGCCACCTATCGCCACCTGCTTATTCCCGCCATAATGTGCCATGCGCTATGATAATTCAGTGTTTATCAGTCCGTGGGCAAGGTCAGTGCTACCCGACGACGGGTGGTATTTTGAGTCATCCCACATACCACCCAACACACACACACACACCCACACACTCCCACCCAACACCCACCCGTGTATGTGTGTGTATGTGGGGTGTATGTGTGTAAAATAAAAAAGTAACGAAATATTTAACTTTAATTTTGCCGCCGTAGACGTGAGCGCCACCTATCGCCACCTGTTTATTCCCGCCATAATGCGCCATGCGCTATGATATTCAGTGTTTATCAGTCCGTGGCAAGGTCAGTGCTACCCGACGACCGGAGTGTATTTTGAGTCATCCCACATACCACCCAACACACACACACCACCACCCATCCCACCCAACACACCCACCCACACATACCACCCGTGTATGTGGGTGTGTGTGTGTGTGTGTTTGGGTGGTATGTGTGGGTGTGTGTGTTGGGTGGTATGTGTGTGTGTGTGTGTGTTGGGTGGTATGTGTGGGTGTGTGTGTGTGTGTGTTGGGTGGTATGGTTGGTGTGTGTGTGTTGGGGTGGTATGTTGTGTGTGTGTGTGTGTTGGGTGTATGTGTGGGTTGTGTGTGTTGGGTGGTATTGTGTGTGTGTGTGTTGGGTGGTATGTGTGGGGTGTGTTGGGTGGTATGTGTGTGTGTGTGTGTTGGGTGGTATGTGTGGGTGTGTGTCATACAATACAAACAATCATACAATATTATGTTTATTTTTAGTAAATGCATCTTTCGTAAGTATACTTACCCATTAACCGGACTTTTCCATTAACCGGCTACCCGAAAGTCCGGATATATCCGGATAAAAGGTATTTTCCTGTATATGATATACTGTAATCTTCGTAAATGTTTGTTCTATAATATTATCAAATAAAAAACAGTAAAACACAGTAAAGAAATGCCATTACAAGACTCTGAAGAAATATGCATGAACTTAATATTCACTTCAACTCTTCGCCATTTAAAACTTTGCGAGTCAACTTTTATCATTAAGGTATCAATAGAAGCGCAATTTTATTAGCTTTCCATTGCTATATTTCGTTATCTGATGAATTAATTAGAACCATGCATAAATTAGCGTTAAATAAATAAATAAAATCATCAATCGGGTAATTCTCCCGATTGCTGAGGTTATTTATTTAGTCAACGCTAATTTATACATGGTACTAATTCATTTATCAGAAAACTAAATATATAAGTAAATAAATAACATCATCAATCGGGAAAATTACCCGATTGATGATTTTATTTATTTAGTTAACGCTAATTTATGCATGGTTCTAATTCATTTATCAGATAACGAAATATAGCAATGGAAAGCTAATAAAATTGCGATTCTATTGATACCCTTCATGATAAAAGTTGACACGCAAAGTTTTAAATGGCGAAGAGTTAAGTGAATATTAAGTTCATGCATTATCTTCATAGTCTCGTAATGGCATTTCTTTAGCGTGTTTTACTGTTTTTTATTTGATAATATTATAGAACAAACATTTACGAAGATTACAGTATATCATATATACTGATAAACCAGTCTATATGATAGTCCATAGATCACTATATCGCTTTGTCGGGCGCCCCGCAGGCCCCTATGCAGCCCCGCAATTCAAAACGTTGTCTCGTGCGCAGTCCAGGTATACAGTGGTCTATGCCTCTACCCATATAGACTCTATGCTGTCATCTGTTTTTATAACATTATTAACACAACACTGCAATGCATCTCTTTCATAAAGCGCAACTCCTCCACCTCGTCTGGCTACTCTGTCCTTATGAAATAACTTATACCCAGCTATCTCGACTTCCGGATCGAATACCTTTCCTGACATATCCAACCATGTTTCTGTTAATGCTATTATATCAAAATCCTCTACACTATTTATTCCCCTCAGGAAATCTATCTTTTTTTAAATACTCCTACAGTTTGTATAGTAAACCTCCAAGCAACTCCTCTTTTTTTTGTCAATTTTCCCTTTATCTTTAACTAAACCCCTCCTCTCTCTCTTCTTACGATTCACTTTAGTTCCCTGCCTTCTGAAACTACTCCTAGTATCGCAAGTTACCCTTACCCCGACCCCAGTGTCTACTCCCCGGTTCTCTATCTTAAAAAAGCCTGCAGTGCATTCCTTTGCAGTGCTTCCTTTGAAGGGATTCAGACAAGATCTGAACTCCTTTCCTCGAAAAGTGCACCCCATCCCTGCGGTAGAGGTGGTTATGCCCGAAAAAGAGGTCCCAGTTGTCTACAAAGGCCCAACCATTGTCTTTACAATAAGAGAAAGTCCCCAAGAGAAAGGGGAGATTTTACAGCAATGTATCGAAGGTAGAGTTGAGTTAATGGGCAGCGTGTGGGTGTTCTTAGGCCACTCAACGGTGCAGAGAAAGATTTAAAGTGGATTTTACATCCCTCATCAAGGATCGATCTCGGGTCACCGAGAACGCCACTCGGAGACTTCTTCTTGTGACCTTTTCTGCTTAGTATCGCTTTGTAGGTCGTCTGTCAAGCTCGTGCTCGAACTTGACACATATCTTGACGCTAACCACTCTGCTACCGCCTCCTATAAGAGACGTACGGGACACGTCTTCTTACCTTCCTGCTTAGTATAGTATTATAATAGGCTTAGTATAGCTTGTATGTAGTTTTGCTTTGTTTTTTTCCTTTTGTTTATGTTTTCTCTACAGGAGCAGCCGGTGCTGCATAAGATAGGTAACACCTCAAAATAAATAGCACCTTACCCTACACCCCTGCCGTTCCTTACTTATTTACCACAAAATACTCCTTTATAAGTGATTAACCATGACGTGTGGTACTGTGGTTTCTGGAGGTGACAGGAGAGAAGAGAGGAAGGCATTGTGACAGTGTTATTGCCGTATAACACTGTCACACAACCATCAGCTGACAAGATATGTGTCAAGCTCACTCATTCAGACCAAAACAGCATCCGCTGGGTGACTCCCAACTCAAGCTCAATCTCAAGCTCCTCCTCCCTCCTCTTCTCTACGTAGTGTTGGGGGAAGCCACCACCCCGGGAGGTGGGTCACAAACCCTAGGCTAACACCCAGTACCCATTCACTGCTGGGTGGACAGGGGCTTGGGGCATTTTCAGGATATTTTTTGTGGGAAAAAGTGAGTCTTATAAGCTGTAAAATACGGTAGGTACACAGCCCTCAAGTTAACTTCCAGGGCCTACCATCCCACCCCTGGAGGTCACTGCCTAACGGCGCTGTAGGCACACGCACACACACACACACACACACACACACACACACACACACCAAAAAAAAAAAAAAAACGCACCGGACTAAATAAGCATTTTTATTGTTTTCAATTCGTGTTTCGCGATCCGCGAGTTTCGCGCTATGCCTCCGGAAGAAAGCAAGCGCGAAACTCGGGAGGGTAGTGTAGCGTGAAACTCGGGAGGGTAGTGTAGCGTGAAACTCGGGAGGGTAGTGTAGCGTGAAACTCGGAAGGGTAGTGTAGCGTGAAACTCGGGAGGATACTGTACGAAGAACCAGTAGCACAAGTCAAAGTCATGAACAAATTTTTTTCAAAATGTTTTCTATGAAGAAAGGAATTCCTAGAGGGAGAGGGTAGAAAAAAAAAGCACAGTACTAAATGACATAGAAGTGGAAAAGCAGGAAATTATGAAATTATTAGAAGCCCAAGAAGTTAAGAAAGCACTAGGTCCGGATGGAGTTTCAAACTGGGTTTGAAGGAATGTAGGAGCAATTGATGGATAAAGTACACAGTCTAGTTACATGCTCCCTAAATGAGGGTAAAGTACCCCAAGAATGGAAAAGAGCATCAATTGTCCCAATATATAAAGGGGGAAGCAAGCAGGAACTACTAAATTACAGACCGGTCTCCTTGACTAGTGTAATAGGAAAGCAATGTGAGAAAATAGTAAGAGACAGATGGGTTAAGGATCTTAAGAAAATGAGGATCATATCAGACAGACAATTTAGATTCAGAGCTGGGAGTTCCTGTACATCAAACCTGCAATGCTTCTACTCAAGGGTGATCGACGTACAGTACCCTCCCGAGTTTGACTCTATCCGAGTTTCGCGATCCTCAAGTTTCACGCTGAGTCCAAAATTCTTACCATCCCGACTTTCGCGCTGCTTCGTACACGTTTTTTTTTTTTTTTTTTTTTTTGTGTGTGTGTATTTACCTACACTACCCTCCCGAGTTTCACGCTATGTGAGTTTCGCGATCCTCGAGTTTCGCACTGAGTCCTAAATTCTTATCATCCGACTTTCGCGCATTATATCCCCGAGTCGCGTTTTTTTTTTTTTTTTTTTTTTTTTTTTTTTTTTTGTGTGTGTGTGTGTGTGTGTGTGTGTGTGTGTGTGTGTCGCGTGCGCGCGCCTACAGCGCCGTTAGGCAGTGACCTCCAGGAGTGGGATGGTAGGCCCTGGAGGTTAACTTGAGGGCTGTGATGGTTGGCCCTTGCCCGTGGTGGCGCAGACAGAATTTCTATAGTGACACCTGTGATTAGAGGCTCATGCCGCCCCCTGTGTCCTCCGATGCACTCGCAATCAAAGGTAGAGTTAATGGGCAGCGTGTGGGTGTTCTTAGGCCACTCAACGGTGCAGAGAAAGATTTAAAGTGGATTTTACAGCCCTCGTCAAGGATCGAACTCGGATCACCGAGAACGCCACTCGGAGACTTCTTCTTCTTGTGACCCTTTCTGCTTAGTATCACTTTGTAGGTCGTCTGTCAAGCTCGTGCTCGAGCTTGACATATACACACAAACCTCGATTTCCCGGACCTCCATTTCCCGGATATCGGATTTGCCGGAAAAATTTCCCGAGGTCCGGGGATATGCCAGAGTCTTTTTTTTTTATGCCTGGCCCTGTTCGTAAATTGACAAAGGGTTGCCCGGCGGTCCGAGCGTCTCCTGTCACCCTGGTCAGTGCCCACGCCTCCCGCCAGGTGGCAGCATGCTCAGCGGTTGTATTGTTTACATTTGGGCAACGGACACTCACGGTTCACCTGCACCGCCTCCTTTTAGTCCCCTGACCCCAACTGCCCCTGGTGCGGGAACATCTCTTGAGACTATTGAACACTTTCTGCTGCCTCCCGCCAGGTGGCAGCATGCTCAGCGGGACGCAAAAAGTCCGCGGCGGGGTATTTGATATTGGCGGGTTGGGCGGACAGTAAATACTAGAGTAGGATAAACGTCTGGGGGTGGGTAATGGCATCGGATTCTTTTTTTTTTTCTTTTTTTAAGGAAAATTTCTTGGACTGTTGCGATTCCGGACTTTGGGGTTTCCCCGGACCAGTGCTCCCCCTATTAGTCCGGGTAAACGAGGTTTGTGTGTATCTTGACGTAAAACACTCGGGCTACCGGCCTCCCATAAGAGACGTACGGGAAACGTTTCCTTCCTTCCTGCTTAGTATAGTATTATAATGGGCTTAGTATAGTTGTAGTTTTGCTTTTTTTTTCCATTTGTTTTTTGTTTTTCTCTACAGGAGCACCCGGTGTCGCATAAGATAGGTAACACCTCAAAATAAGTAGCACCTTACCGTAGCCCCTGCTTCCTTTACTATTTACCACAAAATACTCCTTTATAAGTGATTAACCAAGAGTGTTGGTACTGTGGTTTCTGGAGGTACTGGAGGAGACAGGAGAGAAGAGAGGAAGCATTGTGACAGTGTTTTTTGCCGTATAACACTGTCACACAACCATCAGCTGACAAGATATGTGCAAGCTCACTCACTCAGACCAAAACAGCACCCGCTGGGTGACTCCAACTCTAGTTCAATCTCAAGCTCCTCTCCTCCCTCCTCTTCTTACATAGTGTTGGCCGAACCCACCACCCCGGGAGGCGGGTCACAAAACCCTAGGCTAACACCAGTACCATTCATTGCTGGGTGGACAGGGCTTGGGGCATTTTCAGGATATTTTTGTGGGAAAAGTGAGTCTTATAAGCTGTAAAATACGGTGGGTACACAGCCCTCAAATTAACCTCCAGGGGCCCACCATCCACCCCTGGAGGTCACTGCCTAACGGTGCTGTGACAAACGCATACACACACACACCAAAAAAAAAAAAAAAAAAAAAACAGACTAAATAAGCATTTTTACAGTGTTTTAATACCCGAGTTTCGCGATCCGCGAGTTCGCGCTATGCCTCCGGAAGAAAGAAGCGCGAAACTCGGGAGGGGAGTGTAGTTGTATTTACCTAGTTGTAACATACAGGAAAAGAGCCAGCTCGTTTCTGTCCCCCTCTCCAAATCTACTATAATCCAGTTTGCCTTTGAAGTCCTGAATACTCTTGCATTATCACTTATGCATCAAAGGGTTTTTCCAGGCTTCTATGCTTCTATATGGGAAGCTGTATTTTTTTATGCCCCTCTTGCATGTTGTCCTTTTCAATTTCTTCTCATGACCTCTTGCACTTCTACGTCCCACGCAAACAGATCTCTATCAATTTTTTCCAGTCCCAAATTTATGCTCTTTTACATGCTATAAAATCTCCTCTTTCTCTTCTTTTATCAAGAGTTGGGGAGTTTTTGTCTTGAAAGTCTTTCCTCATATGTTAATCTCTCAGGCTTGGAGCCATTTTGTGGTGCTTTTGTATTCTCTCAATCTTCCTTATATCCTTCTTTTTATGTGGTAACCAAATCACTGCCGCATATTCCAACCTTGGCGAATCAAAGGTTATCAATTTCTTAATCATCTCTTCATCCAGATATTTGAAGCCTTTCTTATTTTTCCTCAGCAATGATATGTATCTCCTGTGATCTTGTTTATATGCTTCTCAGGTGACAAATTTTCCTTAATCCATACTCCCAGATCTTTTCGACCTTTGATTTGTTTATCCATTTATTTCCCATCGAATACTTTCCTCTCTGTCTCTTTTTGCTACTGCCCACTTTTCCCTCACTTACACTTTTTAGCATTAAACTCCATTTCCCATAGTTGACTCCATCTGAAAATCTTATGTAGATCCTTTTGTAGATCCTCACAGTCCTGTTTACTCTCTACTTTTCCTAGTAATTTAGCATCATCAGCGAATAAACTCATATAACTGTTCACTCCCTCTGTCATATCATTACATAGACCAAGAACATCAACTAGGGCCAATACTGATCCTTGAGGAACTCCACTTATCACACTGCACCATTCTAACTTCTGATCTTTTATTACTGTTCTCATCTCTGTTGCTCAAAAAGTCTTCCATCCACTTCAGCAAACCACACTTCAATCCTCCTACATGTTCTAGCTTCCAGAGCAATCTCTTGTGAGGTACCTTGTCAAATGCCTTCTTTTGGTCCAAGAGTATGCAATCGACCCACCCCTCTCTTTCCTGTGTCACATCGATCACTCGAGTAAAAGCTTAATAAATTTGTTGTACATGACATTCCTCCTCTAAATCCAAACTGGCCACCTGCGAGTGTGTTTGTCTCTTCCAAATATTTCAACCATCTGTCCTTCACAATTTTTTCACACATTTTTGCCACTATACTTGTTAATGATACTGGCCTGTAATTTAATGGTTCTTCTTTGTCTCCTCCTTTGTTAATTGGCACAATATTTGCTCTTTTCCAATCAAGCGGGACTCTACTCTCCTTGAGTGAACTCTCAATTACAGGAAAATACCTTTTAACCGGATACCCAACAACCGGAATAACCCAATAACCGGAATTTGTGGCAGGTAAGTAAATAGTATTAAAAAATAAAAAATTAACGAAATATTTAACTTTTAATTTTGCCGCCGTAGACGTGAGCGCCACCTATCGCCACCTGCTTATTCCCGCCATAATGTGCCATGCGCTATGATAATTCAGTGTTTATCAGTCCGTGGGCAAGGTCAGTGCTACCCGACGACCGGAGTGGTATTTTGAGTCATCCCACATACCACCCAACACACACACACACACCCACACATCCCACCCAACACACCCACCCACACATACCACCCGTGTATGTGGGTGTGTGTGTGTGTGTGTGTGTGTTGGGTGGTATGTGTGGGTGTGTGTGTTGGGTGGTATGTGTGTGTGTGTGTGTGTTGGGTGGTATGTGTGGGTGTGTGTGTTGGGTGGTATGTGTGTGTGTGTGTTAGGTGGTATGTGTGGGTGTGTGTGTTGGGTGGTATGTGTGTGTGTGTGTTAGGTGGTATGTGTGGGTGTGTGTGTTGGGTGGTATGTGTGTGTGTGTGTGTTGGGTGGTATGTGTGGGTGTGTGTGTTGGGTGGTATGTGTGTGTGTGTGTGTGTGTGTTGGGTGGTATGTGTGGGTGTGTGTGTTGGGTGGTATGTGTGTGTGTGTGTTGGGTGGTATGTGTGGGTGTGTGTGTTGGGTGGTATGTGTGTGTGTGTGTGTTGGGTGGTATGTGTGGGTGTGTGTCATACAATACAAACAATCATACAATATTATGCTTATTTTTAGTAAATGCATCTTTCGTAAGTATACTTACCCATTAACCGGACTTTTCCATTAACCGGCTACCCGGAAGTCCGGATATATCCGGATAAAAGGTATTTTCCTGTACACTGTAACTTTCCTGCTAGTTGGTTACTGCACTCTTTCATTATCCAATTCGACACTCCATCTGGACCCGGGGCTTTTCTCACAACTTGACTTTCCATTAGCCTTTTTACTTCTATTACGTCTACTTTTATGTCTTCCATTATATTTTCTTTTGCTATTATATTTTTCGTTTTAAATTCACTTTCTCTTGTAAATACAGTCTGTAAGCACTTATTCATCACCTCGGCCTGTTGTAATGCATCTTCGTACAATATGCCTTCTACTTTCAGCTATTTATTCCTTCCTTGTTTCTCATTTTTCCATTTATATATCTATAGAAAAGTTTTGGTTCGTTCATACATTTTTCTATTATATTTTTCTCATAGTTACTTTCTTCTTCTCTTCGGATTCTTACATATTCATTTCTAGTTGTTTTGTACTTCTCCCAATGGTTGATACCTCCTTTTTTCATCCAACTATTCCATGTTTTTTCTCTTTCTAGTCTTGCTAATTCACATTTTCTGTTAAGCCATTCATTCTTTTTCTTTTCTCTGATAACTATCCTTGGAACATAACTATTTATTCCTTCTGTGTAAATTCGGATGAACTCATCCCATTTTTCTGGGTACGACTTCTTGCATGGAAATTACTCCAGTCTGTCTCTCCGAAAAATGTTCTTAATCCGTCAAAGTCTGCTTTTCCATAATTGTATCTTCCAATCTTGTGTTCTTCTCTTCTCCCCTCTTTTTTGCTATCATTTACTTCAAAATCAATAAGTACATGGTCACGCTTTCCAAGTGGGCACTGATAATTTACTTAACTAATTAACACGCAAACCTCGTTTTCCCGGACTAATAGGGGGGAGCATAGGTCCGGGAACCACAACAGTCCGATGCCATTACCCACCCCCAGACGTTTATCCTACTCTAGTATTTACTGTCCGGCAACCGCCAATATCAACTACCCCGCCGCGGACATTTACGAGCATGCTGCCATCTGGCGGGAGGCAGCAGAAAGTGTTCAATAGTCTCAAGAGACGTTCCTGCACCATGGGCAGTGGGGGTCAGGGGACTAACGGAGGCGGTGCAGGTGAACCGTGAGTGTCGTGTGCCCAAATGTAAACAATACGACCGCTGAGCATGCTGCCACCTGGCGGGAGGCAGCAGAAGCAGCAGAAAGTAATCAATAGTCTCAAGAGACGTTCCTGCACCAGGGGCAGTGGGGGTCAGGGGACTAACGGAGGCGGTGCAGGTGAACCGTGAGTGTCGTAACCCAAATGTAAACAATACGACCGCTGAGCATGCTGCCACCTGGCGGGAGGCAGCAGAAAGTGTTCAATAGTCTCAAGAGACGTTCCTGGACCAGGGGCAGTGGGGGTCAGGGGACTAACGGAGGCGGTGCAGGTGAACCGTGAGTGTCGTGTGCCCAAATGTAAACAATACGACCGCTGAGCATGCTGCCACCTGGCGGGAGGCAGCAGAAAGTGTTCAATAGTCTCGAGACGTTCCTGCACCAGGGGAAGTGGGGGTCAGGGGACTAACGGAGGCGGTGCAGGTGAACCGTGAGTGTCGTGTGTCCAAATGTAAACAATACGACCGCTGAGCATGCTGCCACCTGGTGGGAGGCAGTAGAAAGTGTTCAATAGTCTCAAGAGATGTTCCTGCACCAGGGGCAGTGGGAGACGGGGGACTGACGGAGGCGGTGCAAGTGAACCGTGAGTGTCGTGTGCCCAAATGTAAACAATACGACCGCTGAGCATGCTGCCACCTGGCGGGAGGCGCAGACACTGAACAGGGGTGACAGGAGATGCTCGGACCGCCTGACAACTTTGTCAATTTACGAACAGGACCAGGCATTTCAACGTTAAAAAAAAAAAAAAAAAAAAAAAAAAAAAATTGTCTGGGACTCTGACATATCCCCGGACCTCGGATTTTGTCCGGCAAATCCGATATCCAGGAAATTGAGGTTTGTGTGTACTTCCAGTTCTTTCGTCAATAGTAGATCTAGTCTTGATGGTTCTTCGCTACCTCTGAATCTTGGATTCTCTTTAATCCACTGAGTCATGATGTTATACATTACCAATCCAACAATGTATCACCCCATGAGTCTTCTCCTCCTTCAGTATACCATTCTTCCCAGCAAACTTCTTTGCAGTTAAAATCTCCCATCAAATTATGTTCTCACAATTTTCCATCGTATTCTTTAAACATTTGCTTGTGTCTCTTATCATGTCTCCATACGCTTCTCTCCCCCAGGAATTTGTCTTAGGTGGAACCAAAGACTACTCTATACTGGACTTGCTACTCATTTTGGGCTATTTCCAGTGGAGGCCAGTTTTGCGATTCCTGCCATTTTTGAACATCACTCCCTTTTCCCTTCCTATGGTTTATCAGTATAGTATATGATATACCGTTATCTTCGTAAATGTTTGTTCTAAAATATTATCAAATAAAAAACAGTAAAATGCAATAAAGAAATGCCATTATGAGAGAGTTAAGAAATATGCATGAACTTAATATGCACTTGAACTCATCGCCATTTAATATTTTGCGAGAAAACATTTTAGATGCTAGCGATAGAAAGAAGCGGATTTTCATTAGCTTTCCATTGCTATATTTCGTTTTCTGATAAATGAATCTTAGCCATGCATAAATTAGCGTTAACTAAAAAAATAACATCATCTAGATCGGGATAATTACCCGATGGATGATATTATTTATTTAGTTAACGCTAATTTATGCATGGTTAAAATTCATTTATCAGAAAATGAAATATAGCAATGGAAAGCTAATTAAATTCTGCTTCTATTGATATGTTGTATGTAAAAAGTCTTAATGCAAAATATCAAATTGCGATGAGTTTAAGTGAATATAAGTTCATGCATATTTCTTCAGTCTCATAATGGAATTTCTTTAGTGTATTTTACAGTTTTTTATTTGATAATATTATAGAACAAACATTCACGAAGATAACAGTGTATCATTTATACTGATATGCCATAGTCTACTGTATTCATTGAACACTTTTTTACTTGCCGATACGATTGATGATGTTATTTTTTTAGTTAACGCTAATTTAAGCATGGTGGTAATTAATTTATCAGAAAACTAAATATATCAATGGAAAGCTAATGAAAATCTGCTTCTTTCTATCGCTAGCATCTAAAATGTTTTCTCGCAAAATATTAAATGGCGAAGAGTTTAAGTATATATTGAGGTCATGCATATTTCTTCACTCCCTCATAATGGCATTTCTTTAGTGTATTTTACTGTTTTTTATTTGATAATATTATAGAACAAACAGTTACGAAGATAACGGTATATCATATATACTGATAAACCTTAGGAAGGGAAATGGGGGTGATGATAAAAAATGGCAGGAATCGCAAAACTGGCCTCCACTGGTCATGGGCGGGTTGGCGCGGGGTACGAGTAGCAAGTCCAGTATAGAGTAGTCTTTGGTGGAACGTATACGAGTACTAAGTCTCTTATTCTTCCTTTTTTCATCACCAACTCTACCTTCAACACCTCTGCCATACCTTCTCCTTTTTCCACATTCCCTACTACCACATCCTTCCTTGTTAACACCATTACACCACCTCCCTTTTTCTGATTTCTGTTTCGCCTCCATACATTATATTGACCCTCCCCAACTGGCACATCCTCAGAATCACTCGGCTTCATTTCTACTAAACTCAATATGTCTGGTTTCTTGGCTCTCAGGTAATCGTTTACTTCTGTTAATGTTGACACTAGCCCATTTATATTTGTTTACGATTCCCGCCATCCTTTTTCATTTTCCTTTGAACTGTCTTCTCCTACTCCTTCTCTTTTAGATACCACTTCTTCAGTTTGTGGTCTAAAACTCTCCAATAGAATTTCAGTTTTTCCTCTCGTTCTCAATTCGTTTTTTTCTTTGGCTTCTTTAACCCCTTGAGGCCCAGAACGTAATTTTAATAGTAATTTTGGTACCATTAGACGATTTTTAGTGACTAAGCAATATTTTATAGATATGACCTGTTTAGTATCCTTGTCGACTAACAAATTTGCTATATTCAGTTACTTTTCGTAATTTTATGGCTCGAAAACACAGTTTTTTATAGCAAAGGAAAGATCTGGGCCTCAAGGGGTTAAACAGTACATTCAATCTAGCTCTTTCTTCCTCATTCATATCTTTTCTTATCCATATTTTCTTATATTCTTCTGTCTTTGCCAGTTTCCATGCCCTAGACAATATATCTTGTGCTGTAGTTTGTGATCTGAACTTAACTTTTAAGGGGCGGGCCCCTCCCTCCTCATATTTGCCTAACCTATGTATCTCTTCTATTTCTTCTTCTATCCGTATTTTCTTCTACTACTTTAAATATTTCTTTTGCCACTTTCTTTTCTTCCTCTTCTCTTATGTTTTTCTTGGGCAGCACTTTTTCTTTGAGACCAAAAATGATGACACATTTCTTTTTGTCCACTGTATCTCTAACTAAATTTTCCTTTTGTTTGATTACTTTTACTACTACTTTGGTCAGATTTTTCTTTTCATTTTCTTGATCTTCTATTATCTGACGCAAGCTTTCTTGGTCATTTTCTTGTTCTATTTTCCATGTCTTTCTTTCATCTTTCATTTCCTCTTGTGTCATTTTCCATTTCTTATGTACTGCATTAATTTATGCATGCATTTTCACTACCTTTTCGTCGTCTTCTTTACGATTTAGTTCATCCACTCTATTTTTCAAAAGAGTATTATCTTTTTTCCAGTACGAACACTTTCTTTTCCATCTTCTCTAGTTTATCCATCATTTCGTGTACTACATTTTCTAGCATTATGACTCTTCTCTGGTTCGTTTTCAGCCCTAATATGTCTTTTTCTTTGGTATCAAAGCCGTCAAAAGGGGTTGTGGCGGGATCTTCCATCTTTGTTTACTTCCAATTTTTTTCACTTTTTAGGCTAATCATTTGGAGACGAGACTATTTAACTGCATAGCTCTCACCTGTATGTACTGAAGGTCTTTCTGGGTCCTCTGTGTCCCTGTTTGGTCACAGCAGCCAGTCACAATAGCCAGTTGTGTTAGGAGCCTTCTTGAGGGCGTCTGTACACACAGCTGACAACGTGTGTGTGTGTGTGTATTTACCTAGTTGTATTTACCTAGTTGTAACATACAGGAAAAGAGCTATGCTCGTACTATCCCGTCTCCAAATCTACTATTATCCAGTTTGCCTTTGAAGTCCTGAATACTTCATGCATTAATCACTTTTGCATCAAGGTTGTTTCAGGCTTCTATGTTTGTGTGTGTGTGTGTGTGTGTATTTACCTAGTTGTATTTACCTAATGGGCCCCAGACATAACTACGTCACAGTTTGTTTACATCGGTGCATTGTGGGGATAAGGCGGGGTCGCCGCGGGTGGACCTACGAAGGGAAAACTACAGCGATGGAAGAATTTCGAGTTATTTTGCGCGAAATTGATATTCCAGGTGCTATATTACTGTGCTGTGTTCTCGCTGACAACACTATAGAGAAGACCTGAGGTAATGACTGATGTGCAGAGGCTTTTAAACCAAGAAAACAGAGTCATAACAGAGCCTCGTCAAAAGGTAAGCAACTGGTAGGTACGTAATGTGTCCCTACCACTTGCTTACTTCTTAATGAGACTCTGCTGTGACTGTTTTCCTGTTAGAAGCTTTGCACATCAACCTCACCTCAGGTCTTCTCTATGTGTCGCAAGCACGGAAATATAGCACCTGAATATCAATTTCGCCCAAACACTCTAATTTTTTCATCGTCGTAGTCTTCTCTTGTAGGTTGTACAATTCATGGTTATATAGTATTAATACCTATTATGTTCTTGTGTCTTTCCTCATAANTTGAAGGGTCCGGAATCTTTGCCACTTTCTTTTCTCCTCTTCACATGTTTTTCTTGGCAGCACTTTTTCTTTAAAACCAAAATGATGACACATTTCTTTTTTCCACTGTATCTCTTACTAAATTTTTTTTTGTTTGATTACTTTGACTACTTCTTTGTCAGATTTTTCTTTAATTTTCTTGATCTTCTATTATTGGGCGTAAGGCTTTCTTGCTCTTTTTCTTGTTCTATCTCCCATGTCTTTCTTTCATCTTTCATTTCCTCTTGTGCCATTTTCATTTCTTATGTACTGCATTAATTTCTGCGTGCATTTTCACTACCTTTTTGTCGTCTTGTTTACAATTAAGTTCGTCCACTCTATTTTTCAGTATAGTATTCTCTTTTCCAGTACAAACACTTTCCTTTCCATCTTCTCTAATTTTTCCATCATCTCGTGTACTGTATCTTCTAGCATTATAACTCTTCTCTGGTTCATTTTAAGACCTTAAGTCTTTTTTTTAGTGTCAAAGCCATCAAAAGGCGTCCTGGAGTTTTCCTCCATCTTTGTTTACTTGTATCACTTCTAAATTTTTTCACTTTTTAGATTAATCATTTGGAGACGGGGCCTATTTCAACTGCACAGCTCTCACCTGTATGTACTCTAGTCTCCTTGGGTCTTCTGCATCCTTGTTTGGTCACAGCAGCCAGTCACCATAGCCATTTGTGGAGGAGCCTTTCAAAAACGCGTCTGTCTGTTGATCTTGATCTTGATCCTTGAGTCGTGTGCGTGTATGTGTGCGTGTGAGCGAGTGTGTAGAGGTAACGATTTTTACACCGCGTTCAGTAGCGGTCGGATGGAGTTTTCTCTTCCCTGTCGACCTGTGATTCCAGCCCCACCATAATTTTTTTTTCTTGATATGTTATGAAAGCAAACCCCACGTCTAACCGTACCTAACTTAATCTGATTTAACCTAACTTAACCGTTTCTGGCTGATATGATGGTAAATTATCGGCAGTATGTGCATCACCATTATTATTTCACTGCGCCACGGGAAATGGGGTTTCAAAGTACGTAGGATAAAAAGATCTACACAATGATGTAAGTAATTTTTTTTGTTTTTTAGTGCCCAATACCGAAATTATTCCGATCTGGGTACCGATTACCTTATTTCCCATAGGTTCAATGCACAAGGTTTCGCGGATTCGAGTTTCGTGCCGATTACAACAGTCTCAATTAGGCGCGAAACTTGGTGCACCACTGTACTCTATTTTTTCCAAATTCAGTTAGGGGTCTAAGGGAGATTTTATGAGATTAAGCACAAGGGAAGCTCTATTATCCAACCTCCTAGCTTACCAACACCACTAGGTATCTACCTTTTCACAAAAAGTCCCTTGGTCAGTTAAAATCTAGCTTACAAACTCAGCAGGCCCTATTTGACCCACGCGCACCATATTTCCTGCGGCCGCCGCCTTGCGGTGGTGGATATTGTTTTTTGTTGAGAGATCACGTGTTGTACTTCCCTATGCCTTCCTGTTCCAGAATTACCATTAAATTTGAAGTTTTGGCTTCTGCCAGTGTTGAAAATATGGCTGCCACAAGTGGTGCAAGCATTTGTGGTGCCAAATGCAAGGCAATGTGATGAGCATCGAGGACAAAGTGAACATTATAAGGAAAATAGGAAGAGATGTATCGCAAGCCCACACATGCAAGAATTTGGTTGTGGAAAGACGACTGCCTGACAATTTTAAAGTTAAGACAGCCTGCTATAGAGCTTTCACTGTATTGCAAAACAGGTATTTGAAGCAATAAAATCTACTTTAACTTGATAGTGCACACCATTTGTCTTTCCTTCAAAAAATTAACTTTACTTTTACAACTTTTTGTAGCACATCTATATGGAATCCGCTCTTCTTGTTTTTGTTGCCGATTCCCACCACATAATAGAATTCCAACAATTATTTCTAACTGGTATGGTTTATGCCTTTATTTCAAACGGGTATGGTGTAGGCCTTCTCATTTGGACATATCAAACCCAAAGTATTTTGCATAGTCTTACACATTACTTAGGTGATAAGGGTTAAAATGGTATTTTGCAACATTAAATGCAAATGCAACATGTAGTCATGTTCATTACATTCCATTTTTGGATATACTGTAGTGACAGGAAATATTTAAATACAATAAACCCTCTAATTCGAACTAATTGTGGGGAGACCTGGGTCAAATTAGCCGAAAGTTCGAATGATCTGATGGTTACCTCTAGCCCTCCACATAATATGAACTCACTAAAAACATGTTAAAGCAGCACAGATTGTAGTACTTAACACTGAGGCATTGGGGAGAGCTGTTTAGAATGGAAGTTCCAGGTCGACGTCCACCGGGCAGGCCAAGGAAGACATGGAGGTATTGTATTGAAGAGGTTTTGGCAGCATTGGTCATTGAAGAAGTTGAGGTGTGGAAATTTATGACACAAACATATATGTTTAACTTGAATTCTTACCTTCAGAAAGCCTATCTTATCCCGACAAAATACCCCAGTTAGCGCTATCTAGGATCACTTATTGGTGGATAGGAGGGTTGTAGGGTTGAAGGACTTTATCAATACTGCATGTCCACATTGTCCAGGGCACTCGGTGTGGCCCGGCCGTGATCAGGCCGACTGGTGAACGGCAGAGTTTATGTGTTTTGATCTGACGCATCAGGGATGCTATCAGGCTTAATAGGCGCGGCGGGATTATCGCTGTGTTGAATTTAACACGTCCATTGGTTTAACTTATATATATATATAGATATATATATATATATATATATATATTATATATATATATATATATATATATATATATATATATATACACTACCCTCCCGAGTTTCACGCTGTGCGAGTTTCGCGATCCTCGAGTTTCGCGCTGAGTCCTAAATTCTTACCATCCCGACTTTCGCGCATTATATCCCAGAGTTCGTTTTTTTTTTTTTTTTTTTTTTTTTTGCGCATGTGTGTGCCTACAACGCCATTCGGCAGTGACCTCCAGGAGTGGGATGGTAGGCCCTGGAGGTTAACTTGATAGCTGTGATGGTTGGCCCTTTTGGCACCCGTGGTGGCGCAGACAGAATTTCTATAGTGACGCCTGGGATTAGAGGCTCATGCCGCCAACTGTGTCCTCCGATGCACTCGCAATCGAAGGTAGAGTTAATGGGCAGCGTGTGGGTATTCTTAGGCCACTCAACAGTGCAGAGAAAGATTTTAAGTGGATTTTACAGCCCTCATCAAGGATCGAACTCGGATCACCGAGAACGCCACTCGGAGACTTCTTCTTCTTGTGACCCTTTCTGCTTAGTATCACTTGTAGGTCGTCTGTCAAGCTCGTGCTCGAGCTTGACACATATCTTGACGCTAACCACTCTGCTACCGCCTCCCATAAGAGACGTACGGGACACGTCTTCCTTCCTTCCTGCTTAGTATAGTATTATAATAGGTTTAGTATAGCTTGTAGTTTTGCTTTGTTTTTTTCCATTTGTTTGTGTTTTTCTCTACAGGAGCAGCCGGTGTCGCATAAGATAGGTAACACCTCGAAATAAGTAGCACCTTACCATACCTTACACCTCCACCGTTCCTTACTATTTACCACAAAATACTCCTTTATAAGTGATTAACTATGACGTGTGTGGTACTGTGGATTCTGGAGGTACTGGAGGAGACAGGAGAGAAGAGAGGAAGGCATTGTGACAGTCTTATTGCCTTATAACACTGTCACACAACCATCAGCTGACAAGATATGTGTCAAGCTCACTCACTCAGACCAAAACAGCATCCGCTGGGTGACTCCCAACTCAAGCTCCTCTTCTCCCTCCTCTTCTCTACGTAGTGTTGGCCGAAGCCACCACCCCGGGAGGCGGGTCACAAACCCTAGGCTAACACCCAGTACCCATTCACTGCTGGGTGGACAGGGGCTTGGGGCATTTTCAGGATATTTTTTGGGGGAAAAAGTGAGTCTTATAAGCTGTAAAATACAGTAGGTACACAGCCCTCAAGTTAACCTCCAGGGCCTACCATCCCACCCCTGGAGGTCACTGCCTAACGGCGCTGTAGGCACACACACACACACACACACACACAAAAAAAAAAAAAAAAAAACCGGACTAAATAAGCATTTTTACAGTTTTTAATACCCGAGTTTCGCGATCCGCGAGTTTCGCGCTATGCCTCCAGAAGAAAGCAAGCGCGAAACTCGGGAGGGTAGTGTATATATATATATACCGTATTTGCCGGCGCATAAGACGCAGTTTTTTCCCTTGAAAAGGAATACAAAGTTCACCCTGCGTCTAATGCGGCCATATTAGCGAATGAGAGGTCGGGCAGAGAATGCAGAACAGCCGGTGGTGTATTACTAAAGGGGTTGGAGTGATCTATGTTGAGCAGTAGTCCACGAGCACAAATTTGTAACTGTGTTACAACAGTAATGCTAATATAAGAAAAGGGTTTGGGAGTTTAAGAGAAAAAAGAGCTGAGGCAAAAGATAGCGATTTTTGCTGTCAAGATGGACGTGTCGATGTAAAATCATCCACCCCCGCTGCTGCTCTCCATTGTAAAACACTTGATATCTCAGGTCTGCCGCTTCACCTGGGTACTTCAGCAGCGACGCACTCCGTGCACCACCATGGGTCATTACCGCTCAGACTCCTCCCCGCACCCATGGAAAAGAAAAAAACATCCCGCATATAATGTCGCCTTAACCCGCTTTCGACTCGGGCCACGCAAGTTGACACAACAGTTGGAAGGAGATGATAGAAGGGGGGGCAGAAAATGGTGATGGAGTTTTCGCTGGAATGAGTATTTTTGGATAAATGGAATAGTGAAACAAAGAGCGTGTTAAAGTTTTATTTGGAGGAGGTGAGAGGGAGTGTAGTATTTTGGGGGAGTCTGTCTATACACACAAGGATGGAGAAAGGGGGGTCCTAGCTTGTAGTTTATTTGACAGCGAGTCATTGAAACAACGTAGGGACAAGAGGTGGCGCGGCGTGTGTGTCTCTGCGTGTCCTGTGGCGACTGAATTCCCTGGCTGGTGTAAGTGGTGTTGCAGTTGTGTCGGCGAGGACAAGTCAGGGTCAGCATCAGGTCACCCTTTAATCCTGGTCACAGACTGGGGGGTGGCCTAAGCCGATGCAAGTGTGTATGTGCGTGTGTGTGTGTTAGCCCCGTATAGTGGTAAGCAAGGTGGGATAGGAGACAGCATAGTTGTACGTACCACTTCGACCTCTCAATCCTCACCCTTGTACCTCTGCGGATAAAGAAATTGTATGAAAGAGTGCTAGAAAAAAAAGGCTGCAATGGTACTTGTAGACGGGACAAAAGTCTTCCAAAACGGTACACCAAGACCAAGACCCTTTCACGGCGCCACACCGTCCGCCTCAAGGCGAATCACACCACACCATCATGGGGGACACGGCACCGTCTCATCACATCTGTTAGAATTTCTTACATTCAAACAAATAGACTGTTAAGCCGGTTCCCACCTTCCCGCTTGTACGGCCGCCATAAAAACAACAATAAACATCACCATCATCACGCTTGGGTGGTATTTGTGGAAAATGGGCACATTTGGGCAACTCCGCTCGAGCGGACACCGCCGAGCGGGAGAGATGATTTGAATTTAACTTTGTACGGCGGCCGTACAGCGGTACGGTGGTGCGGGTAGACTTTCTTGTGAGTCATTGTGACGTTTTGTTGTTGTAGGGGCGGCCGTACAAGCGGGAAGGTGGGAACCGGGCTTTACACTAAACGGTGCGCCGCCGTCACGGCTCCAAATAATCACCGTCCTGTCACGTAAGGGTTTTCTGGGAAGAATATTTTAACGAATGAGACTTTTGCCGTGCTGATAATGGTCGTTTTCTCAAGGCTTTATGTACCCAAAACAGTGTCTTTAGGGCCCAACCCTCTTCGTAATCCAACAGAAGTGCTATTCATTCAAATTTCTTCAACCATAGCCTCTGAGGCACCAGTCTGCTTCGAGGGTGAGCAGGGAACTGCCGAAAAATGACGGAACCGTGACGAATAGTGTGAATACAAGGCACGGTGACAAAAACGCTGCCGTGTTTTCAGAGTGTGAACCAGCCTTCACCTGTACCTTCCTGAAGAAGACTAATCAACCTCGCGACTGTGATAGATTCATAGGTGTAAACAGGGCAAATATCGTCGATCCGACAAGGTGCCCTTCAACAATTACAACAACAACAACAAGGTAGAGACCGTTCCCTTTACGGGTTTTCCCTAAAAATCTTCGTAAATTTTGTTATTCTATTGGGCAACCACCGATTTCGAGGAAAAAAAACTTACGTCCTCCTAAATAGTTTGATGTGTTTTGTATTAATCTGGCTCTCGTTTTTGTCGGAAATCAATGTTTGTTTACACGTGTGTGTGTGTGCATGGGGGGGGGGGGGTAAGCCTGCCCCTCCAGGTCCGCCGCGAAAACATTGCTACGCTTCACACTGCCATATACGGGTCCCTTCTCGTTTTTTTTCTAATATCTGTTACAAAAACCAAACCCCACCTCTAACCTAACCTAATCTGATTTAACCTAACTTAACTTTCTGGCTGAAATAACGGTAGATTTTCGGTACTACTTTGTAATGCCATTATTATTCAATTGCGCCATGGGAAATGGGGTTCAAAATTACCCCGAATGAAGAAAGCTACACGATGATGTAGAAAAGAGTCCTGGGAAACTTTGAAAGCCCACTACCAAAATAATACCAATATCTATACTGCAAATTTTCCACAAATTCTAAACCATAGCAGAAAAGCAACAAAGGCATACCTACAACATTAAATTAAGCTATATGTCTTTGGTAGCAAAATATGAGAAATATCAATTCCGGGGGGCACCCTGCAATATATTATGACAGATTTGGATTACCCTGTCATTCCCTTTACATTTTAACTAGTATAATTTTTCATTCACATGCACTGCACTGTGAATATTGTATTTAGGTACATGCTCATAATCATTTGCTTTCCCATACAAATCCTTTTTTTTTGTAATAACTTTTGATAAATTTACGAAATTATTTTTTCCCCCTCAAAAACACCAATATTTTTTTCTTCTCAAAAACTCCCTTGTAACATAGGGGTGCGTCTTATGCGGAGGTGCGTCTTATGCGCCGGCAAATACGGTATATATATATCCCGTATTTTGCCGGCGCATAAGACGCAGTTTTTTCCCTTAAAAAGAAATGCAAAGTTCACCCTGCGTCTAATGCGGCCCCAATTTAGCGATGAGAGGTCGGGCAGAGAGTGCAGAACAGCCAGTGGTGATTACTAAAGGGGTCGGAGTGATCTGTGTTGAGCAGTAGTTCACTGAGCACAAATTAGTAACTGTATTATCAACAGTAAGGCATAATACTAAAGAAATTTTGGAGTTTAAGAGAAAAAAAAGAGCTGGGCAAAAAGGGATAGCGTTTGGGTTGCTGCCAAGATGGTCGTGTCAGAGTAAACATCCACCTCCCGCTGCTGCCCCCATTGTAAAACATCTGATATTCAGGTCTGCCGCTTCACCTGGGATACTTCACTCGGGCGACGCTCTCCGTGAAACCCATCATGGGTCATTACCGCTCGGGACCCCTCCCCGCACCCATGGAAAAGACAAACATCCGCATATTAGATGTCGCCTTAACCCGCATTCGACTCGGGGCCACACAAGTTGACACAACAGTTGGAAGGAGATGATAGAAGGGAGGCAGAAAATGTGATGGAATTTTCGCGGGGACTGAGTATTGTTGATAGATGGAATAGTGAAACAATGAGCGTGTTAAAGTTATATTTGAAGGAGTGTGAGCGGTGGGGAGGGGGGTTTGTAGTATCTTGGGGAGTCTGTCTATACACACAAGGATGGAGAAAGGGCGTCGTGGCTTTGTAGTTTATTTGACAGCGAGTCATTGTACAACGTGGGGACAAGAGGTGTGCGGGGTGTTTTCCCCTGTGTGTCCTGTGGCTGACTGAATTACCTGGTGGTGCTGCAGGTTTTTGTCGACGAGGACAAGTCAGGTCAGCGTCAGGTCACCCTTAATCCTGGTCCCCGTAGGGGGGTGGCCTAAGCCGATGCCCAAGTGTGTATGTGTATGTGTGTGTGTTTTGTGTTAGCGCCGTACAGTGGGAAGCAAGGTGGGATAGGAGACAGCATAGGCCTTTGTACCACCTCAACCCCTCAATCCTCATCCCCGTACCTCTACGGATAGGGAAACTGTATGAAAGAGTGTAGTAAAAGGCTGCAACGGTAGATGTAGACGGGACAAAAGTCTTCCACACGGTACATCAAGACCAAGACCCATCACGGCGCCACACCGTCCGCCTCCCAAAGGCCGAATCACACCATACCATCATGGTGACATGGCACCGTGACATCACATCCGTTAGAATATTGCCCTTAAAACAAATAGACGTGTTATACTAAACGGTGCGCCGCCGTCACGGCTCCAATACATCACCGTCCTGTCACGTAACGGTTTTTTGGGAAAAAAATATTTTACGTAATGAGACTGTGCCGTGCTCATAATTGTCATTTTTTTAAGGTTTATGTACCCAAAACAGTGTCTTTTTGAGTTCAACTCCTCTTCTTCATCCAACAGCAGTGCTATTAATGCAAATTTCTTCAACCATAGCCTTGAGGCACCAAAGTCTGCTTAGAGGGTGAGCAGGAACTGCCGAAAATGACGGAACCCTGACGAATAGTGTGAATACAAGGCACGGCTGACGGAACGCTGCCGTGATTGCAGAGTGTGAACCAGCCTTCACCTGTACCTTCTTGAAGAAAACTAATCAACCTCACAACTGTGATAGATTCATAGGTGTAAACCAGGGCAAATATCATCGATCACGACAAAGGTGCCCTTCAACAATTACAACAATAACACGAGGTAGAGATTTGGGTTTCCTTACAGTGTTACCTAAATATCTTCGTAAATTTTTGTTATTTGGGGAACCACCAATTCGAGGCGGAAACTTAGTCCTCCTGAAAAGTTTGCATGTGTTTTGAATTAATCTGGCTCTCGTTTTTGTCGGAAATCAATGTTTTTTTTACATGTGTGTGTGGGGGGGGGGAAACCTGCCCCTCCGGGTCTGCATAGCCTACTGCAAATTTTTCACAGTCTAAACACAGCAGAAAATCAACAAAGGTATACCTACAACATTAAATCTAAGCTAAATGTCATAGGTAGCAAAATATGAGAATATCAATTCGTGGAGGCATCCTGCAATATTTTATGACCGATTTTGGTTACCGTCATTCCCTTCACATTTTAACTAGATAATTTTTAATTCACATTACCGCACTGTGAATATTGCATTTAGGTACATGCGCATAATCATTTGCTTTCCCCTACAAAACCTTTTTTTAATATTTTTTGATAAATTTACGAAATATATTTTTCCTAAAAAACACCAATATTTTTTTTTTTCTCTCAAAACCTCCTTGTAAAATTGGGGTCGTCTTATACGGAGGTGTGCTTATGCGCCGGCAAATAAAGGTATATATATATATATATAAAATTAAAATTATTAATTATAATATATATATATATATATATATAATACAGGGAGGTCCCATTTTACGAGCATTCGGTATATGAGAATCTGATGATACGAGATGTGTAAATTAGGGTCTATTTTCCCAATATACGAGATCGGGAAAAACCAATGAAAATGACATTTAAACTGGGGTGAGTAAAATTATCAAGTTCCCAAAAAAGCGCACCCTACCACACCCGGGCTGGGCAAAGGGGGATTTTGGTTGACCCCAGTGAGGTCCCCCTAGCAAAACCTTTACCTGAAGGGTAATTAAGCATATGGACATTTAGGGGTAATTAGCAGGTGTGCGGCCCCAACCTTGGACCGCAGTCAGGTCACCCCTAGCAAGGGTGACCTGAAGGGTAATTTAAGCATATGGCACGGCCTGACCTTTAGGGGTAATTAGCAGGGTGAGCGACCCCAACCTTGGGACCGCTACACTACCTTCTCTTGTATTACGCAGCGTCCCCTACATTACAACGTCTTTTTTTCTTGTTTGCATGTTTTATGTTTAATTAATGTGCACACATTGTGCAGTTAGTTATTTTGTGTGCTATTTTCTCTTTCAGAATGCTTTTTCTACAGAATAGGTAGTACAGTGGGGTGTATAGAGCTGTGTGTTTGTTGTGTTTGCTATAGTTTTTTTTAGCTTGAAAAGCATGTCTTTTTTTTTTTTTTTTTTTTTTTTAAATTGATGGGGTCCTGGAACCAAACCTATATTTTAACATTAGTTATGTGTTTGTATACGAGATTCGCTTTACGAGTATGCAGGTGGAATTAAAATGCTCGTATCTTCGGGACCTCCCTGTATATAAATATAATATAAAATTATAATAATATAATATATACAGACATTGCCCTCGGTTTTCGAACAAATTAGTTCCCAAAATTTGTTCAACCAAAACACATTTTCCTAAGAAACTACAAAATGGATTAATCGTTCTGACCCCAAAATAATGACCTATTTTTACCTTTTTGCTGTATTTCATGCATAAAAATGCCTATAAATGCAAGTAATATTAATATATTTTAAACAGTTTTATTAAAAATTTTTTCATTAAACTTGTTTTATCTCTACCTGTTTTTCTTTATAGAGACTGGCAACTAAGCGGGCTTTGTGTTACCCCTTTTGTTGTGCCTTGGCCAGTCCTTTGTGATGGAAAAAAAAAAAAAAAAACGTTCGCAACCGAGTTATGTACGCAAATGGTGCAATTATGAGTTTTAAATTCGTTCGTGAACCGATTTGTTCGAAAAGGAGACGTTCGAAACCAGAGGGTTGACTGAGTATTATATATATATATATATATATATATATTTTATATATATATATAAAATATA
This sequence comes from Chionoecetes opilio, assembly GCA_016584305.1. Taxonomy (NCBI): domain Eukaryota; kingdom Metazoa; phylum Arthropoda; class Malacostraca; order Decapoda; family Majidae; genus Chionoecetes; species Chionoecetes opilio. The sequence goes on from JACEEZ010022790.1 coordinate 79,630, forward strand.
AAAAATATATATATATATTTATATATTAAAATAGTCAGTAAACCTCTGGTTTCGAACGTCTCCTTTTCGAAGATACGAGCAGTAGGTTCCAATGATACTGTAAAGTGAAATCTCGTTTTTTAGCGAAATACATGATAATGTAAAATTTTAGGTTTTTTCCAGGACCCCATCAAGACATGTTTTTCAAAATAAAATAAACTTTTCAAACACAAGTTATATTACCCACTGTATACTATTTTGTAAAAAAAAAGCATTTGAAAGGGAAAAATAGCACAAAATAACATAAAATGCACATTAATTAAACATAAAACATTGGCATAACAAGCCCAAAAAAAGACGTTGTAAATGTAAAGGGACGTGCGTGAACAAAAGAGGGTAGTGTAGCGGGTCCAAGGTTTGGGCACACACCTAGTAATTAACCCCCAAAGGTCAGGCTGCGCCATTTGCTTTAATTACCATTCAGGTCACGCCTTGCTAGGCGGGACCTGACTGGGGTCAACCCAAATCCCCTTTGTCCAGGCACAGCCAGTCATTTTAGCCAGCCTACCACTACAGAGGGAACACATCACTCCTCTCCCTGTGTTCCTCGTGGCTTCACTCCGCTGTTTTTTTTTTTTTTTTTACCCGTTGAAATGTCTGGTCCTGTTCGTAATTTGACAAAGTTGTTCGGCGGTCCAAGCGTCTCCTGTCACCCCTGGTCAGTGTCCGCACCTCCCGCCAGGTGGCAGCATGCTCAGCGGGCGTATTGTTTACATTTGGGCACACGACATTCACCTGCACCGCCTCCGTCAGTCCCCTGACTCCCACTGCCCCTGGTGCAAGAACATCTCTGAGACTATTGAACACTTTCTGCTGCCTTCCGCCAGGTGGCAGCATGCTCAGCGGTCGTATTGTTCACATTTGGGCACACAACACTCACGTTTCACCTGCACTGCCTCTGTTAGTCCCCTGACCCCCACTGCCCCTGGTGCAGGAAGGTCTCTTGAGACTATTGAATACTTTCTGCTGCCTCCCGCCAGGTGGCAGCATGCTCAGCGGTCGTATTGTTTACATTTGGGCACACGACACTCACGGTTCACCTGCACAGCCTCCGTTAGTCCCCTGACCCCCACTGCCCCTGGTGCAGGAACGTCTCTTGAGACTATTGAACACTTTCTGCTGCCTCCCGCCAGGTGGCAGCATGCTCAGCGGACGTAAAGTCCGCGGCGGGGTAGTTGATATTGGCGGTTGCCGGACAGTAAATACTAGAGTAGGATAAACGTCCAGGGGTGGGTAATGGCATCGGACTTTTTTATTTTCTTAAGATTCCCGGACTTTTGCGGTTCCCGGACCAGTGCTCCCCCCCTATTAGTCCGGGAAAACGAGGTTTGTGTGTACTTACCTACATTCCCGCCGAAATAAACTTGTGTGTGAACGCTGTGTTAGGTAGGTAAGGGACAAGGGAGGGGTGCGCAGACCTCTTCCACTGCCCACAAACTCATCTCTGCGCATCTGAATCATGATACATCATCATACAGCCCAGGGCGGGAACCCACGAAGCTATTTATCAACTTTTTTTGGTAGGAAGTCCGACGTCGGTGGTAACACGAACCCACAACACGGTTAGGTCTTAGATTTGGTCGTAAACGTGCACACTGGCCAACGACTGCTCGAGACTGGTATTAGCAGAGGTAGGAAGTCTCCAGGCTCGCTTATTATTGCTTGGTATGCTATGAAATATCATTTTTCTAAGTGAATGTTGACATATAATTGCATTTGGATGGCTATTATTCATATATATAAGTAAAGCGATGAAATACAAGCAAGGGTCTCATCCACGTCTGGCAGCGCAGCCTTCGGCAGCAGCAGCAGCAGCATGAAGCCCGTGAGGTGGATGTCAACACCAAGGGAGTTCTCTTTGGTAATATTTAGTAGGGGTGCGAGAACCCCTTGAGGAAACCTATGATCCCTGGTGAGATCCTATGGTGCTATCACAGGCGTGGGAGCTGACCTGACTTCTTCAGGACGGCACAGGTTAGGCAGATGACGGCGGGTTTTGAGAGAGGGGGCGGGCGGGGCAAGCCCGCTCCTCCGCCACGGTAGGTTGGGCAGGCTTAAACGTCTTATTACTAGTTATTATACAACTTAGTGATTATGGGGAGATGTTATATACATTATACACGTGTCACTATCTAAATCAATGTAGCAACGTGTGTCACCTTAAATAAGGGTGATTTAAAAATGTTATGATGAGTTGACTGGCGGGGCAGTGAGTGACGGAGAAAGATTCTTGCAGCGGGGCCACACCATAACACAAATATTCACTATTTTAACCCACATACACACCTTCTACCACTAAACCACTAGCAACACAGGCTCCTTACTCATATATCTTACTATCTGATACATTAAAACTCCTTAAAATGCAAGCATTCCAAATTAATCGAGAATTAGTTTTGGATGACGAGGCAAGCTCGGCAGACAGAAGGCGGGGAGAGGCATTCTGGCATGCCATTCTTGCCCGGAAATATGTCTCGCTGGCTTGTGATTGGTCGAGAAGTTTTATAAACAGTTTGTCATTGGCTGGTGACGGATGACGCCTTAGCCAGTCAGGGCCTTCCTACCCGTTTACTACCTACCGAAGGAGGTTTTGTGGTTTCCGTAGTAAGGACAAGTAGTATCTAGGTAGTGGGAGAGCAGGTCGTTGCTGGCGATACTACCTCCGTTGCTGGGTTCCCGCCCAGATGCATACGTGGTAGGGCGCGCATTTTGAACATGGTAATTTTACTTACCCCAGTTTGAATGTCGTAGCATTGGATTTTCGATCTCGTATATTGAAAATAGACCCTAATTTACTCAGCTCGTATGATTGATTTCTCATATACCGAATGCTCGTATAACGGGACCTCCCTGTATACCCTATACAGAGAGGTCCCGAAGATACGAGCAGTTAGGTTCCACCTGGCATACTCGTAAAGCAAAATCTCGTATAACGAAACACATAACCAATGGTAAAATATAGGTTTGGTTCCAGGACCCCATCAATTAAAAGACACAAAAAAAAAAGACTGTTTTTCAAGCGAAAATAAACTATAGCAAACACAACAAACTCTCAAACTCTCAAACTCTCAAATATAGGGCTCTATATACCACACCACCACACCACCACACAAAACACAGTGAATTAAGAGTGTGACAGCACAGTAGGACAGAGCACAAACAAGTCACAATAAGCACATTAAGTAAACCAGCAAATCACTAAAATTGACTCACAAGGCACAATACATACAAGCAACAAAGACGTTGTATGTACTCTTCGGGACGCCGCGTGACACACTAGACTCGAGAGGGTACGGTAGGTAAGGGACAAGGGAGGGGTGCGCAGACCTCTTCCACTGCCCACAAACTCGTCTCTGCGCATCTGAATCATTGAACAGGAGAACCTCGTTTATCCGGCACCCACGGGGGGGAGCGCATGCCGGATAACTCATTTTGCCGTTGTTTTGAGAGTTACTCTTATGGAATCGCCCAAAATCCCCTTTTTTTTTCTTTTTTTTTCCATCACAAGGAACCGGCCAAGGGCACAACAAAATTGGGTAATACAAAGTCTGCTTAGTTGCCAGTCCCTATAAAGAAGACAGTAAGAGAATAAAATAAAAAAGAGAGGTGAGCCAATTTAGTTCGGGAGGTGTCTTGTTACTCTTCTTTTGAAAAGATGTAAGTCATAGGAAAGTGGAAAAATAGAAACAGGAAGAGAGTTCCAGAGTTTATCAGTGAAAAAAAAAAAAAAAAAAAAAAAAAAAAAAAAAAAAAAAAAGCCTGGGTCGATTAGTGCCGTTGTTTTGAGGCTGCCGTTGTTTTAAATGCCGGTTAAACGAGGTTCTCCACATTGTCCAGGGTTGTGAATTTTTGTAGGCCACATTGTCGTACCGAACCACCAGAATTATCATATTTTTTCCTCTATTACATATTTCCTCTATCTACCCTGATACCCTATTGTATGAACCCTCATACACCTATTTCAGCCGAAATCAGGTGTCATATAGGCTTGTAAAATGTTTTCACGAATGTGTGGGCAAGAAAGATACAGGCGCAAAGGAAGAAATTTGGCACACAAAGTTATATTTTGTCTCTTAACTCATTGTCCAAGCGAGCGAAGCGAGCCTTTAGCATTTATGCTAAAATTTGTAATATATTGTGCCTGGCGACATTAGTGCTGTGGCGAAAGTAGTGCATTAGTGCAGTGGAAATAAAATGTGTTCGTAGCCTTCACAACAACAGTGTCTTAGCGTCGCCGAGAGGCAGGCCGCTTGTGTTAGGCCTCATATAACCACTATAACTAGTGTTTCTAATGCCGTTATAGGTGTTATTTAGGGTTAGCGTGGTGTTATATACGTGGTAGGGTGTGTGTGAGGTGTTAAATATGCCATTTCAGCCGTGGCTACAGAGAGGAGGAAGAATAAAAATTATGAAATACCACCACCACCATCAGATTGATTATATCGTACAACCTTAGGTAAAATCATATAGTCAGTAAATGACTTTATAATTTTAGTAAATAACTTGTAATTTACTTTAGTAAATAACTTGGTAATTTTACTCACCCCAGTTTAAATGTCGTAGCATTGGATTTTCGATCTCGTATATTGAAAATAGACCCTACTTTACACATCTCGTATCATCGGATTCTCGTATATCGAATGCTCGTATAACGGGACCTCCCTGTATATTATATATACAGGGAGGTCCCGTTATACGAGCATTCGGTATACGAGAATCCGATGATACAAGATGTGTAAATTAGGGTCTAATTTCAATATACGAGATCGAAAATCCAATTATACGACATTCAAACTGGGGTGAGTAAAATTATCAAGTTCAAAATATGCGCCCTACCACTCCCAGGCTGGACAAAGGGGGATTTGGTTGACCCCAGTGAGGTCACCCTTAGCAAGCCTTGACCTGAAGGGTAATTAAGCATATGGCGCGGCAAGGCATTTAGGGGTAATTAGCAGGTGTGCGGCCCCAACCTTGGGACCGCAGTCAGGCCACCCCTAGCAAGGCATGACCTGAAGGGTAATTAAGCATATGGCGCGGCCTGACCTTTAGGGGTAATTAGCCAGGTGTGTAGCCCAGACCTTGGGACCACTACACTACCCTCTCTTGTATCACGCGGTGTCCTACAGTACAACGTCTTTTTTGCTTGTTATGCATGTTTTATGTTTAATTAATGTGCAGTAGGGTGTCCCAAGATCATAGAGGGAAAAAATGAAACATGTTTTTTTCACTTGCTCGTGTTTTACTTCTGTTCACACATGCATAAGAAGAGTTCCTGTGAAATTAGATGAAATTCGGAGAATATTTAGGGGTCGCGACAAACTGAACAACTTTCTAATAACCTTCAAAAACAAAGAAAAAACTCAAAACATCCCACATTTTTAGAAAGAAACTTATAAGGAAACCAAAACAGACAGTTTTCATTGTTTCCATTCAGAAAGCCTTCTTTTGAGGGTCCTCCTTCTTTTCCCGCCCCACAAGTTTCCGATGGTGGTGGACTAACTGGAGGAGATACTTCTCCTGTGCGGCCGACTTCGTGGACCCCAGGCAGCGCTGGACTAGGGCGATGCCCCACTCCGCGGCATCGTTGACCACTCGGAGACCACTCGACGCTCGGAGCGTCCTTGAATCGGTCGTCCTCCTCCCACAATGCCGGGTCCTTTGCCAGGAAGCCCTCGTCCGCGTCGAGTTTCTGAAAGAAGGTCCGTGTCTTCGAAGTGACGAAGGACGAGAGGGAGGAAGATATCGTCATCTTTTTTCTCTCCAATCGCTTGAGTTCCTTCTTCGAGGCGGGCTTGTCCAATGCCTTGACCATCTGCTTCTTCTCCTCCACATCAATCCTTGAGTCGAAGAAGGCCAGTCCCGCATTTTCCTCGGAAACGTACCACAGGTGGCGTCGCAGGGCTTGTTCTGCTGCCTTGACAACGGTTTGGTCAGGGTATGTCTTGAGGATCTCGAGGAAGAGCACGTCGTTCAACGGAGCTTTCACAGAGATCGGTGCCTCATGCCATTGCTTGCAGTACACCAGAGCACACTCGAGGGCACTGGCGATGCGGTCCTCCGTATCGCCAGAGAGGGACGGGAGGAGTTTTCCGTCCCAATGCAGGACCAACCTCTCAGGTTTCTCCTGGTTCCGCAGTTCCACGATCTTCTCGACGGCTTGCTCTCTCCCCGCAATTCGTGCTCGATGGACCGTGCTCTTCGAGACCACCATACTCCCAATGTCCATTCCAAGAACTTGAGCGGTAGCTGCGAACGTTGACGTTGCTTGCCGCACCGACAACTTCTCTCGATCCCAAGTTGAAATGAGGTTAAGATCCTTCACGAAGATCGATGGCGACTGTTTGAGTTTTTTCCTCTGGCTTCGGGATCCACGAGCCGGTGATGACGTCGTCGACACAGGACTGCTGCTGCTGCTACTGCTTTGGCTTGGGATTTCCGCCCTTTCAGTCAGCCTGGCAATGTCGCTGTCTTCACGTTCCCGGAGCCGCTTGAGTCGAGTTCCGCGCTCGACCTGCTTCTCCACCTTCTTCGCTGTCACGAGGTCAATTCCAGCCATGGATGATTCCCCTCTGTCTTCTCTCTGACTCCGTAGGAACTCCTTGTCCTCGTCCTTCACGTCTGCCCATTGGAGAGAGGAGTGTGCAAGGTCGAAGATTTCTTGGAGGTCTCCTGTGAAAATCTCCTCATCCATACGATGTTTCGGCCTGTCTTTGTTCTTGTTCTTCTTGAGGTCATTGTACGCCTTTATCAGCTTTGACAGCTTCGTGCCGGCGTGTATTACTGTAGTTGTCGGAATCCCGGCGCGCGACCAGAAGGGGAGAACCTCCTCCACCACCGCCTTCCTGCTCCCGCTCGCCGTCTTCTCCATCTCCCGGTGGTGGTGGTAGTAGCGGAGGAGGACCTGCTCCTTCGATGGTAGCCAGGCTCCGGTGATTTCATCGATTGGAGCCTTGTCGATCAGCCAAAGATTACTAGCGGCTCTTGTTGCCATGTTGATAACCTGAGGGAGAAAAAAAGTGGAAATTTAGAAAAATCCTGAAATTTGAGTCACGTCACCTAAATGTTCACTTTGTCGGGACCCCTAAATATTACTCAATTCGCCCAAAATTTCAACCCAATACTGTTTTACTATGAGAGAACCGGAATAACACACGAGCGTGCAACATTTCAAAACTTTAGCATTTTGGGACACCCTAATGTGCAGTTATGTTATTTTGTAATGCCGTAAGGGGTAGCTAAGGAGATCGACCACATCCTCGTTAGTACTCGTTGGAGGATCCTCCAGAACTGCAAGGTTTACCAGAGTGCTGAGTTCTTTGGAACAGATCACAGACTTGTTGTTGCTACACTTAAGCTTCATGTCAAGTCCAGAAGAATCTCAAGAGGTATCCATACTGTGTTTCATCTTGAGAAACTGAAGGACTTGACATGTGCTCATGAGTATGCGGTGGCAGTCTCAAATTGGTTTGATGTGCTTGGTGCTCTCGGGGACCCTGTAGAACTGTGGGATACTTTCAAACGTAAAACTCTACAGGCTGCCAAGGAGTGTATTGGGGAGCGCCCGAGGTCAAGGCGTGGTTTTGTCTCGACGGAGACGCTGGAGAAAATCGAGGAGAGTCGCGCTGCCAGGCTTCCTGGGAACCAGGACCAGCACAGGGCTCTTCACGCCAGACTAGAACCCTCCTGGCGAGAGACAAGAAGAGGTATGTCAGGAGTCTCGCTGAGGATGTCAAGGGTCATTTGAACGCTAATGACCTCCGACCCGCCTACCGAGTCCTGAAGAAGCTCCGTTCCAAGTCTCCTTCTCGGGCGAGTGCTATTTGAACAGCAGATGGGCACCTCGTGTCGGACATGGATGGGCAGATGGCTCGTTGGGCTGAGTACTTTGGGCAGTTGTTCACGGTGGACCCTCCAACTGAGCAGCTTCACACCACTGGGTTACAGGCAGTGGATGCCGATCCTCCCATTGACGAAACTGCACCCTCTCTTGACGAAGTCAGAGAGGCTGAAGCAAAGTTGAGGGGTGGAAAGGCAGCTGGTGTTTGTAATATCAGTGCAGAGCTCCTCAAAGCTGGGGGTGAGGCCATGATCCGCGGGTTGCATGCTGTCCTGACTGCCGTGTGGCAATCAGGTACCATTCCTCCTGACTGGAAAAGGGGGCTGGTCGTCCCTATCTGGAAAGGGAAAGGGGACCGTCAGGACTGCAACAATTACCGCGGTATTACACTGCTCAGCGTACCAGGCAAGGTGCTTGTCCATCTATTGCTGACACGGATTCGCAGTCATCTGGTGAAGCATCAGAGACCTCAGCAGTCTGGGTTCATGCCTGGTAAGTCAACAACGGCCCGTATCCTAGCGCTTCGTGTCCTGGTGGAACGCCGACGTGAGTTTCGACAGGAGATGCTTGCAGCCTATGTTGATCTCAAGAAGGCGTTTGACTCAGTGCAACGTGAGTCACTCTGGGATCTTCTGCGACTTCGTGGGATTCCTGCAAGGACTATTGGTTTGATAACTGGTCTGTATTCTGGGACTGAGTGCTGTGAAGTGTGGGGCAGGTGTATCCAGCTTCTTTCCTGTGAATACAGGAGTGAGGCAAGGGTGCGCCCTTACCCCATCACTTTTCAACGCTTGTATGGACTGGGTATTGGACAAGGTTGTAGATCAAAGTTATTGTGGAGCATCCGTCGGCAACACCAAGATCACTGATCTTGTTTTTGCCGATGATGCAGTAATCTTTGCTATAGTCGCTGGAGGTCCTAGTGATGGCTCTCGAGGTGCTGCACGAGGAGGCAAAGCCTTTGGGACTTGAGGTCTCCTGGCTCAAGACCAAGGTCCAGGTGTTTGGAGACTTACTAGATGAAGCAGTACAGTCTGTTCATGCGTGCGGCGAGGACATTGAGATCTTGGAAAGTTTTACATACCTTGGTAGCGCAGTCCATAATGAAGGCGGGTCACGTCAAGAAGTCTTACGGCGGATTGGCATAGCCCACGGTGTTATGGACTCGCTCAGCGGGAGCATTTGGCGTTGTCGGTACCTGTGCAGGAGGACAAAGATCCGGATCTTCAAGTCGATTGTGATCCCTGTCTTACTCTATGGTTGTGAGACATGGACACTAAATAGTGACTTGAAGAGACGAATCAATGCCTTTGGTAATAAGTGTTTTCGCAGAATCATGGGGTATCGCTGGGATGATTACGTGTCAAATCAGCGATTGCACCGTGAGACTGAATCGAGGCCTATTACCTGCATAGTCCGTCAGCGCCAACTTCGGCTATATGGGCATGTGGCACGCTACCCTGAAACCGATACTTCCCATCGGGTTCTATCTGTAAGAGACAATCCGGCGTGGAGGAGGCCAAGGTGGCGCCCACAAGGCTCATGGCTGGGGCAAGTTGATGTTTCTTGTCGAGAGCTGCTTGGTATGGGAAAGGAGCCTGCATGGGAACTCGCGTGTGGTGACCCCCGGGAGTGGCGTCGTAGGGTGGGCGAGGCGACGCGCCCCCCGGCGTATGCCCCCAATGATTGATTGATGTGTTATTTTGTGTGCTATTTTCTCTTTCAGATTGCTTTTTCTACAGAATAGGTAGTACAGTGTGGGTAATATAGACGCTGTGTGTTTGTTGTGTTTCCTATAGTTTATTTTAGCTTGAAAAACATGGTGTTTTTTCTTTTTCTTTTTAATTGATGGAGTCTTGGAACCAAACCTATATTTTACCATTAGTTATGTGTTTCGTTATACGAGATTTCGCTTTACGAGTATGCCAGGTGGAACCTAACTGCTCGTATCTTCAGGACCTCCCTGTACAGTCGACCGCCGATTTAACGGACTAAAAGGGGGGAGAAGTGGTCCGTTAAAGCAGATTGTCCGTTACTGCGAGGGTATTTTCCCAAGGGTGTGAAAATATAGGAAAAACACAGGAAAAATTGTGAAATAAATGAGAAATAATCACAAACACAACCAGACCGTGTAGCTATGTTGGGAGGTAAACAGTGACTGGCACTACATGCTGGATTTGGTACGCTCCTACACGCTGTGAAATAAATGAGAAATAATCACAAACACAACCAGACCGTGTAGTTATGTTGGGAAGTAAATAGTGACTGGCGCTACATCAGTGATTTGGCACACTCGCCCATGACTGCATGGGACTGGTATTAGGAGAGTTAGTAAGTATCCAGGCTCGCTCATTACTGCTTGGTATGCTATGAAATATCATTATTCTAGGTGAATGTAGACATATAATCGCATTTTAATGGCTATTATTCATACATATGAGTTAAGATGAAAATACAATCAAGGCGCTCATCCACGCCTGGCAGCGCGGCAGCAGCAGCAGCATCATAAGACATTATAATCACCCCAAAATGAGATATAAAGGAAAAAAAAGTCTCCTGTAAAGTGATGAGTTATCCCTAAAATGTTGCCGTTTTCTCTCCGTCTGGCTCGTGAAAGCTAAACAAACTAACGGTCAGACACAGGCCGTGGCTGTCAAAGGTATTGCTTATTATCATGACCATTGCTCATTATTATATATACAGGAGAACCTCATTTAACCGGCATTTAAAACAACGGCAGCCTCAAAACAACGGCACTAATCGACCCAGGCATTAATTAAGTATAATTATTTCAAAAACTGAGAAAATTGGCAGAAATTTAGTTGGGCAAGGCTGTGGTCTACACAGACTCTCTCTCCTCACTCTACCTCCTCCTCTCCCGTCATCCACGATCCTCTACGTCCCTCGTCCACACCATCCAGAGGGCCCTTCACCTTACCAAAGAGGGGTGGGAGATCGCCTTCCAGTGCGTTCCCTCCCACGCTGGTATCCCAGGCAACGAGGTGGCTGATTCTGCTGCCAGGATGGCCTTAACAGATGTAAACACGACACCCTTCCCTCTGCCGCTCTCCGCGGCCAAACGCCTGATCCCCCGGGTCTGCCGCTCCACCTGGAATAACACACTCGGCGATGCCCTCCGCATCACCTCCATGGGCCAATACCGCAGTGACTCTTCCCCCCAGCCGTGGATACGGAAAAAGTCCCGCGTCCTGGATGTCACTCTCACCCGCCTCCGCCTGGGGCATACGACACTCACAGCTCACCTGCATCGCCTCCGTCTGTCCCCTGACCCCCACTGCCCTTGGTGCATGAATTTTCCGGAGACTATTGAACACTTTCTGCTGCAGTGTCCGCGCTTCCACTCACACCGTGTAGTGCTACAGTCTCAACTCCTCGCCCTGAACGTCACTACCTTTGACCTGCCCACCCTGCTGGCGGCGGCTGGCGTTCCCCCCTCTCGGCAACACGCCGTCATCCGCCTCACCTGTGCCTTCCTGAGGAAGACAGGTCAACTACCGCGCCTGTGATAGCATCATAGGACATCACCAGGGCTCATAGTGTTCCCCGAGGGATCCTCGCAGCCCTAAAACAATAACAACAACAACCTCCAGAAACCACAGTATTTATTGGGATTTTGGGCGATTCCATAAGAGTAACTCTCAAAACAACGGCAAAATGAGTTATCCGGCATGCGCTCCCCCCCGAGGGTGCCGGATAAACAAGGTTCTCCTGTATTATGTGGTTGTGATGAGCTGTTCTATACACGTGTCGCTATTTAGGTCAGTGTAGCACCGTATGTCACCTTAAATAAGGGTGATTTAAGGTGACAGGGAGACAGTCTTGCAGCGGCCACGCCATAACACTAATAATCACTATTTTAATCAATACACACTTTCTACCACTAAATCACTAGCAACACAGGCTCCTTCCTTATATACCTTAATATCTGATACATCAAAACTCATTAAAACCCAAGCATTCCAAATTAAAACGCGAAAAATTATATTGAGTTGACAATTCGAGCAGCGACAAGCGGCCTGGCATGCCATTCTTGCCCGCAAATTTGTCACTCAAATGGAGTCCGTTAAATCCGAAGTCCGTTAAACCGAGGTCTGTTAAATCGAGGGTCGACTGTGTTTTATATATATATATATTATATATATATATATATATATATATATATATATATATATATATATATATATATATATATATATATATATTATATATATATTATATATATATTATTATATATACAGTCAAACCTCGATATAACGGACCTCGATGTAATGGACTTCGGATGTAACGGACTCCATTTGTGTGACATTGTGTGTTTTTTGCATATAGACTGCTCATCGCCGCTCGCATTGTCAACTCAACATAATTGTATTATTTTCTCATTTTACTTTGGAATGCTTGGGTTTTAAGGAGTTTTGATGTATCACATATTAAGATATATAAGGAAGGAGCCTGTATTGCTAGTGATTTAGTGGTACAAGGTGTGTATTGTTTAAAATAGTGACTATTAGTGTTATGGCGTGGCCGCTGCTACGTCTCCCTGTCACCTCAACACCCTAAATCACCCTTATCTAAGGTGACACGCAGTGCTACACTGACCTAAATAGTGACACGTGTATAGAACCGCACTTCTCAACCATATAATATATATAATAATGAGCATTAGTCATGATAATATGCAATACCTTTGACAGCCACGGGCTGTGCCTAGCTTGTTGTTTGTTTACCTTTCTCTAGAGCTTGAGCTTGACTAGCTACATGGTCTAGTTGTGTTTGTGATTATATTTCATTTATTTCACGTGTAGGAGTGGACCAAATTCAGCATGTAGTGCCAGTCACTGTTTACCTCCCAACATAGCTACACAGTCTGGTTGTGCTTGTGCTTATTTCTCATTTATTTCACAATTTTTCCGTTTTTTTCATATATTTTTCCACCCTTGGGAAAATACCCTCGCTATAACGGACAATCGGCTTTAATGGACCACTCCTCCCCCCCTTTAGTCCGTTACATCGAGGTTTGACTGTATATACGTATATATATATTGTTACGTGTAGCGTAAATGCATGATGTGGTGGGGGGAATGTAGGTGTCTGTATGTATGAACTGAAGCAGCGAGTGAGGGTGCCAGTCGGGCAACCTTGAACGTGGGTGGGTGGCTGCCCAGGTGGGAGGCTGGGAGGGGGCCAGAGGGACGCGAGGGTGGCGGGCTGGCGGTGAGCAGTGGCGCTGAGACCAGCGACGAGTGAGGGTGGAAGCTTGGTAGCGCGAGGGTGCGAGGCGCTGTGGGGTGGTTGCGGTGTGGTGGAGGGGGTTTGTGGGGAGTTGTACTTTGTGTATTGTACTGAGGAAGGAACTGTGCTGACCGTAGGGATGCAGAGTAGCCCTTGCGACCATCTGCAAGATATGGGGGGGCGACTGTGTAGCATGTAACTTGTACTGTGACTTGTACGGTGTGTGTGGCTTGTTCATTAAACTAAGAAATGCCTCTAGTGTCTTCCTTCGCCTGTGTATTGACCTCGTGGGTTACCTTAGGTCGCCTCATCTTGACACGCCGAGCTCCTGTAGAAGTTGCCTGCAGAAGTAAGTGGCCTGCAGCGGTCATTGGTACGTAAAACACCTCTTTCCTGTACAGCCTTTTAGCCTGTAACACCTGGTAGGTGTGGTAAGGTCCAGGAGAGGAGTGGAGAGCGTAACAATATATATAAGTTGTATATACATTTAGCAAGAGATGTTACTCTGGTGGGAATCTGGCGTGTACTTATTGCTCTGCAGGCGGAAGAGCGTCCACCACGAATACCTAGCTACATGCCCACGTCTCTAAGGTGCAAATATTATGACGATGGCTAATAACCAGTCATTTCTAATTAAGGTGATAATATAAGGTGATGATGGTTAATACCACTGGGAATGTTCATTTATCATATCTCAATACTTATCATTTACTTAAATAACCTAAATTTCTACCCATTACCATTATATATATATATATATATATATATATATATATATATATATATATATATATATATATATTATATATATATATATATATATATATACACATACACACACACACACTAAAACCCTTATAACTCGGCATTGTATAACTCAGAATTTGATATAACTCGGCAAGGCAAAGACAGGCGGCAAAAAATTATGTATCTCGGCATTTTGCAGTTATATATATATATATATATACAGTAAAAGCCTTATAACTCGGCACGATAGGGGCTCTGGCCCTTGCCGAGTTATTCAATGTGCCGAGTTATGCAATGTCCTCCTCTGATATGGGTAAAAAAAAAAAAAAAAAAAAAAAAAAAAAAAAAAAATACAGTACTGTAAAAGCATAAAAGCAACACTTACCAATGAACGGGAAGCAGCAGGCATGTAATCCAAGGAGAGGGGAGCCTTGTTGTAACATGTAGAAGATGTTAGGGGGACTCAGTCACATTTTAACACTGGTATCACTTTAATCACTTTATAATCACAACTCTGTACTGTATTGTATACAGTACTGTACCTGTACAACTTAATTTTACATCACTTGAGCACTTAATTACTGCAACACTATGCCCTGTCCATTAACTCTACCTTCGACTGCGAGTGCATGGGAGGACACAGGGGGCGGCATGAGCCTCTAATCACAGGCGTCACTATAAGAATCCTACCTGCGCCACCAACGGGCGAGGGCCAACCATTCCAGCCCTCGAGTGAGCCTCCAGGGCCTACCATCCCCCCCCCAAAAAAAAAAAAAAAAACCTTGTCTTTGCCATGCCGAGTTATATCAAATTCAGAGTTATACAGTGCCGAGTTATAAGGCTTTTACTGTATAAATATATATATATATATACATATATATATATATATATATATATATATATATATATATATATATATATATATATATATATATTATATATATATATATATTGCCGGCGCATAAGACGCACCCCTATTTTACAAGGAGGTTTTGAGAAGAAGAAAAATATTGGTGTTTTTGAGGGGAAATTTTTTTTCTCGTAAATTTATCAGAAGTTATTAAAAAAAAAGGATTTGTAGGGGAAAGCAAATGATTATGAGCATGTACCTAAATACAATATTCACAGTGCAGTGAATGTGAATGAAAAATTATACTAGTTAAAATGTAAAGGGAATGACAGGGTAACCAAAATCGGTCATAATATATTGCAGGATGCCTCCACGAATTGATATTCTCATATTTTGCTACCTATGACATATAGCTTAGATTTAATGCTGTAGGTATGCCTTTGTTGCTTTTCTGCTATGTGTTTAGACTTTGTGGAAAATTTGCAGTATATATATTGGTATTATTTTGGTAGTGGGCTTTCAAAAGTCCTAGGACTCTTACCTACATCATCGTGTAGCTTTCTTCATTCTGAGTATTTTGAGCCCCATTTCCCATGGCGCAATAAAATAATAATGGCATTACACGTAGTAGTACCGAAAATCTACCGTTATTTCAACCAGAAAGTTTAGTTAGGTTAAATTAGATTAGGTTAGGTTAGAGGTGGGGTTTGGTTTAGTAACAGATGATATAGAGAAAAAACAAAGGGCACCGGGTTGAAGGGCACCATTGTCGGGGATCGACGATATTTGCCCTGGTGACTACCTATGAATCTATCACAGTCGTGAGGGTTGATTAGTCTTTTTCAGGAAGGTACAGGTGAAGGCTGGTTCACACTCTGAAATCACGGCAGCTTTCTGTCAGCCGTGCCTTGTATTCACACTATTCGTCACGGTTCCGTCATTTTCGGCAGTTCCTGCTCACCCTCTAAGCAGACATGGTGCCTCAGAGGCTATGGTTGAAGAAATTTGCATTAATAGCACTTCTGTTGGATGAAGAAGAGGAGTTGAACTCAAAAAGACACTGTTTTGGGTACATAAAGCCTTGAGAAAACAACAATTATCAGCACGGCACAGTCTCATTACGTTGAAATATTCTTCCCCAGAAACCGTTACGTGACAGGACGGTGATGTATTGGAGCTGTGACGGCGGCGCACCGTTTAGTGTAACACGTCTATTTGTTTGAATGTAAGAAATTCTAACGGATGTGATGAGACGGTGCCGTCTCACCATGGTGGTATGGTGTGATTCGGCCTTGAGGCGGACGGTGTGGCGCCGTGACGGGTCATGGTCTTGGTGTACCGTGTGGAACACTTTTGTCCCGTCTACAGGTACCGTTGCAGCCTTTTTACTAGCACTCTTTAATACAGTTTCCTTATCCGTAGAGGTACAGGGGTGAGGATTGATGGGTCGAGGTGGTACAAAAGCCTATACTGTCTCCTATCCCACCTTGCTTACCACTGTAGAGGTGCAAACACACACACGCACATACACACCTGCATCGGCTTAGGCCACCCCCCTGTCTGGGACCAGGATTAGAGGGTGACCTAATGCTAACCTGGCTTGTCCTCACCTTTGCAACTTTGCATTCCTTTTTAAGGGAAAAAACTGCGTCGTATGCGCCGGCAAATACGGTATATATATATACCGTATTTGCCGGCGCATAAGACGTAGTTTTTTCCCTTAAAAAGGAATGCAAAGTTCACCCTACGTCTAATCCGGCCATATTAGCGAATGAGGTCGGATAGAGAATGCAGAACAGCCGGTGGTGTATTATTACTAAAGGGGTCTGGAGTGATCTGTGTTGAGCAGTAGCACTGAGCACAAATTTGTAACTATGTTATCAACAGTAATGCATAATACTAAGAAAAGATTGGAGTTTAAGAGAAAACAAGAGCTGGGGCAACAAGATAGCGATTGTTGCTGCCAAGATGGCCGTGTCAGATGTAAACATCATCCACCCCCCGCTGCTGCTCTCCATTGTAAATCGTCTGATATCTCAGGTCTGCCGCTTCACCTGGGATACTTCACTCGGCGACGCCCTCCCCGCACCCACCATGGGTCATTACCGCTCAGACTCCTCCCCGCACCCATGGAAAAGACAAACATCCCGCACATCAGATGTCGCCTTAACCCGCAGTCGACCTGCAGCTGGTGCTGCATTTGTGTCGGCAAGGACAAGTCAGGTCAGCGTCAGGTCACCCTCTAATCCTGGTCCCAGACAGGGGGGTGGCCCAAGCCGATGCAGGTGACGTGTGTATGTGCGTATGTGTGTTAGCGCCGCTACAGTGGTAAGCAAGGTGGGATAGGAGACAGCATAGGCCTTTGTACACCTCGACCCATCAATCCTCACCCTGTACCTCAACGGTAAGGAAACGTATGAAAGAGTGCTAGTAAAAAGGCTGCAACGGTACTGTAGACGGGACAAAATGTTCCACACGGNAATACTGTTTTCTATGAAAAAAGGAATTTTACCGAGCGTGCAACATTCAAACTTTTGCATTTTGGGCAACCCAAATCACCATGTTATCAATTGTTACTTTTCAGGGTGACATCCCTAATTTTGCCCCAAAACTACAGAAGCTGATGTTAATCATCTTATTTTGATGAATGAAAATGTCTGGTGCTTTAAGTTTTTTTTAAAGTAAATTTTTAAGTTTCTTTAAATTTTCCCTTTAGCCATTCAGTGTATTCAGGACTTCATTACTTGGTTGAGTGTGAAGGATACAGTAATGATTTACTTACAGCACATGGTTCATTGAACTAATAAACAAGTGGTTTGACTTATGTCAAGTAGACTCTAGGTATGGCACTAAGCAAACAAAATGAATCTTGTTATGAGAAAACTACTATAATCTCATCTTGAAAAGAAATATGGGTGTTCAAAAACCCTGGCCAATTGGGTTTAAGGCACAGGGGAAAACCAGTTCAAACGGGCGTGATATTACCCACGACTACAATCCTCGATCTTCAAGTAACTATTTAGCCAAAGGTCATAAATACTTCCTCACATCCAGGTTCACTCAGGATTGCCTTGAGAACGTGTTTGCTCCATAATACTGAAAAACCCAGTACCAACTGCCTTAGGTTTTCGACAAACTGCCCAAAGTGTTTCAGTTGCTCAGTTTCTGAAATTTTTCAAGTGCAAGCAGCTACACGGTAACGACCGTGATTTTTTTGCTGAATTCCTTGTCAAGCCAAGTGTGATAACAAATGATTTCTTTGGACTGGGACACAGATAACTGTGTATTGAACGAGCTCAGCGATACAGCAATTGGTCAAGCAGAGATAGCACCTGCATTACATTGTAGGTTACTGCATCAGAAAGTGAAAGTCTGCTACTCATTGCTCATCGTGTCTGCTAGCAGTCGAGCTAAGCAGAACTCATCAGTGCCAGATTTGGGGCAAAAACTTACCCAGCTAAAGAGTATAAAAACCAGCTTAGTTTATTGTACTAATGACTGTTGCATGTATCTGAGAAAACAGAGAAAATATTTAGAGAAAGTGAAAACAGCTTAGCAAAGAAAGCAATTTGGTAGGGCCCCCTTGTGCATATGACAGAAACCCAGACAAAACTATTATATTTCCTTCTTTGTCATAAATTAAGAATAAAATCCTCAAGCACTTCTTCACTTTACGGTTGCACATATACTATGCAAAAAAAAAATAAAATAAACGGAAGAGAAAGATTCGTGAAGCAAAAGGGAGAAGTGAGTTAGGGAGCAAAAGTATGATGATGAGGGTTGCAGTTAAGAAATATAGGTAAGATATATATATATATGCGACAGGAGTATACACGGTGTACGATGCTGAGAGGTATTGGTATATTCATAATAAAATCATTATTATATTATTGTAAGACTGATCAACATCCTCATTTTTTCTGTATGATTCCAATTATTTTATATTGTAATGAGTCCTTACAAAAAATGACAAAGTATCATTAGTACTTTAAATGAATATCTTATGGAAGGCCAAGTGAACAGACAGTGTGTCCGCGCGGGATGGGAGGCAGCGGGAGCGCGGGCATAGAGGCAACATGGCCCTGAGAAGTGAGTGGCCAAACTCTTACTATCTATGTGCTCTGACACATTCAACACACACACGCACACACACACACACACACACACAACACACCACACACACACACCACACACCACACATACACACACACACACACACACACACACACACACACACACACACACACACACCACACACACACACACACACACACACACACACACACACACACACACACACACACACACACACACACCAACACACACACACACTATGTCCCAAGAACCGAAACTAAAATAGTACCGATGAATATAAACATTTCACATGTTAATTGCGCAAAAGGACCGATCTCTCGAACCATTCTAACGCTGACACTGGCAATCAAAGGGACAATAAGAACCTTTCAAAACCATAACTGACCATAGAACTCCAACCGTCCTGATTGCAATGCTCAAGCTCCTTTTTTTTCTTCCGTTTTCTCTCTTACTTTTATATCCACGATTTCTTTCCAGCAAGGTTTCCAGCGCCGCCTGCCGGACAGCGAGGCACAGATTTGCTGCCTCTTGTGATGTAGAGTAACATTAGGCAACCAAACAGAACGGATGATAGCCAATAATATGATGGGATTTTTTCTCTCTTCCTCATTCCCTCTTCCCCTACCACTTCTTCCCTCTCCTCACACTCCTTTCTTCACCTCACACATCCTCCATTACCTTGCACTTCTTTCCCTCCTCATGCACTGACCAAGTCTATAACTTCGAGCTTAGTAAAATTGAAGGCCTTATACCTGAAGGCAGCTAATGAAGGAAGGTGCGCATTTTATGACCTGGCCAGTGAGAGAGAGAGAGAGAGAGAGAGAGAGAGAGAGAGAGTAGAGAGAGAGAGAGAGAGAGAGAGAGAGAGAGAGAGAGAGAGAGAGAGAGAGAGAGAGAGAGAGAGAGAGAGAGAGAGAGAGAGAGAGAGAGAGAGAGAGAGAGAGAGAGAGAGAGAGAGAGAGAGAGAGAGAGAGAGAAGAGAGAGAGAAGAGAGAAAAAATCATGTGGTGGTGGAAAGGTATATGCCCTGAGGAAGAGGTGACTTGTGAATCGGGTGGGTGGATGGAGGTGCGTCCGGGGGGGCTGGGTAAGGGGAGAGGACTTTAGCGGTGAGGCGAGGGGGCATCCGGGGTGAGGGAAGGGTCAGGAGGCTGAGGAGGCAAAGGAAAGGGTGTGTCGACCTTTGTGGCCCATGAGGCTCCGCTCTGCCTCGACCCTCGGCGGTGAAAGTCCGGCGTCAGGGACAGACAGCTGAAAGTGGTGTTAGGGAAGGGGATGGGGTAGGGTGAGGCTTAAGGCCTCTCCAGACGAGCGGGCCTGATCGGTGGGCATGCCCGTCATCGGGCACATTTGACGGGCAAATCATCGAATGATTCATGATGTTATGTATTTAGTTAACGCTAATTTATGCATGCTGCTAATTCATTTATCAGAAAACAAAATATAACAATGGAAAGCTAAGTAAATTCCACTTCTATTGATGTTCTCCATGTAAAATGTTTTCGAGAAAAATATTAAATGGCGAAGAGTTTAAGTTCATGCATAGTTTGTTGAGAGTCTCATAATGGCATTTCTTTAGTGTGTTTTAACGGGTTCTTATATGATAATATTATAGAACAAACATTTCCGAAGATAACAATATATCTTTTTATACTGATAAACATATAATTAGGTAGGTAAACTTGTCATCTCGGTGGCCTCGTACCGACTCCGTCCGTGACGTCATCAATCTCAGGCGCAGGCTTTTACATACAGACGGCTTTGGCGGTGCCCAGTGGCTTGAGGAGCTACGACGCTGCCAGACGCAAGTTAACATAGGGGATCCATTGAAGGTTTGTCTCCCACTTATCACTTCGTTGTAACAACGGTTCACATCAGAACTTTATACATACAGCAACAATTATGCTACACAATACTTTTCTTCGCAGTAGTACTGGTACCATGTGTATCGTACCGCACTCTATAACCTACTGGCATCGTCGGGCACGCCCGCCCATTCATCGACTCTGCCATGTGGACAACATTCACGGGCATGCCCGGCAGAATTTGTCCGCCGACCGCGCTGCCCGCCGGGCACGCCCGCTCGTCTGGACAGGCCTTAAGAGGGAGAGCATAACAAGAGAAAGAAAAGTGTAGGTATACGAGAGGGTAAGAATAGGGTACATATGGCGACGAAGGGGCGGCAAGGACCAGAAAGAAGTGGTTGGAGGCAGGAAGGGTCAGTCACTCAGCAGCGGTCGCGCCTCATTGCCCCGCCCTATGAGGTCCGTCTTGGGGAAGAAAACGGCGATGGGACAACGCACCTTTGGAAATCTTATGCTTTAAGGCTAAGGACTTTTTTCAATTAGTTTTTTTATGATATAGAAATATGTTTAATGGGTTTTTGTAGTTAAAATGTATTTCATCAGCAAGCAACCTACGTGACTTAGATAGACTTGACCAAATTTTAAACCAACTACAATACATTAGGCTCCCTTGCACGCATTAGGCATTCAGGCCTCCGAGCCCCACCAGCGGGTCAGCCCCCATGGCGCGGCAACAACTTTGTCTGACGTCGTTCGTTCAGCAGCGGGAGGTGCCGGGAAACAGCGAAACACCATGTATCCTTTTCTTGAAGTAATGAACGCACCACCCGTGGCGTTGGTTACTTACCTTACTTGAGCTGGGAAAAAAGTCGATGTTTTCGTGGATATATATATGGTGTGCGTGCACAGCCTCCCGGTGAACATTTTTGTTTTGACGTGTTTGGGCATCGATAGCCACGGGGAAACATCATGTGACCTGTTTGCCCTGTAAGATACATATTGTGATTCTCGCTGGCATGTAATTTAAACCGATTTCCTGCATGCTCGTAGCGAATTTCCATGAGAGAGTTGGCCAAACGGAGTCGCTAGGTTTTGTGTTCCTTTATCCTCGGCTGATTCATGTCCACCACAGCCCTGGTATCACCGACTCGCTGTGTCCTTCCACATCCAACTCTATTTCCTCCTAACACTTCCCTACTGACCCCTTTTTCCCTTTGACCTGAAGTATTGTTTCCTCCCTTTCCCCCTCCTCTTTACGACCCTGCTTCCCTTTTTACCTTTCTTATGTCTCCTCGTTCATTTACTTTCCATTCTCAAAAATTCTTCCTTTCTTTTATGATCACTTTCCATGCCCAATTTACCATAAATGTACTGTTTCTCTCCCTTATGCACATGTAGTTACTTTACCTGCTGACTTAACAATCCTCACACATGCTCCTTGTACGTTCCCCTTGCCTGCTGTGGCATCTGCCTTGCTCGTCCTCGTCCAATTTATCCTTCTCCACTGCCAACAAAACACCCCCGTGGGGTTTCCCCTTACGACCCGGAGCACCTAGACCAGGGTTCCCAAACTTGTCAGTTTATCGACCCCCTAACAAAGTTTCAAATTTTTGCATCGACCCCCAAACATTTAAAAGAAAATTTAAAATGTTATGAAAAAAACCGTAAAACATACCCTGTTATGATAAATGAATGGGCGGTAATTATAGTATACTTATTGGTAGCATAGTATTAGTATTAGTATTAGTATTAGTATTAGTAGTAGTAGTAGTAGTAGGCTTAAAAGGGAAAGCCTAATATAAAATTATTTATCAGTCTTAATATAACATACCTTTTTTTGAAGTTGAAATCATTAATGTGCAAAGGGTGCACCCGATGGGCTTCAGCAGGGCACTATTATTAGGGTTTGGGGATTAGTGAATTTTAGTCGTAGGTCGCCACGCTCTTTCAGGTTCAGTCTGCTACTCTGCTTGTTAGAATTGCATTTGCATGACTAAAGCTGCTTCAACCAGTATGAACTTGGGAAAGCAAGTAAAAATGGCTCGACCATGCACAAAATTGAGGGTATTTAGCAACATTATTTTTTATTGCTCCAAAAGTCACGGAGGCTTTTCCTTCTGAAAATGCACTTGCTTCGAGATCCATAGTCATGTCAATGAATTCTTCTTGCAATTGTGAGTCAATGTCTGCATTTTGTACTTCCAAGTCAAATGGTGTAAGAATCCATGCAGGCACGTGCATTTTCTCCAGGTCCCTTTAAGCGCACTTTAAAGTCTTCATTTAATTTGTCTAGGGGAGTTATGTATGTTTCTATGTCCCATCTGAAATTTGCTTTTTCACTTTTTC
>JACEEZ010022791.1:5000-19658 GCA_016584305.1 Chionoecetes opilio
CCAGAATAGTCAATCGATGGAACAAGTTTCCAGCTAATGTTGGCGCTGCCACCGCAAAAATACTTTTAGAAACAGACTGATGCGTATTTCAAAGTAATGGGTTTTGATATTGCCCCGAAGAGTAATCTTTTTAACATCCCTCGGATCAATTATTGGTAGCGAAAAGTTTACGTTACTGTAATGAGCTGAAGTTACTCTTATCATAAAGCTGTCCACCTCAAAATTTTCTGGGCTTGCGTTACCAAAAAAAACTCACTAAAATACACAATATAGTTTTGAATCTCCTGCTTTGTGGGTAAACAAAATAACATATATACTATGATGCTAGTTTGCTTTTTATAGGCTACAAGGCCTATATATTATTGAAAATAGACACTCACTTCACACACACAAGCGGTTACACAAAATAACCAGGCACTGGTTATGTTCTCAGCACACGAATAGTAACTTAGACTATAACTCCGTCGCTCTTACCACGTCACACCACCTTCATTTCGACCGTCTCTCCTGAACTGCTAGTCAATTCCATGTCACATCCAACCTTTACAATATCCTCTCAATCCATAACACTTCAGTCACATAGGGTTCCAGATAATAGGTGGCAGTACCTAGGTTCACCTGCCGGAAATCCACTTTTTCTCCTCTCACCGAAGCCCGCCTCAAAAAAACCCAACTTCTTCACCTATCTACTCGACATAAGCTTCCAGACAACATCCTCTCTTCTTCATGACACTCACCTGTCTCCCTAGTCTACAATGAACATTCTTGTACTATCCTTTACTAAAAATCGTAATGGATATTTCACATCTCATCTCTTGCTAAATCAGCTTGTAAGAAGTTTGGTGTCATGTGGCGTCTGCGTCCATTTTTTCCTCCCTCCCAGTTCCCCTACAGAGGCCTTATCCGCCCCTGTATGGAGTATATCTCACATGTTTGGGGGGGATCCACTCATACAACTCTCCTAAACAGGATTGAGTCAAAAGCTTTTCGTTTCATCAATTCCCCTCCTCTGACTGACCGTATTCAATCTATAAATCACCGCCGCAATGTTGCATTTCTTGCTTTCTTATACCGTTAGTTTCATGCTCACTGCTCTTCTGAACTTGCTAACTGCATGCCTCCCTCCCCTCCCGCAGCCTCGCTGCACAAGACTTTCTACTCATTCTCATCCCTATTCTGTCCATCTTCCTAATGCAAGAGATAATCAGTATCTTTACTCTTTCATCCCTTTCACTGGTAAACTCTGGAACTCTATTTGTTTGTTTCTATTTTTCCACTTTCCTACGACCTAAATTTGTTCAAGAGTAAGAGTGACAAGACTCCTCCCGAACTAAATTGGCCCACCCCCCTTTCTTTATTCTCTTACTCCTTTATAGGGTCTGGAACTAAGCGGGCTTTGTGTTACCTCTTTTTTGTCTGCCCTTGGCCAGTCCTTTGTGATGTAAAAAAAAAAAAAAAAAATTGACTTACCAGGCGTGAACAAAGATTGCTCAGGTCTCTGATGCTCAGCAGATCACTGCGGATCTGTTGCAGCAATAGATGGGCAAGCACCTTGCCTGGCACGCTAAGCATTGTAATACTGCAGTAATTGATGCAGTGGTACAATTCCCCTTTCCCTTTCCAGATAGGGACGATAAGCCCCCTTTTTAAGTCAGGAGGAATGGTACCTGATTGCTAACACAGCAGTCAAGACAGCATGCAACCTGTGGATTATGGCCTCACACCCAGCTTTGAGCAGCTCCGCACTGATATTACAATCACCAGCTGTCTTTCACACCCTCAACTTTGCTACATCCTCTCTGACTTCAAGAGAGGGTGCAGTTTCATCAATGGAGGATCGGCATCCACTGCCCGTAACCCAGTGGTATGAAGTTGTCCATTTGGAGGGTTCACCGTGAACAACTGCCCAAAGTACTCAGCCTAACGAGCCATCTGCCCATCCATGTCCGGCACGAGGCGTCCATCTTCTGCTCAGATTGCATTAGCCTGAGATGGAGACTTGGAACGGAGCTTTTACAAGGCTCGGTAGGCAGATCGGAGGTCATTAGCGTTCAAATGGCCCTTGTACATCAGGAGACGAAGAAGAGAGACATGAGGGAAAGTCAGAGTAAGTTGATGAAGGGGATGCACGATATTATTAACAAAATGAGAGGAGAGAGAGAGAGAGAGAGAGCAGAGAGAGAGAGAGAGAGAGAGAGAGAAGAGAGAGATGAGCGAGAGAGAGAGAGAGAGGAGAGAGAGAGAGAGAGTCGAGAGAGAGAGAGAGAGAGAGAGAGAGAGAGAGAGAGAGAGAGAGAGAGGAGAGAGAGAGAGAGAGAGCGAGAGAGAGAGCGAGAGAGAGAGAGAGAGAGAAGAGAGAGAGAGAGAGAGAGAGAGAGAGAGAGAGAGAGAGGAGAGAGAGAGAGAGAGAGAGAAGAGAGAGAGAGAGAGAGAGAGAGAGAGAGAGAGAGAGAGAGAGAGAGAAAAAAAAAACTATATTTTTTTAGTAAGAATGGATATTCCACAGAAGAGGCCCGAGTTACGCTGCTCTGGGGAAGTTGGTGTGGATGGGTTGCTAGCTGGAAGTGTGGCCGTTGATCACCACCCGTAAGGTCCTGTCTTTGAGGTAGTCCTTGATGAGCTGCAGCAGGGCACCGCGCACTCCCAGGCTCCTCAGCTTGGCGGTGAGACCTCGGTGCCACACCCTGTCAAAGGCTCCGGCGAGGTCCAAAGCCAGAACAAAGGTGTCCATTCCTCTATCCAACGAGTGATTCAAGGAAGCAGACTGAAGGAGGAGCAGGTCTGCAGCTGACCTTCCCTTCCTGAAAGCAATTTGCTTGGAGTTGAGGAGATGGTGGGCGTTCAAGGTGTTTGAATTTGGCGGTAGTTTTTTTTTGTTCCATTTGGAACAACCTACCATTTGATATAAAAACAAAGAGAACTTTAACTAGCTTTAAACAGTGTATAAAATCTTCCTGTTAATAAAATTCAAAAAAAAATAAAAAGGACCTATAGAAAATGTGTGATAGAGTCTGAATATGTTTAAAGAGAATTTACTTTCTGCCTTTTAAATTATGATATTACAGATATTTTAAAAAAGGGGTTATGTATGGGGGGTTTATGTGTACAATCTATTTTTTTTATTCTCATGAAGTGTTCCAGTGAGCATGTATATGGTGTTTCATCATGACTGGTAAGTGTATGTTAGGTTTGCAATTTACATCATGAAGCGTGTTTAGGTATATATTTGTATTCTTATGTATCATAAATTTTGGTTATTAACAGTGAAAATTTTTTACATGCTTACAGTCTGGGGTGTCCCAGGCTTGATTAGTAAAAAAATAAATAATTATAAAAAATCCGCACATGCTGCTCGGTTTTCTTGTCAAATGAAAGTGATTCCCCCAAAATTTTCGTGAAAATTGGGGCAATTTTTAATGGTCGCGAAAACGAACTTTTGGGATACTCCTCAAAGATTCGACCCATTATCTGCATTTGATCACTCTATCGTGTTCAGAAGAGCCTGGGTACAGGAAACGAATGTGAAATATCTTTTTATGTTTATTTATTATTTATTCCTACTCCAACACCTTCTTCTTGAGTTCCCTTCTTTTTTTTTAGGAACAGTTTTGGTAGAGGGGGCAATTTTCAAGGGAAGGGGTTTTGCCGTTCGTCCTTCTGGGGTTTGCGAGGAAGGTTGAATGAGGGCTATTCCTCTTTTCGGGAGGTTTTTTCGTGCCTTGGGACACCAGCCCCCTTCTTGCGCATTTTTAAACACAAATCCGTGTTCCATTTTTCGGGGACTCAGCTCAAGGAAGGTCGGTTGCTGGCCCCTAGTAGATTTTTCAAGACCTGCATCGACCGCACTGAGAGAGGCGGAAAGCATCCGTTGAGAGATTGGTGTCTTCGACTCGGGGCGCCGGGATTCTTGGTCGTCGAAGGCCCGCTTCACCCCCCTCTCCATCCCCCCCTTCTGCCCGGGTGATGCGGTCATGAAGTGGCCAGCCCGATCGGGGTTTTGGGAAAGGAAACCAGAGATGGCGCGCATGGCACTTTTCCCGCGCCCGACGCAACCCATCGTCGCAGATCCTCTTCACGTCGGATAAAGTCCAGGTCGCTTGGCTGGTGGGGACGGAACATTGCCTCATTCCAGTTTTTTGCTAAAACCATGGTCACAAAAAACGCAACTCGCGGATCCCCGCCAACTCCCGCTGCTCTCTCCAGTGGTCAGGAAAAGAGGATTTACGGCGTAGAGGGCCCTTGGGCCATCCATCTGGCCATGGGGAAAGCCCCGGGACACGAAAGGTGTAGGGACTCCTCCTCCGGGGTAGACCACGCTAGCCAATGATTCTTTTTTAGTATTCGCGTGGATGATTCCCCAGTCAAGCGATTTTTTCAATGCCAAAATCTCAAGGCGGGGGCTTCTTCGTCGGATGAAGAGCGGTCGGGTCGGGGCTGGGTCGGCTCTGGTCAACGTTTTAGGCCAACGATTCTGGAGCCTCTTAAAAGGGGGCGATGTTGGGGCCAGATGAGGACCATGCAACCCGAAACACCCCTTCAAACAACTTCCGGATGGGTGGCGGCATCCAAAAACCACCCGGGGGCTTCTCCATGCACTTTTCAACCTGGTACACGCTCTTGAACCACCCCCGTTTTTGGGCCGTGCGTGTCGAATCCCATTCCAATGATGTTGCCCTCCAAGCTGTTTCCCGCACCAGCTTCAAAGGGGTTTCCCGAACAGCGTCCGTCCCTCTGCAGACACGGGAACCCCCAGAAGTTCCTCCGTATCCCCCCCGGACCCAAGACGGCCACCCTTCCCCAATAACTTCCCCCGCTAGACTGGGTAAAAATTTGCCGTCCAACAGGCCCCCAAAGGGATTTCCCGGTTTGAAGGAGAGAGACAGGGCAATTCTTCGCGGTTCTTGACTTCCCCGGGGATCGACGAAGGGGACACATGATATGTTTCGTTTGTGTGGCCGGGTCATTGCAGCAGCGGGTAGGAGGAGGTGGGGTTTCCCGGGATGGCAGATTGTCCCGCTCCCAACAAGGGTCATCCTGGTAGCTTCTTTCCTTAGGAGGTCGACGGCGTGGACATTAGCTGGGTTTCGGAGTTTTTGAAGTCGTCGTCCCGGTTTCTTCGTTGGACATGGGGATTTTAGTAAAAAAACTCCAAAGCCATGCACGATCAAGAGAGGATGCGAAGCTGGCGTCCTTCTTTCTCATCTCCTCCACCTTTGTCTCCGTGTTTCCTCATTCCTCGCTTCAGTTCTCGTACCCCAGCCATCGGCATCTCCCGGTCCCCCCCCCTTTACCTCCAAGAACCCTTTGTCTTCCTGGGGGGATCTCGTTCCATTCCCTTGGGAAGCGCGATGTCGAACATGTCTTCGAGGCTTCTCTGAAGATGATCTCTTTTTTCTTCCGTCTCTGTTTTCCCGTGACTTGGATTTCCCCAAAGGCCCGTACCCCTCGTACAGTTTGAGGATCTTCTTCACCCCGACCACCCGACGTCGAATGTTCGCACGTCCCACATTTCCCCAAGACCTTTCAGGGGTAGAAGCTGCTGAAACAAAAAAAACCCCCTTTCTGGATCTTGTGGTAGAAACAAAAAACACCTGGAGAAACCTCGGCCTCTCGGGACGGAAGACGACCCCGGGAATGACGATTTTTGGGGACTTTCCCAAGCCATACCACGTCCGTAATGTCTTTCACCGCCTCACTTTGAACCCTGGAACACAAAAAGACCCAGAAATTTTTTTTTTATTTTACATCGTAAATACATACATAGGCATAGCTCATTATTATAGTGATAAAAATAAAAGGGATACGGCAGGCACACATTAAAAAACGACTAAGTTCACACACTAAGATAGTTAAATATAGATTAGTGAGAAAAAAAAACCGACAAAAAGGACACCCCGCGCAACAACACGCGACAACACCTCACTCTCTGACGCCGAGCAAAAAAACTAACGAAATGCGCGCCCAGAAAAGACAAAGGGAACTGAAATTTTTCCCTGATGAACTTGTCACGACGGGAAAAAGGGAAAACATGTGCTGGAGTGTGCCCGATACACGTCGGTTTTCTTGGGACATCCTAGTGTACACTGTATTAACTAAGAACATAAGAAAAAAAGAAAGCTACAAGAGACCGCGAGACCTAACGGGGTAGTTCTATTTTAATATTCCACTCCACCTTTCTCCCATCCAGGAATTATCTAGCCTCCTTTTAAAGCCCCCCTAATGACTCTGCATAACACCTGAAACGAGTCCTTCCAATCATTACCCCCTTTTGTGAACCAATCATTCCCTATTTCTTTTTTATATCTCGCTTTTCCAGTTTTAATTCGTTCTTCTTTTTTACCTGATTATAGCCTAAGGATTTTTCCCTACTTCTATTTTTTAACCCTTTTCCCCCACTTAAAAACTTTATCAGATGCCCCTTACTCTACCCCTCTCGAGGGAGTGAAAAATTTTAATTTTTTCAATCTCTTTCATAATTAAAATTACGCATCCCATTTTTTTTTGGTCATCCTTCTCTGACTGTTTCTAAAAAGAAATATTCATCCTGTAATACAGAGACAAAACTGAACCGCTGCTAAGTGAGGTCTGACTAGAGCCGAATCTAGCTTTAGAATAACCTCACATTTCTACTTTAATACTCCTGGTAAAAAACCAAAACCCCGTATAGCTCTATTTTTGCCTCAATACATTTTTTCCCAGGACAAAGGTCTGAGCTCACCCTCATCCCCCCGATTTTTCTCACCTTCTGATCTTTCAGCGATACTTCCCATTTCCCCGGGTTTTTTCTACCAAATTAATTTGCTACCTTACCGTTATTAATTCCTGTGGGAATTTTTGTCACATACATATTTTAATTTGAGGTTTTTAGCTAAATCAAAAACCATCGCTACTCCCCGACAAATACCCCCAAATAGTCAACAACAGGATACTTTTCGGTGGATAGTGGGTGAAACGCTGTGGCATTTAAACAAAACTGCCGTCCGGGGATCCCAAGTAGTCGCCTGATCGAGGCCGGTCGTGAAGGACAGAGGCGGGGGGCTGGGGGCGGTGTTTCTTTTGTGGCGTCAGGAGTTTTCAAACCCAGTTATCTTGGCGCGGCGGTAATCATGTGGGGTATTTTAACAGTCCCTTTTATTTAACACTTATATTACAAAATGAAATATGTACAAATCTCTCATTAAAAATCAGAGAAGAGATGTTAACCCTTGGGGGTGGAATGAAATTTTTTATATACCAGCACGATTTAATAAAAGGTTAACTCGATAGAGGTGGAAGGTATTTTAATTTCCGAGCCAGCGGGAGCGACCAGCTGCACAAATCCCCCCTAAAGTGTCAAACGTCGGGGCGAGAATCTAATGGGTAGCAGCCAATGACCGCGCTTCTAACCAAGGTGCTAATTTTTTAGGGGGGCAAGTGCTTAATAACCATGGGAATTTAATTTTTTTTTTATCCCATACTTTTCTTTATTAAATTACCTTAAATAATACCCCTTCCTTATAATTATATATTAACCTTACGCACCCCCTATGACGAGGGGCAAAACCCTCTACAAGGGGGGGAACAAACCACCACTCTAATAATTTTGAGTTTGGGGGTTGGTGGATAATTCCCAACTGGGGGGGGCCCGGGGAAAACTGAAGTCCGCTTCATGTCACACCCCAGGCATATAGGCCGGGAACATTTTAATAGAGGTTTCGGGCCTTTTGGGCTTTGAAATTTTTTTAAATTTTTCCCTGATGAAGGTACAAGTGAAATGCAGAATTACTTTTCGGGGGGAGAGTTATCTCCTGAAATTATATTATCCCCGTAATCACACCTGACCTGAAAATGGCTTTTGGATCTTTCCATCAGCGGAAAAATTAAGGGGGGCCTAGATAGGGGACTGTCACCTTCAGATTTTATATTATTTAGAGATTTGGGGAAAATTTTACTGCCTGTCTACCATGATGATCCAAAAATTTTCACCCGATTGGCTAATATTGTAGCCATTCCCCAGTAATGAGTTTTTCCCATGATATTCTTCCACCAACAATTTAGTTAGAGATTGGGGTTTTGGAATTTGTATGAGATGGGAGTGGTATTTGGAAGATCAGCTTTCAAAATTTTGTCCTGACACCAATTATACCTCATGATCAAAGGGACAGACCTAATATTTGGTCAATTTTTTCCTTGGGGGGTGGCTGAGGCCAAAGCTGATATTCCTCAGGAAAAAACCGCTTTTGTTTGTTCTGACCCAAAAAATTTAAAGGGTCAGAACTACCTTTTAATGATTGGAAGACAAATTGAGTCTTAATTTGTTTGCTCAGTAAGGAAAAACCCTTTTTAGTCATCAAGGACTGGGGTCAAAAAGGTTTCCCTTTTTTATTTATAGATAGTTGGCAGAGTGGAAACCTGTTTTGGCAAATATTACCCTTTTACCCCGGTAGGGGATTTAAACCATAATCCTCGTTCAAATTTGAGGTTATTTTTTCCTGCACACATTATTATTTGGGTTTTTATTAGTGGGGATATATTTATTAGAAGTGGAAAACACTTCCCCCTAATACCTTTCTTATTGGGTGGGCAAGAAAGTTGTTCAATTTTTAATTAAAAGGGGCTGTGCATGGGCTAGGAAACTCTCCCTTGTTCGGCTTTTGGGTGAATATGTGGGTGGGTCCCCCTTTTTAATTTCCACCACGCTGGTGAACATGGACGTTATGTCTTTGTGACCCTTTTTAGGTAACGCCAAAATAATCTTTTTTAGACCTTCCAGGTAACGCCCCAAAAAATCAGCGCCTATTATTAATTGGAAGGGACCATAAAAGTCCCGAAGGTATTTCTAATAGTTTAAACCCTTATCCCCAGCATTCAGGTGTATTTTAGTCCCTTAACTTTTTAAGCTTATTCCAAATTTTTTAATTTTTACAGCAGCACCCACTTTATATTTTTCCCAATTGGACTAGGGGTTGAAAATATCTCAAGGGTTTGAGCCCCCTGTATTGGCGAAAACCTATATGGCTAAAAATTTCACTTTAAATTTTGGGTAGTTGTAATAATTCAACATCTCCCCGCTTATGAAGGTCTTTTTGCACCCGTCAAACTGTCTTTTTAGTACTATGATTTTTAATTTTATTGTGGTCCCTTCAAAAATTTCCCCAGTAGGAACCTGCCTGAATTCCCTTTTATTAGTGACTGCATTTTAACTACTGTAGGGTCTGAGTTAAATCCTGTTAGGACAAAGAGCGATGTTATGAAAAAATTGTTTACATTTTCCCATAAGTTCTTAAACTTTTAGGGCATCATTTGAAGCATGTTTTCCACAGAGACAGGTTAGGCAATTACCAAAGGGTCATTAACCTTTTTAAATCTCATGTAACAAAACTGAATAGATATTAAATGTGGAGGGTGTAGTTCCCCCTCACATAAGACACAATTTATTTTCGTATTCACATTAGTAGCCCCTGGAATTGGGATTATATCTATTATTTGAGAGGTCAAGTGGTTTACTGGTAGGCTGAGAATTTGATCTTAATTTCAGGCTTTTGATTTGCGTAAATTTTTTCAGGCGCAGGATAAATACCCCCTAACGAAGGATCTTAAAGCTCTAAGGGTGGTGATATAAACTGATTACCTCAAGTTTAAAAATTTGATCCCCTGGGTGGGTTCCTGTTTTAAAACCCTTTCAAAAATTTGGGTTTCGCGTAAAGGTTTACTTTTGGGCAACAGCTTGTGTTGAGGATATGAGCACCTCCATAATCCCTCTATTCAATTACTTTTCGAGATTCTTGAACATTTGTGTTATGATTGGGCACGCAAAAGTGAATCATTTTATTTATCCCCAGTTGTCTTTTAAATTTAACTTTATATAGGAATAAGCCCTTAATTTATTCCCTTGCTCATTTAAAAATGGTAGACCGTCTTTAAATTAAAATAATCAATAGGAATTGCCTAAATTGCTCCCTCCACTTTTTACATATTCGGGGTGAGCATTGCTAATTTGCCATAATGAATGTTTAGCTAATTTCGCCATGAATAATTAAAAACTAAGTCAAAAAAATATTAAAAGCAAGATTACGTACTAAAAATAATTGTTTGTTGATAATTAAAATTTTTATATCCTAAGTGGTGGTAGTGCCTGTCGGGCCCAACAAGACGCGTAGCAAGCGTAATAATTTTAACCACCACAACTAACTAGTAAAATCTGAGTTATTACCCCCTGGCGTATGGTAGTTGCCGGCGTGAATCGTTACGACGCCGCAAAACACCCTTTGCCTCCACTCCTTTAACCAGCGGTTGGATAGGTCATAATTTGCCTCACAACGGGCCACTTTGAACCATGTACACCAAATTCCCCTTCGGGGACCAATACAGGTGATTTGTCACCTACAAATTTTAATTTGAGATCTTACCTAAATTAAAAAATTTGTCTACTCATCCACAAAATAACCCAACTTCAACTAAAATAGGATACTTATCGGTGGAAGTGGATTGAAATCGTAAAGCTTTTAATCAAAACGCCTGTCCCGTGATCCAATAGTCAGCCGGACGGCCGCCCGGAAGGACAGAGGCGGAGGGGTGGAGGGGGGTGGCTTTTATGGGCGTCGGAGGGTTTTAT
The DNA here is from genome assembly GCA_016584305.1 of Chionoecetes opilio. NCBI lineage: Eukaryota > Metazoa > Arthropoda > Malacostraca > Decapoda > Majidae > Chionoecetes > Chionoecetes opilio. The sequence goes on from JACEEZ010022791.1 coordinate 15,595, forward strand.
AACCCAGTTATTTGACACGGGGATAATAACAGTGGTCGTATTTTAAAACGTCCTTTGATTAAACTTATATATACAAAATGGAAAGTAGAAAATCTCTTCATTATAATCAAGAAGGTGTTAATCCCGTGGGCTGGAATGAAAATTTTATATACCCCGCACGTATATTTAAAAATAGATGTTAAACCCCTAGAGGTGGAAGGTACTTTAATTTTTCCCAAACCAGCGGCACGACCATGCACAAATTCCCCCTACATGTCAAATCGCGGTGGCGGAATCTGTGGGGAGCGCCAAAGACCGCGTTCTAACCAAGGTGCAATTATTTAAGGTGCAAGTGTTAATAACCACTGGGAATGTTTAATTATATTTCCCATACTTATATTTTCTTAAATTACCCTTAAAAAATACCCCTTACATTATAAATTTTATATATTAAATCCTTTCGCACCCCCTATGACAGCGGACAAAACCTCCCCACAAGGGGGGGAAAAAAACCACCACCTACCAATTTTGAGGGGTGGGTTTGGGGGGATAAATTTTCCCCATTCCTCTGCCACCGACTACCCCCTCATTAAAAAATTTTCTAAGTCTCCCCGTAATGGTTTTCATCAGACTGTGACTAATAATCCTACCTACCATATTCATCAGCAAATTTGCTGATATCACTGAATCCCACTATCCAAATCGTTGATGTAAATAAAAAATAGTAATAGACCCGATATTAGCGTACTGGTTAGATATTATATGTATGTGTTAATCTTTACTAAAGCAGGATGTCTGAGTGTCTGAGTGTCTTCTTCCGGCGCCTGTCGGCTACTGAGTTACTGCCACCTTTTGATGACATTTTGCTGAACCAAGTAGCCACGCCATCCCAGATGATGATGACGTGGATAGCCTGGTGTTGGGAAGCAACACGTAAACACCTCGCCTTTCCTGCCCACCGGAACCTGAGGTTCCGGCCTCCTTTCCTTATATGCGGCAGACGGAGCGGGGAACAGGCAGATCACCAGGAGACGCGTTACCTAGCGCTCCAACTCACGACACCTTCCTCAGTGTCTGTTTGTACTCCACACCTGGGGGTGTGAGAGTACCTTGTCACGACATTAACTGTTCAGGCCTTGTCTATTAGACCTTAGTCTCAAAGGTCGTTACTTAACGAACCTCGTGACATTATTATTGTATAAACTTCACAAGTGTACATATATATATTATTATATATTGTTTATAGTATATTGTCTTACTCGAATCCTTTGGCACTAAAAGAATACTTATAAATTACGTAAAGAACCGCTCGACCACGGTTAGCCCAATACCACTTCATTGATGTGTACCTCTGGGCAACAAAGCAAGTTACCTGCCTGTCAAGAGGGCATCATCAGGCAATCACCCTTACAGGTTAGTAACCTGTATCTACATGGTGTGATCCCGTTACCCGTAAAATAACCATACTAAAAAGGGTAACACCAAAACAGACCCTTGTGGAATCCCACTTGTTACCTGCCCCATTCAGATTTAGAACCATTAATTGTAATCCTTTGTTGCCTATCAATCAACCAAGATCTAATCCAACGAAGAACCTTCCCATCTATTCCATGAGCCTTAACCCCTTCACTGCGGCTGGTACAAATACGGTCTCTCAGCTATTTAAGGGTTCACTGCGGCTGGTACATATATGGTTTCTGTATTTAAACTGCGCGCTCAATGATATTATGGGTAAATATTCGTTGTGATAGGCTTGTATGGCAACAGTGTCAAGTGTTGCGATATAATAGAACCTCTTTTTCTGCTTGAGTGAGTTAGTATGACTAATAAGGTCAAGCGGTACAGTACGACGTGTTGACGCTGCCGCGCCCTCTACTTCAATGGCGAGGCTAAATACTCAAGATATTCAATATATTTTTTATGGTTATAAAACAGAAGTATGAATGAATAAATGAATGCATGAATGAAGCATTTATGTACCAAAATAAGCTGTATTATGTTGATAGTTAAGTAGTTTTTCATTGTGCGTCGGGCAGACGGCCACGGCCCTGTTGCTGCACTTTGACGTAACTCTTCCCCTAGCTGGTAGCCTCCACCAAGACGAAAAACATAGATTTTCTGGTATAGAATGAGCATCCTATTCATTTAGGCGCTTTAAAATATGATCAGTAATTATTTTATATTTTAATTAAACCTGCCGCACAGGGGGTAGGCTATGAATTTGATATCCGCAGTGAAGGGGTTAACCATATTTTAAGAGTCGCTCGTGTGGTCCTTGTCGAATGCCTTACTAAACTCAAAAAGGTATAAAATATCATAATCTCATCATTATCTGCTGTCTCATAAACTTTCCTATAAAAAACTCAATAAATTAATGAGACATGGCCTACCTTGGTGAATCCATGCTGTGAATCATTTACCAAACAATGCTTTTCTAAATGCTCTCTACTGATTTATGCAATTATAGATTCCAATAATTTACCTACCACTGACGTTAGACTCACGGGGCGATAATTTGACATTAGTCCTCTATCAACCCTTCTTAAATATGGGGACTACATTTCTTTTCTTCCACATTAACGGCACTTCCTTATATCAACCGATTTCCTAAAAATGTGCACTAACGACTCCCCTAACAACCTCTTTGCATTCTTTTAATACTCTGGGATAAACTTCATCTAGCCCTGGTGACTTAAAATTCTTCATTCGATCTGTACCCTCCTACCATTTTCCTAGTTATCATAATATCTTTGAGTTTCTCATAATCCATTCCTCTAAACATCTGCTCACTATCAGGTACCATCTGTATATCCGCCTGAGTAAAAACACTTAAGAAATAATCATTTAAAATTTTACACATATAATCATCAGTTCTGATGATGATATGTGTAATATTTGTAAATGTACAATCTCACCCTGTTCTATTTTTAACGGTCCCAATAAATCACTATGATTTGCATATAGACCTGAAAAAATACCCTAGGATCGGTCTTTGCCTGGCCAGCGACCTTAATCTCATAATTATTCTTTGCTGCTCTTGTTAATCTTTCACTGTCCTAGCCATCACGTTATACTGTTCTCTGTTCACCTGTCCTGCCTTGACCCTTAAGTACATGTTTCATTTTACGCCAATGTTGTATTTTGAATTCGCAGTCATCCATTTGGGGTCGTTTTTCCTTGATATTATCGCCCTATAAGGAATATTCTTTTTCTGACCTGCAATTAAATTATTAACAAATAATGTATAATCCTCACCAGCACTGACCTCACTGACACCTCTCTCCGTCTGGACCTCAGAACCCACCTTCCCCTCCATACTACACCCCCAGTTATTCCACTCCAGGTGTCTTCTTAATCCTGCATAATTAGCCTTTCTGAAGCCAGGTACTCAATGCTTATTAACATCACAGGGACGTGACAGGTTTATGTGTCATGCACAAGGCACTCAATCTCCACACGCCCCACCTTACAGCCATCAAGCTCCCCAAGCCCCCGCCGCCCCTTCACTCCGCCCGTATCACCCCATACAGACAGGAGCAAGTGACTGTGCCCTTCTCTAGGACAGAGCACCATATGCGTTCCTTCTTACCCCTCTACGGCCGTCTGTGGAACCAGCTACTTCACCAAACCGACTTCCACCACCACGCCTTGCTACAAGACTTCAAGCGGGGGTGAACAGCTGGTTGATGGCCTAGATTATTGAATATATAAGAATATTTTATATTATATGTAGCTATAGATAGCTCTAGAGTAAAACCTAGAGCTTTATCTCTACTAGCAATGTATTAACAGCTTAAATAAGAGAAAGAAAAAAAGAGGGAGAGAGAGAGAGAGAGAGAGGAGAGAGGAGAGAGAGAGAGAGAGAGAGAGAGAGAGAGAGAGAGAGAGAGAGAGAGAGAGAGAGAGAGAGAGAGAGAGAGAGAGAGAGAGGAGCGAGCGAGCGAGAGAGAGAGAGAGAGAGAGAGAGAGAGAGACAGAGAGAGGGGAGAGAGAGAGAGAGAGAGGAGAGGGAGAGAAGAGAGAGAGAGATGAGAGAGAAGAGAGAGAGAGAGAGAGAGAGAAAAAAAAATTGTGGTATGGTCATG
>JACEEZ010022792.1:0-2500 GCA_016584305.1 Chionoecetes opilio
ATGAGGAGGGAATGATTTTTTGGGGGGGATAAAGGGGAAAAATTTAAAAGGGGAAAATGATGATAGAGGAGGAAAAAGGGGGGGAGGAGGGGGAGGAAAAGGAATGGGATGAGGTTTAAAAAAAAAAATAATAGGATGATGATGAGGAAAAATTGAGGGGGGAAGGAAAGGGGAAAAGGGGATGGGAAGGGGGAAAAAAATGAGGATGGGAGGAATGGAAGAATGATGAAGGGGGGGGGAAAAGGGGAGGGGAGGATGAAGATGATGATAAAAATGATGAGGGAGAGAATGATGGGGATAAATGATATATGGATGATGAGATGAATGATGGGAGGAGGAGGAGGAGGAATGTGATGTTTATAATATGTAGATTTTTGTAAAGATTTTCGTTTGGTTGTGAAAAAGAAGGTTTTTTATTATTAAGGGTGTGGAATTTTTTTTTTTCAAAATTTTTTTTTTTTCATTTTTTTTCGTTTTTTCTTTTTCTCCTTCTTTTATTCATTTATTTACTTATTTGCTTTTATTTATCGATTCTTTTTTTTCATATTTTTTTTGCTAGGTGTGCGTTTGGTTTTTTGGGGTGTGGGTTGTGTGTGTTTTGTTGTAGTGTGTGTGTGTGGTTTAATTTATTTTTTGTTATTATTATAGTGTTATTATTTTTTTTCCTACTATAAAATACTACTACTACTACTCTACAACTACTATACTACTACTTACTACTACTACTACTACACCAAAATACTACTTACACTGCTAAAAAAATAAAAATGAAAAAGTAAAATAATAATATTGTTTTTGATAATGATAATGAGAAATGGTGATAATAAAAATAATGATGATGATAAGATGCTTGTTTTTTTTCTTATTTTTTTTTTTTTTTTTTTTAAACTATAATATGATAAAATTTCTTTTTTACATTTTTTGAAGGATACTACTACTACTACTATACTACTACTACTACTACTACTACTACTAACTACTACTACTCACTACTTTTTTATACTTTTACTCCTTTTTAACTATACTACTACTAACTATACTCTATATATACACACTACTAATCTACTATTTCTCTTACTCTACTACTATACTACTACAAATACTACTACTTACACTACTCTACTATACTACTACTATACCCCCTATATACTATACTACTACTCTCCCTCCTCCCTCTACTCTCTACTACTATTATTTTACTACTCCTACTAAACTTTTACTACAAATACCCCCCACTACTATACTACTACACACTACTACCCCACTCCTACTACTAAACTACCTACTACTAAACTACTACTCTAACTACTACTACTACTATACTACTACTATACTACTTTACTACTCTACTCTATACTCTACCCAAAAACTATATACTACTACTACAAAACTATACATACTACTATAAATATACTACTCTCTTACTCCTAACTATATACTACTACATACTACTACTATTATACTACTACTACTATACTCTACTCCTACTACTACTAACTATATACTCCTCCTCCTCCAAATACTACTATACTACTACTACTCCCTTTCCTTATTTTACAAACTACACTACTATACTACTATTTACCACCACTACTACTACTATTTATTTACTACTACTACCCACTACTCCTATACTACTCCCTACTACAAACTACTACTCCCTACAAATAAAAACATTTCCCTACTCCACTCCTAACCCTACTCATCTACTCCCACATACTAACTTACTATACTACACCACGACTACTATACTACCACTCCCAAAACCCTACCACTACACTATTACTACTACTACTACAAAACTACTACTTACTCCTACTACTACTCTACTCTACTACTACTACTACTTTACTCCCTACTACTAATCTACTCATAATACTATACTATACTACTACTACTACTACCATCCCCACTACAACTACCACTCCCACTACTACTACTACTTACTCCACTCTTCTCCTACTCCTACTCCTACTACTTTTTCTACACTACCACTACTACTACTCTACTCCTACTCCTCTCCTCCTACCCTACCCCCTCCTACTCCTACTACTTATTTTAACGCTACTACTCTACTACTAGTACACTACTTCTATACTACTACTACTAACTACCCCAAAACCCTTATACTACTAAAATCCTACTCCTACTCTACTCCTCCACCCCTACACAAATACTGCTACTACTCTACTACTATACTACTAACTATACACTACTACTACTACTATACTACCACTACCACTACTACTACTACTACTACTACTATACTACTACTCCTACTTTTACTCCTACTCCTACCCCTACTACTTTTTCTACTCTCCCCACACTATACTATTTCCTATTTCCTACCCTCCTACTCTACTCCCCCTACTCCTACTTACTACTGCTACTACTATACTATACTAACTTCTACACTACTACTACTACTACTACCCAACTCCTACTATACTACTACTCCTACCTCTACTACTACCCCTCCACCCCTATACTACTATGTAAC
>JACEEZ010022792.1:5000-7500 GCA_016584305.1 Chionoecetes opilio
CCACACCTGTTCTATACCTGTCCACACCTGTCCTATATCTGTCCACACTTGTCCTATACCTGTCCACACCTGTCCTATACCCGTCCACACCTGTCCTATACCCGTCCACACCTGTCCTATACCCGTCCACACCTGTCCTATACCCGTCCACACCTGTCCTATACCTGTTTACTGTCTTATTTCCGTCGACACATCTGTTTTATTCCTGTTTACTGTCTTATTACCGTCCACACCTGTCCTATATCTGTCTACACCTGTCCCATACCCGTCCACACCTGTCCCATACCCATCCACACCTGTCCTATACCCGTCCACACCTGTCCTATACCCGTCCACATCTGTCCTCTACCCGTCCACACCTGTCCTATACCCGTCTACACTTGTTTTATTCCTGTTTACTGTCTTATTACCGTCCATTTATGTTCTATACCTGTCCTATAGCTGTTTACTGTCCTATACTCGTCCAAACCTGTCCTATACCTGCCTGATACCTGTCCACACCTGTCTCATACCCGTCCACACCTGTCTCATACACGTCTACACATCTGTTTTATCCCTGTTTACTGTCTTATTACCCCATTTCTGTCTCATACCCGTCTTATACCCGTCCACACACCTGTCCTATACATGATTACTGTCTTATACCCGTCCACACCTGTCCTATACCCGTGTACACCTGTTTTTATACCTGTTTACTTTCCTATATCCGTCCACACACCTGTCATATACCTGTCCACACCTGTCCTATACCTATTTACTGTCTTATACCCCTCCATACCTGTCCTATACTCGTCCACACACCTGTCGTATACCTGTCCACACCTGTCCTATACCTATTTACTGTCTTATACCCTTCCACACCTGTCCTATACCTGTTTACTGTCTTATACCCGTCCACACACCTGTCCTATTCCTGTCCACATCTGTTTTATTCATTTAAATGTCATTTTCGCAATTAATTACAAACTGATTTTCTTTTGATGTAGCTCAGATGAAAGGCCTTGATCTAATTTATGTTTATTACTCAATGCATATATAGTTACATATAACATAACATAGTATACATATGTTACCTTTAGTTACATATAACATAACATAGTATACATATGTTACATTTAGTTACATATAACTGTCATAGTTTTTGGATTAATTATTAAGGAAAACGTAATTTTTCAAAATAAATCTTAGGAGATACACTACTAAGTTTCACGAAAATACCCGGATCTCACATGTTCTATTGAAAAAACCCCTTAAAGCAGTACCCTTTGCACTCGCCCAGAGCGCAGCGCAGGTAACCACCGGAGGGATCTTTAAATGCCTTATGGTAGCAATCGTGGAATCTATTATTTTTGTTTTGCCATTTTAACGCGAAACAATTAGTCGTAGAGGAAACATTAATAGGGAAACAACTGTTAAGCTTGAGGTGTTCTATCTGATCATAGGATCGCTATCTCAAAAACCTTCAAATATTTTGAAAATAAAGCAATGTCATTTTATTATAAAATATTTAAATGTCATTTTCTCAGTTAATTATAAACCAATTTCCGTTGACTATAGCTCAAATGAAAGGCCTTGATCTACTCCATGTTTATTAATTATACAGGCTTTACGTAACTATCATAATTGTTTAGTTATACCAGGAAAACGTGATTTTTCAAAAAATTACTTAATACCCTATTTAATTATCCCCATTAAGAGTATATAGTGCTTATAATTATCTCTGCCTAATCCTAACACTACCTTTTTATGTCCCTAATCTTCCACACAGGTCTGAGTGTGTGTGTGTGTGTGTGTGTGTGTGTGTGTGTGTGTGTGTGTGTGGGTGTGTGTGTGTGTGTTCTAGGGGAGATCAGACCATGTTTAGAGGATTTATGCTGGTAATGCTTACATCTCTCTCTCTCTCTCTCTCTCTCTCTCTCTCTCTCTCTCTCTCTCTCTCTCTCTCTCTCTCTCTCTCTCTCTCTCTCTCTCTCTCTCTCTCTCTCTCTCTCTCTTTCATGTCACGTACTGGCTGTCACAAAGGAGTGTTTGGGAGACGAGGGAGAGAGAGGGGAGAGGAAGGGGAAGTGATGAAAAAATGGATAAGAGGGAAGAGGGATTGGCAAGTGTTGTGAAGGGAGAAGAGGGGAGAAGGGGGAGGAAGGAGAGAGGGGGAGGATGAAGGGGAAGGAAGGAGAGAGGGGAGGATGAAGGGGAAGGAAAGAGGGGGGGAGGATGAAGGGGATAGAGAAGGGGAAGGAAGGAGAGGAGGATGAAGGGGATAGAGAAGGGAAAGAGAGAGAGGAGGATGAAGGGGATAGAGAAGGGAAAGAGAGAGAGGGGAGGATGAAGGGGATAGAGAAGGGGAAGGAAGGAGAGGAGGATGAAGGGGATAGAGAAGGGGAAGGAAGGAGAGGAGGATGAAGGGGATAGAGAAGGAAAGAGAGAGAGGAGGATGAAGGGGATAGAGAAGGGAAAGAGAGAAGGGGAGGATGAAGGGGATAGAGAAGGGGAAGGAAGG
>JACEEZ010022792.1:12500-15000 GCA_016584305.1 Chionoecetes opilio
CACCGCCCTATCAGACCACGTAATAATGTAAACACGGATCGACAAAACCTGTACTCGTATAGAACTAACGAACCCTTCATGAAATCCCTGCCTTCACTTCTTCTTTTCTCTCTTCTCTATTATATCTCCCTTGCATTCCCTTTCTTCTTCTCCATTTTCACGACTTAATTCCATATTTTCTTCCATGTCCTTCCTTCCATGGTTCCTCTTCTTCCTTCCATGTCCAATCTTCCTCCTTTTTCCCTTTCTATCATCACTTAATTCCCCCTTTTTCCTTCCTCTCCGTCCATCTATCGCCCTTTTTTCCCATGAATCAAACACTTAGATCCTCATGTCACTGTGCTTACATTCATCGCCTATCCACTCGCATTGAAACCCTCTAAAAAAAAATCGACTTCACAGCTCACCAATCACAAAAATACTACAGCCTCCCCTTTAGTTAACCTCACTACTTCACGACCCTTCATCCTCTTGGTCACTTAAAAATTCCTCTACGATAGCTATAATTAAGTAGTTATTCGTTTTATTTAGAATTTATCATAGGTATTCTAGTTATAATTATTTTGACGCCAATCGTAATGAAGATCCTGCACTTGAATAGGTCAAATAATCAACAATAAAGCAACGGGACGTATACCCCCTTCCCCCTCCTTCATTTTCCCCTCCTCCTCTACCTTCGATTTCTCCTCCTCTTCTCCTCCTCTACCTTCGATTTCTCCCCCTCTTCCTCCTCCTCTACCTTCATTTTCCCTCCTCCTCTACCTTCGTTTTCTCTCCTCTTCCTCCTCCTCTACCTTCGTTTTCCCCTCCTCTTCCTCCTCCTCTACCTTCGTTTTCCCCTCCTCTTCGTTTTCTCCTCCTCTTCCTCCTCCTCCTCCTCCTCCTCCTCCTCCTCCTCCTCCTCCTCATTAGTTGTAGTGGTAGTGGTAGTTGTAGTTAGTATTTTTCATATCCTATCATTCTGCACTATGAAATTTCCATGTTCCTATCCTCTTTAGGGACATGGTATCATTTTCCAACTGTTTTCTTACAAGTAGTTGATAGTTAGCAGTATGTAGTTCAGCAGATACCCTCGCTATGGACCAATAGGTCTCCTGGTGTCTGTTACTCCTATGTAATCCTATGTAATCCTCCTCCTCCTCCTCCTCCTCCTCCTCGGGTAGTAATAAATGGTGAAACATCTGATTGGTTAGATGTTACTAGTGGGGTGCCTCAGGGCTCGGTCTTGGGTCCCACTCTTTTTCTGATATATATCAACGATCTGGACTGCGGACTTGTATCTAAAATATCGAAATTTGCAGATGACACCAAATTAGGCGGTAAAGCATATACTAGAGAAAACTGCGAACTCATACAAAGTGACCTCGACAAACTATCAGACTGGAGTGATAAATGGCTATTAAAATTCAATTCCGATAAATGTAAAGTAATGCATATAGGCAACGATAACCTCAAATATAACTATCAAATGCAAAATAAATCGTTAACTGAAGTACAGCAAGAAAAGGATTTAGGTGTCATCATCAGTAATGATCTTAAAACCAGTCCGCATTGCCTAGCTGCCAGTAAAAAGGCGAATATGATGTTGGGCTTTATTAAACGCAATTTTGAACACAAAACTCCGAAAGTAATGACACAATTATACACGTCCTTGGTTAGGCCACACTTGGAATATGCCGTCCAATTCTGGTCGCCCTGTTTCGTAAAAGACCAAGCAAAATTGGAATCAGTGCAAAGAAGAGCAACCAAACAAATTCCATCTCTGCGAAATTCATCTTATGAAGAGAGACTGCGGAAACTTAATATGTTTTCCTTAAAGGATCGTAGAATCCGTGGGGACTTGATAGAAACCTTTAAGATCCTAAAAGGATTTGATGTCATTAATCAAGAGAACCTATTCGAGCTTTCAACTCAAGTGACAACAAGAAATAATGGTTTAAAACTAAACGGTCAACGTTGCATCACTGATCTCCGTAAAAAATATTTCAATGTGAGAGTCGTTGATCGATGGAACAAGTTACCAACAAATGTTGTCGAAGCCAGCACAATAACTACATTTAAAAACAGACTTGACGCGCACTGTAAAGTAAATGGGTATTGATAGTGCCCTGCGAATTCATATTTAGTCCCCCGGATCGATTAGTTGTAGTGGTAGTGGTAGTTGTAGTTAGTATATTTCATACCCTATCATTCTGCAACATGAAACTTCCGTGTTCCTATCTTCTTTTAAGGACATGGTATCCTTTTCCAACTGTTTTCTTACAAGTAGTTGATAGTTAGTAGTATGTAGTTCAGCAGATACCCTCGCTATGGACCAATAGGTCTCCTGGTGTCTGTCATTCCTATGTAATCCTCCTCCTCCTCCTCCTCCTCCTCCTCTTGCCCCCATCTCCTAAAATAGCTAAAATAAACAACATTAAGCAACGGAATGTATACCCACACTGAGCTCTATCTAGTCCCAGGTGACACAAGTGCTTTCAACGACACTCTAAACACAAGA
>JACEEZ010022792.1:30000-32500 GCA_016584305.1 Chionoecetes opilio
GGTGTTATGTGGTGGGTGTTCTGTGGTTTGATGTTCTGTGGTGGGTTGTTCTGTGGTGGGGTGTTCTGTGGTGGGGTTTTCTGTAGTGTGGTGTTCTGTGGTGGGGTGTTCTGTGGTGGGGTGTTCTGTGTTGTGGTGTTCTGTGGTGTGGTGTTCTGTGGTGGGGTGTTCTGTGGTGGGGTGTTCTGTCGTGGGGTGTTCTGTGGTGAGGTGTTCTGTGGTGGGGTTTGTTCTGTGGTGTGGTGTTCTGTGGTGTGCTGTGTTGTGTTGTGCTGTACTGTTTCTAGGCTTGTCCACCCAGCAGTCTATAATAATATAATCGAAAGTGTGTGCGTGTGTCTGTGTGTGTGTCCGCTATAGGTTCCGCCCCCAGTGGCGCAATCCTATCCTATGGCACAGTTTTGGAACCAGGTCGACCAGGGAAAGGTTTTAAGGCCACTTTGGGGATGATCCGATCACGTTTAATTTTTATTTATTTTTAGTATTAGCAAGAATTGTGAAGAAAAAAAAAAATTACGCGAGATATTTTGCATGAAAAAAGAAAGACATCGAAACGAACGCACGACTGACGGACGGTTTCTTTTACTTCAGTCCTATTACTTCACTAGCCTACTTCCTATTCTGCCTGTCCAGGCAAGAGGTTGTCAACAATTTCTGGCCAGGTGGGATTGCATGTAAAGGTGATGAACAGATCAAGTTTGCCAAACTTTCTGACATAGGTCAAAGCATCTTTCATCTTTCTGACATAGGTCAAAAGCATCTTCGGTGGGCCGAAGGCCCACCAAAAGCTCTCCGCAGGAGCTAGCCAAAAAGTCCGCCCGGAGGGCGTCTTTTCGGCTAGTATAATATAAAGCTGAGTCAGACACACAAACACGTCAAGATAATTACAAATCCATGTCAGCAATACAAAAACTCAGCTACAAAGATTACCGAAACACCCAACTGTAACTTAAACACAAAAGCAAATATTAACCTTTTTATGAAATGCCAACTTATAATCATTCTTTCTGTTGATATTTATTCTGAGTCTTCATTTAATTCTAGTAGTAAAAGAGATATATCAGCAATACATAAATTCTGGTACTACAAATATTATCCAAACACCCAACTTAAACTACCTGTAACTTAAACACGAAAGCAAATATTGACCTTTTTATGAAATGCCAAATTACAAATCATTCTTTCTGTTGATATTTATTCTGAGTCTTCATTTAATAGTAGTAAATAAGTTAGTAGTAGTAATAGTAGTAAGAAGATAATACTTAGCAAGCATAACAAGTCAAGTTGGAGCGTTTCTTAAGGGGCTTTTACTATGACTATTATCATTACTATGACTATAATGACTATTTACTACAACTTGGACAGCACACTCGAGGGAACAGTTAAGGTTATCCTCGACCTCGTAACACTCATTCACTTCGAGCTACACCTTCAAGGATTCTTTTTTTTCAAGAACTCCTACTTTGAATTTGTCGACAGAAGATAAGCTTTGACCTTACATCTAATAACGCTGTCGTAGTTATGTCGATAATTAAGTAGTTACGGTTGTTACGCCCCTGTTAACGAGGTCCTAACACGCGACCGTACTGTATTATGAGGCATGTTAAGAGAGAGAGAGAGAGAGAGAGAGAGAGAGAGAGAGAGAGAGAGAGAGAGAGAGAGAGGAGAGAGAGAGAGAGAGAGAGAGAGAGAGAGAGAGAGAGAGAGAGAGAGAGACAGAAAAAAAAACAGAGAGAGAGAGAGGGTGTGTGTGTGTGTGTGTGTATGTGTGTGTTTTCAATCTATGAATTAAAAATCTCTATCTCCATCTCAAATCCCGCGTTCCCCAAATTTCTGTCTGATTTTTATTTTTTTCCTAAACTCAAGATGATGTGAAAATCTGGGTGTTTTTTGGCCAAGCGTCGAGAGAGAGAGAGAGAGAGAGAGAGAGAGAGAGAGAGAGAGAGAGAGAGAGAGAGAGAGAGAGAGAGAGAGAGAGAGAGAGAGAGAGAGAGTGTGTGTGTGTGTGTGTTTTCAATCTATAAGAAGATGTGAAAATGTGGGTGTTTTTTAGCCAAGCGTCGAGAGATCGGTGAGTTTCGGAGTCTAGGCTTCCGGGTTTCTGGGTATTAAAGAGGAAATCACCAACACTGCCACTTCCACTCTACTGCCTTTCGCTTTCATCTCCCCCCCACTCTCTCTTCTCTACTCTCTCTCTCTCTCTCTCTCTCTCTCTCTCTCCTCTCACTCCTCTCCCTCTTTTCTCTCTCTCGCTCTCTCTCTCTCTCTCCTCTCTCTCTCTTCTCTCTCTCTCTCTCTCTCCTCTCTCTCTCTCTCTCTCTCTATCCTCTCTCTCTCTCTTCTCCTCTCTCTCCTCTCTCTCTCTCTCTTGCTCCACAATCTGCCACATAAATCCAATCCAGTCATTTTTTGCAGTAGTAGTAGCAGAAATAGTAGTAGTAGTCATCATCATCATCATCATTCCTTTATTTCGTATATACTAGTATACAGATTCAATCGA
>JACEEZ010022792.1:42500-52500 GCA_016584305.1 Chionoecetes opilio
GCCACTGTTTTGTTCATTATGAGTTTTTATTGCTATTTTATTCAACATGTTTTATTATGTGTATTTTTTTATTTTATTTTTTCATTTAGGGTAAGCATTATGAGCACAACTAATTTTCTATTGTTGGATAGGAGTTTTATTTCAGTTGTTTTATAGTTGAATTGAATAGTTTTAATGTTTACGCCGTGGGGAACTTCTCGACCCGCCTCATTGTGCGCCGGGCGGCTGTGGAGGTGAGATCAAACTGTTCTGTTTGTGTTTGCATTGTTCACAGTCTCAGGACGGGAGTATATTTTTTTGAAACGTCACAACAACAAAGCAATGAATAGCCTATATGGGGTCATTATTTTCATGTGTGTAAGGGAGGGAGGGGGGAAGCCTTATTGTGATAACTTTCAAAGCATTTTACGAGACTGGTGTCGAGAAAAGATTCATTCGTATTCCTGATTCATAAGTATGTAAAGTAATCATTAAGTTATTATTTTACATTCTCTTACTGTCTACTTTATAGGGACTGGCAAATAGCGGAGTTTTTCTTTGTTTGATTTTGTTTGCCCTATGAAGGGAAAAATATAAGATAGAAGGGATATGAAAGAGAAAGTAAGACAATACAACACTCTATAGGGGAAGGTGGACGTCTTGTTAACAGGCTCGGAAACCACTTGTTTGGCGGAAACCACTTATTTGGCGGAAACCATTTATTTGGGCGGAAACCATTTATTTGGGCGGAAACCATTTATTTGGGCGGAAACCATTTATTTGGGCGGAAACCATTTATTTTTGCGGAAACCACTTATTTGGGCGGAAACCACTTATTTGGCGGAAACCACTTATTTGGGCGGAAACCATTTATTTTTGCGGAAACCACTTATTTGGGCGGAAACCACTTATTTGGGCGGAAACCATTTATTTGGGCGGAAACCATTTATTTTTGCGGAAACCACTTATTTGGGCGGAAACCACTTATTTGGGCGGAAACCACTTATTTGGGCGGAAACCATTTATTTTTGCGGAAACCACTTATTTGGGCGGAAACCACTTATTTGGGCGGAAACCACTTATTTGGCGGAAACCACTTATTTGGGCGGAAACCACTTATTTGGGCGGAAACCATTTATTTGGGCGGAAACCACTTATTTGGGCGGAAACCACTTATTTGGCGGAAACCACTTATTTGGCGGAAACCACTTATTTGGGCGGAAACCACTTATTTGGCGGAAACCACTTATTTGGCGGAAAACCACTTATTTGGGCGGAAACCACTTATTTGGGCGGGAAACCATTTATTTGGGCGGAAACCACTTATTTGGGCGGAAACCATTTATTTTTGCGGAAACCACTTATTTGGGCGGAAACCACTTATTTGGGCGGAAACCATTTATTTTTGCGGAAACCACTTATTTGGGCGGAAACCACTTATTTGGGCGAAACCACTTATTGGCGGAAACCACTTATTTGGGCGGAAACCACTTATTTGGGCGGAAACCATTTATTTTTGCGGAAACCACTTATTTGGGCGGAAACCACTTATTTGGGCGGAAACCACTTATTTGGCGGAAACCACTTATTGGGCGGAAACCACTTATTTGGCGGAAACCACTTATTTGGCGGAAACCACTTATTTGGGCGGAAACCACTTATTTGGGCGGAAACCATTTATTTGGGCGGAAACCACTTATTTGGGCGGAAACCATTTATTTTTGCGGAAACCACTTATTTGGGCGGAAACCACTTATTTGGGCGGAAACCACTTATTTGGGCGGAAAACCACTTATTTGGGGCGGAAAACCATTTATTTTTGCGGAAACCACTTATTTGGGCGGAAACCATTTATTTTTGCGGGAAACCACTTATTTGGCGAAACCACTTATTGGCGGAAACCATTATTTGGGCGGAAACCACTTATTTGGCGGAAACCACTTATTTGGGCGGAAACCACTTATTTAGCGGAAACCACTTATTTTTGGGGGGAAACCACTTATTTGGCCGAAACCACTTATTTTGGGGGGAAACCACTTATTTGGGCGGAAACCACTTATTTGGGCGGAAACCACTTATTTGGGCGAAGGAAACCACTTATTTGGCGGAACCCAATTTATTTGGCGGAAACCACTTTTTTTGGGCGGAAAACCACTTATTTGGGCGGAAACCACTTATTTGGGCGGAAACCACTTATTTGGGCGGAAACCACTTATTTGGGGGGAAACCACTTATTTTGGGCGGAAACCACTTTTTTTGGGCGGAAACCCCTTATTGGGCGGAAACCACTTATTTGGCGGAAACCACTTATTTGGGCGGAAACCACTTATTTGGGCGGAAACCACTTATTTGGCGGAAACCACTTATTTGGGCGGAAACCACTTATTTGGCGGAAACCACTTATTTGGCGGAAACCACTTATTTGGGCGGCAACCACTTATTTGGCGGAAACCACTTATTTGGGCGGAAACCACTTATTTGGCGGAAACCACTATTTGGCGGAAACCACTATTTGGGCGGAAACACTATTGGGCGGAAACCACTTATTTGGCGGAAACCACTTATTTGGGCGGAAACCACTTATTTGGCGGAAACCACTTATTTGGAGGCTTAAAAGTTATAAAAACAGACATTTTGTACGACCATGAATTTTTATTTCACCCCTTCACGCCCATGCAGATCTTTCCTTTGCTACAGCGTCCCTGTGCATTCGGTCAGCGGTTCGAGTCCGCCTAGTTCATGCTGACGTGGCGGCGCTTTGTATAGTCAATAACCTTGTAGTTGGTACTTGCAAAGTGTCTAGATAGGATGAAAATCTTATCTTATCTTCCTTTGCTATATGAAATCGTCTGTTATTACCCATAAAACTACGAAAAAGTAACTAAATATACCAAATTAGTTAGTGGACAAGGATATTAAACAGGTCATATCTATATAATATTGCTTATGTTCATTAAAATTGTCTAAGTACCCAAATTACAATGGAAATTACGCTCTGGGTCTCAAGGGGTTAAATGTTTACACACTATTTCCTTCCTAATGTGACTATGCAATTCTTAACGTACCCTAGTTTTTTTAGTAACTCATTCCCACGATTTGTTTCTGGTTCGTTGATTACAATATACCTGTTTATCTATTTACGCTACTTATTTACGATACGATTACGATCTATTTACCTATTATAAGAGAATGGAAGGGTGGATAAAAATGAGAAGAAAATATTAGATGATTTAGATAGAAATACGTAACAAGATAAAAGGAAATTGACAGAAATCTTGATATAGTAAAGCAGTTAATTGAGTAATAGATGGTGAGATAATGGATTGAAATTACTAGACACAGCAGTTAGGAAATTGATTCATCAGATCCTTTGATGATAGGAAGGTGTTAAGGCCAAAAATATACTAGAATATTAACCCCTTGAAACCCAGAACGTAATTTCCATTGTAAGTTGGGTACTATTAGACGATTTTAATTACTATAAGCAATATTTTATAGATATGACTTATTTAGTATCCTTGTCCACTAGCTTATCTGGTATATTAAGTTACATTTTGTAATCTTATGGCTAACAATGGACGATTTTATTCAGCAAAGGAAAGATCTGGGCGTAAAGGGGTTAAGGTTACATACATAAATACAGACAATATAAACTATACTATACTATATAGACTATAAATGTAGACCTTTTGTATGAGTATGAATTTATACTTCCTTATTGGGACTATACAATTCTTAACGTATTCTATAGTTTTTAGTACCTACTGTAACATATGCCACTATTCTTTTTTATTCTTCATCCATTACCTACTTATCTATTTACTTAATCTAATTTCGTTCCCGTTCACCTCGGCCCAAAAATCCAAAGCAGCCAAAACCAAAAAGAAAAAAAAAAATTAAGGACAACTATCTGCATTTGTTCTCATTCACCCTTGCCCAAAAATACAAAGCAACCAAAACCACAAAAAAAAGTCAAAAATATATATATATTAAGGAAAACTATCTTAATTTGTTCTCTTTCACCCTTGCCCAAAAATCCAAAGCAGCCCCCCCCAAAAAAAAAAAAAAAAAAAAAAAAAAAAAAAAAAAAAAAAAAAAGACAACTATCTTAATTAATTTTGTTCTCGTTCACCTTTGCCCGTCTCAGCCCTTCGCCCCATCAGCCCCGACACGTGTTTTACTTCTCTAATATGAGAGGTGAAGGGCCAGACGGTGTGGGAACAGGCAGGTGGGGCGTGCTGATAGGGTTAGGGGGGGCGGGGGGGGCGTTAGGGGGCGTGCTGATAGGGAGGGAGCGGTAGGGGGGCGTGCTGATGGGGAGGGGGCGGTAGGGGGGCGTGCTGATAGGGAGGGGGCGGTAGGGGGGGCGTGCTGATAGGGAGGGGGCGGTAGGGGAGCGTGCTGATAGGGAGGGGGCGGTAGGGGGGCTTGTTGATAGGGAGGGGGGGCGGGGTGGGGGGCGATTCTCCTGACAAGCCACAATATGCAGTGAGGGTACTCGGAATAAATGGCATCAGTAAAAATGGCTCAAAGTTTGGATTAGGAAAAAAGTGGTACAGTAAAAGATGGCACAGAAAAAAATGGCACAGAAAAAAATGGCACAGTAAAAAATGGCACAGTAAAAAATGGCACAGTAAAAAATGGCACAGTAAAAAATGGCACAGTAAAAAATGGCACAGTAAAAAATGGCACAGTAAATAAGGCACAGAAAAAATGGCACAGTAAAAATGGCACAGTAAAAAATGGCACAGTAAAAATGGCACAGTAAAAATGGCACAGTAAAAAATGGACAGTAACAAATGGACAGTAAAAATGGCACAGTAAAAATGGCACAGTAAATAATGGCACAGAAAAAAATGGCACAGTAAAAAATGGCACAGTAAATAATGGCACAGTAAAAAATGACACAGTAAAAAATGGAACAGTAAAAAATGGTACAGTAAAAAATGGCACAGTAAAAAATGGCACAGTAAAAAATGGCACAGTAAAAAATGGCACAGAAAAAAATGGCACAGTAAAAAATGGCACAGTAAAAAATGGCACAGTAAAAAATGGCACAGTAAAAAATGGCACAGTAAAAAATGGCACAGTAAAAAATGGCACAGAAAAAATGGCACAGTAAAAAAATGGCACAGAAAAAATGGCACAGTAAAAAATGGCACAGTAAAAAATGGCACAGTAAAAAATGGCACAGTAAAAAATGGCACAGTAAAAAATGGCACAGTAAAAAATGGCACAGTAAAAAATGGCACAGTAAAAAATGGCACAGTAAAAAATGGCACAGTAAAAAGGCACAGTAAAAAATGGCACAGTAAAAATGGCACAGTAAAAAATGGCACAGTAAAAAATGGCACAGTAAAAAATGGCACAGTAAAAAATGGCACAGTAAAAAATGGCACAGTAAAAAATGGCACAGTAAAAAATGGCACAGTAAAAAATGGCACAGTAAAAAATGGCACAGTAAAAAATGGCACAGTAAAAAATGGCACAGTAAAAAATGGCACAGTAAAAAATGGCACAGTAAAAAATGGCACAGAAAAATTGGCACAGTAAAAAATGGCACAGGAAAAATGGTACAGGAAAAATGGCACAGAAAAAAATGGCACAGTAAAAATGGCACAGAAAAAAATGGCACAGAAAAAATGGCACAGTAAAAAATGGCACAGTAAAAATGGCACAGAAAAATTGGCACAGGAAAAAATGGCACAGGAAAAAATGGCACAGGAAAAAATGGCACAGAAAAAAATGGCACAGTAAAAAATGGCACAGAAAAAAATGGCACAGAAAAAAATGGCACAGTAAAAAATGGCACAGTAAAAAATGGCACAGTAAAAAATGGCACAGAAAAAATGGCACAGTAAAAAATGGCACAGTAAAAAATGGCACAGTAAAAAATGACACCTAAAAGTAATGGCATGTTATAGTGTCGATTACTAGTTTAGGGGTTAGGTTAGGTTCATGGCAGGGAAGGCTTAGGATTACTGAAAAGGATTAAGGATTACTGAGAGAGAGAGAGAGAGAGAGAGAGAGAGAGAGAGAGAGAGAGAGAGAGAGAGAGAGAGAGAGAGAGAGAGAGAGAGAGAGAGAGAGAGAGAGAGAGAGAGAGAGAGAGAGAGAGACAGAGACAGAGACAGAGACAGAGACAGAGAGAGAGAGATTTATGGCCCATGTAAATTATTCGCTTTTCCAAAATCGCTGTTTTCAGAGAGAAAAAAAACCGTAAAAAATAGAAAAAAGAAAATAATTCAGAGAATAAAATAATAGAGAGAAAAAATATACTCGAAGCAAGTACAAATATTTATAAGAGTCACACATCTCATTAGTCACCATAGGGAGTGTTATCTGACTGTCCTTTCTTTGATAATTGTGTCTTCCTCTACCTCTTAATGTGTAAAACCATACCTTTGTTTTGCACTATCCCACGTAGGTATTATAAGTCTGCCATTTTTTACTGTGCCACTTTTTACTGTGCCATTTTTTTCTGTGCCATTTTTTACTGTGCCATTTTTTTCTGTGCCATTTTTTACTGTGCCATTTTTTACTGTGCCATTTTTTACTGTGCCATTTTTTACTGTGCCATTTTTTACTGTGCCATTTTTTTCTGTGCCATTTTTTCTGTGCCATTTTTTACTGTGCCATTTTTTTCTGTGCCATTTTTTACTGTGCCATTTTTTACTGTGCCATTTTTTTCAGTGCCATTTTTTACTGTGCCATTTTTTACTGTGCCATTTTTTTCTGTGCCATTTTTTTCAGTGCCATTTTTTACTGTACCATTTTTTTCTGTGCCATTTTTTTCTGTGCCATTTTTTTCAGTGCCATTTTTTACTGTACCATTTTTTTCTGTGCCATTTTTTACTGTGCCATTTTTTTCTGTGCCATTTTTTTCAGTGCCATTTTTTACTGTGCCATTTTTTTCTGTGCCATTTTTTTCTGTGCCATTTTTTTCTGTGCCATTTTTTACTGTGCCAATTTTTTACTGTGCCATTTTTTTCTGTGCCATTTTTTTCAGTGCCATTTTTTACTGCGCCATTTTTTACTGTGCCATTTTTTTCAGTGCCATTTTTTACTGTGCCATTTTTTACTGTGCCATTTTTTACTGTGCCATTTTTTACTGTGCCATTTTTTTCAGTGCCATTTTTTTCAGTGCCATTTTTTACTGCGCCATTTTTTACTGCGCCATTTTTTACTGTGCCATTTTTTACTGCGCCATTTTTTACTGTGCCATTTTTTCCTAAACACCTCCATCTTATTATCACATTTATCTTCCTCTTTTCCGTCCCTCCTTCTTTCCTTTCCTTATCCCACACTTTCTTACACAAACTGGAAAAGCGTAGATTTAAAAAAGAAAGGGAAAACTGGTTCACAAATAGGGTGGTAAATGATTGGAATGGACTCAGTAGACAGGTAGTTAGTGCGGAGTCATTAGAGAGCTTTAAAAGGAGGCTAGATAAATTCATGGATGGGGATGAAAGGTGGATGTAGGTAGTGTTAAGTAACAGGAACTACCTCGTATAGGTCTCACGGCCTCTTGAAGCTTCCTTATGTTCTTATGTTCTTATGTTCTTACGTCTCTTTCCTCACTTCTTCCCTCCATCGTCCCTCTCTCTCCTTCCTTCCTTCCTTCCTTCCTTCCTTCCTTCCTTCCTTCCTTCGTCCCTTTCCTAACTTTCTACAACATGATCCTTTCTTTCTAGACCAAAACCTACCCTTTGTGTCTAGTTTAGCCGTTTTACTCTGACGGCTTACAACTATTACGGTCAGTTTTGTTTCAAGTTCCGTAAAAGTGTATGCACATGTGTCACGAGTGAATGCTAAGTGAGAGACGTGAGATTAGTTTGCGGTGAAATGCCACGGTCACCCAAGGAGAGTATTATAAAGTTCAGTTTTTTTGTTGGTGACGCGGTGGAAGTTTTGCGAAATGGCACCACTGTTTGGGGGGTTAAAAATGCTCTTGCTCGCTCTCCCCCCATGCACTCCCTCCCTCTACCCCATCCGCCTAGGCACACACACACACACACACACACACACACACACACACACACACACACACACACACACACACACACATACTTTTTATCAGCTTAGAAATAAACATTATATTTATACATGCATTTTACACACACTATTACGTATTCGTGCATTATTAATAGCGCATGTTACTTTGTTGGCACTCACACACACACACACACACACACACACACACACACACACACACACACACACACACACACACACACACACACACACACACACACACACACACACACACACACACACACACACACACACACGGGATGCTGTGTCCTGGAGACCGCAGTGAGCCATGTAATCAATATCCGTGGTGGTAGGTTGTGGCGGTGATGATGGTGATGAGGGTGGTGATAATGATGGTGGTGGTGGTGATAGTGGTGATGGTTATGGTGGTGGTGATGGTGGTGATGGTTGTGGCGGTGGTGATGGTGGTGGTAGGTTGTGGCGGTGATAATGATGGTAGTGGTGACAGTGGTGATGGTGGTGGATAGCGTCACCACCACCACCATCACCGCCTCTCAACTCCTAAATCACTTACAAATCCCTATGTCTATTTTTTTAACGAGGTAAAAATTCCATTCTATCTTAAGGTCTCATGTTTAAAATGTTGCCTATGTTTACCTGATAATAGGGTTAACTATGATAAAATACAACTGACATTAAGAAGAACCGTACTATTCCCTCCTGGCATCAAATATCAGTCAGTAAGCAGCAAGGGGTCAGGATTTTTCACCTTGTTAAAAAAAACAGACTAGAATTTCACGTTTTTACCGAGAAATATAAGATGATTCACTCCTCATGTACTCTCTCCATCCCTTTCTCTTGCTTGAAAAAAAAATAATGATAAAAAAAATTAAATTTATATAATAATAATATATTGTATCCTAGTTCTGCAACGTATAGATGTGTACCGTAGATAACACTGAAGTCGCCACCTGCAGTGATGTTGCCAGCCGCCATATATTACGAATTATAGCATCACTACTGATGTGTATGTGTCACTGAAGATGATACACAGTAGTTTACATATATCATGACTGTATAATCTACCCTGTTTCAGCGTTGCTTTATGCTTTGTATCTGCAAGTATATACGGTTTCAAATTACACTACTCGGTTTTTTTTTCGGGTGACGACGACGGCGGGAGGACACTCTAAACATAAACACTAGATGGCGACTTTAATGTAGCCCGTTATCAACGTCGCCACTCGGTTTTATTTTTGTAATTTGTTCATTTATAGCCATAATATGACACAGATGAAGACACAAAATGACACAGACTCTCCAGATAGCCCCTTCTAACTTTCCTGAAATCATGAATGTAGAAATGTAAGTATTAACGCCACCACACGTCTGTAAATAAAGAAAAAACGTTGTCCTGGCGACTTTAGTGTTATCTACGGTAGCTATTTACCTTTTCCAGTCTTGTCATTGTTTTTATTCCGTGTAGCGAAAAAACTCTCTTATTTTGTTTCTTTGTGAGAGGTAACATGAGCCCAGATATTACTCGCCGTCTCGCTTTTAATTAGTGACCTGTGTTATTTTGATGGCGTGACATGACATGCGGTTTTCTAGTCTTATGTTTTCACTCCGCTGCTTTTACCAAGTTAGAAGTCTGTCGCGAGTATGGAGGCATTATTAAGAGTTATACTACTTACTCTTACCATACTTCTTACTTCTACCCACCTTACTTACTAACTACTTACTCTTACCCTACTACTTACGTCTACCTACCTTACTTACTACCCTACTTACTCCTACCACATTAACCCCTTGAGGCCCAGAACGTTTTTTCCATAGTAATTTGGTTACCATTAGACGATTTTTAGTGAATATAAGCAATATTTTATAGATATGACCTTTTTAGTATCCTTGTCCACTAACTAATTTGGAATATTCAGTTACTTTTCGTAAGTTTATGGCTCGACAACAAACAATTTCTTATAGCAAAGGAAAGATCTGGGCGCGAAGGTGTTAAGTACTTCTACCT
>JACEEZ010022792.1:62500-172500 GCA_016584305.1 Chionoecetes opilio
GTTTTCCTCCTTCATATCATCCTTTTTTAACCCTTCCCCTTTAACCCTTCGTTTTTTTTCATCTTCCACATGTTTGGTCTACGTAGTGAAAGTATCATAGCTACACACGCATGGACGTTGTTTTTAATGGTCTCTTTCTGGCATATTTCTTCTATTGGTATCTTTTAGGTCTTAGGTTTGAGGTATCTGTTGTCGAGGTCTTTGTTGAGTAGCTGCTACGTAACTGTGGGTGTGAGATTAGGGTAGACCTTTGTCCATTACGCCATTAAGTGAGCGTCAGTAATGTTGTCAGTCCGTCAGCCTGATGTTCCCTGCGTCATCACAGAGCAGACAGGTGTATAGGACGAAGCGGGTCAGCATACCTGAGGATTGCAGAAGGGCAAGGACAGGTGTCACGTAACTTATATCAAGGCAGAAGGGCGAGGACAGATGTCACGTAAATTCTCTTATGCCAGACGTGCGAGGACAGATGGCACGTCAATTCTCTCATGGCAGAAGGGCGAGGACAGATGTCACGTAAATTCTCCCATGGCAGAAGGGCGAGGACAGATGTCACGTAAATTATCTCATGGCAGAAGGGCGAGGACAGATGTCACATCAATTCTCTCATGGCAGAAGGGCGAGGACAGATGTCACGTCAATTCTCTCATGGCAGAAGGGCGAGGACAGATGTACACGTCATTAACTCATGGCAAAGGGCCGAGGACAGTGTTCACGTCATTATCTCATGGCAGAAGGGCGAGGACAGATGTCACGTCAATTTCTCATGGCAGAAGGGCGAGGACAGATGTCCGTCATTATTCTTCTGGCAGAAGGGCGAGGACAGATGTCACGTCAATTATCTCATGGCAGAAGGCGAGGACGATGTCACGTCAATTATTCATGGCAGAAGGCGAGGACAGATGTCACGTAAATTCTTCATGGCAGAAGTGCGAGGACAGATGTCACTAATTCTCTCATGGCGAAGGGCGATGGACAGATGTCACATCATTCTCTCATGGCAGAAGTGAGACAGATGTCACGTCATTCTCTCATGGCAGAAGGGCGAGGACAGGTGTCACATCAATTATTCATGGCAGAAGGCGAGGACAGATGCACGTAAATTCCTCATGGCAGAAGGGCGAGGACAGGTGTCACATCAATTTCTCATGGCAGAAGGGCGAGGACAGATGTCACGTCAATTCTCTCATGCAGAAGTGCGAGGACAGATGTCACGTAAATTCTCTCATGGCAGAAGGGCGAGGACAGATGTCACGTAAATTCTCTCATGGCAGAAGGGCGAGGACAGATGTCACGTAAATTCTCTCATGGCAGAAGGGCGAGGACAGATGTCACGTAAATTCTCTCATGGCAGAAGATCGAGGACAGATGTCACGTAAATTCTATCATGGCAGAAGGGCTAGGACAGGTGTCACGTAAATTCTCTCATGGCAGAAGGGCGAGGACAGGTGTCACGTAAATTCTCTCATGGCAGAAGGGCAAGGACAGGTGTCACGTAAATTATCTCATGGCAGAAGGGCGAGGACAGGTGTCACGTAAATTATCTCATGGCAGAAGGGCGAGGACAGGTGTCACGTAAATTCTCTCATGGCAGAAGGGCGAGGACAGGTGTCACGTAAATTCTCTCATGGCAGAAGATCGAGGACAGATGTCACGTAAATTCTCTCATGGCAGAAGATCGAGGACAGATGTCACGTAAATTCTCTCATGGCAGAAGATCGAGGACAGATGTCACGTAAATTCTCTCATGGCAGAAGGGCAAGGACAGGTGTCACGTAAATTATCTCATGGCAGAAGGGCGAGGACAGGTGTCACGTAAATTCTCTCATGTCAGAAGGGCGAGGACAGGTGTCACGTAAATTATCTCATGGCAGAAGGGCGAGGACAGGTGTCACGTAAATTCTCTCATGGCAGAAGGGCGAGGACAGGTGTCACGTAAATTCTCTCCGATACAGAAAAAAACACCCAATTTACAAAGTTGGTGGCGAGAAGAGTCGAGAGAGATGAAGACGATCCAGGTCTGAGTACAGTAAAGGCAAGATCTATAGACTTTTAATAGTATAGTCTAGTAGTAATAGTATGTATAGTATGTCTATTAATGATAAATAAAGGTGCATGGCTATGGTGGCGTGGGAAGTAACAAAGGGTTCTGTTCTGTTCTGTTCGAGGAAGTAACGTATCAGCATTCTGAGCACCCAGATAATACGTCGAATTGTCCTTACCCCTAGGAAACAGTGGCACCTCGAGGCACTGTACCCACTGTGATGCCACGGTGCCACGGGTATATAAGTGCGTGTGTGTGTGGCGCTATCAGTGAACTTTCCGAAGCAGGCGTTGGGTGGGAGGATTACGAGCGTCACAAGTTGTCACAACACTCCCGAGGGATGTTGGTGTTCGTGCCCTGGGCGGTGTTGGGGTGCCTCGCCGCCCTCCCCTCCTGCTCCGCCTTCCTCCCCACCAGCCTCAATTTCTCTGATCCCAACCTGTCCTCCCTCTTCTGCCCCGATGAGATGGACGGACCCACCACAGACCACAAGGTATAGATCGTGCATCCTCCTCACGTTAACAGGGAGCAGAAAGTACTACTATATTCTAGGAAAATGGCTACTTTCCTATATACTCAGAAAAAGTACCTATTACGATTACTATATTAAGATCACACACCGGCTCGCATGTTCCCGTTTTCTGGAACAGTATGTCGTGTTTACTCTTGAACACGTCAGGTTAGGTTACGGTTACGGGAGGTTAGGTTTGCTCACGTTAAGAAGGGAAGCAGAAAGTTAATAAATATGCTAGGAAAATGGCTACTTTCCTATATAGGGGAGAGCGGGGCAGGTTGCATCGAGGGTAGGTTGCATCATTGCCTCTAACTCGCATTAACTTTTTTTATTATTATTATTGTTGTAGTTGTAGTAGTAGTAGTTTATAGTAGTAGTAGTAGTAGTAGTAGTAGTAGTAGTAGTAAGACGATGTACGTGTGATAACATGGGAGTTAGAGGCAATGATGCAACCTACCCTCGATGCAACCTGCCCCGCTCTCCCCTAGTACTCAGAAAAAGTATCTCTGTGTCGTATACAGGTTGAGCAACGACAGCGGCACGAAGTCTGGGAAAGAAGGACCGGCTGGGTTTGCTCCGTAGTCATAAAGGGAATTTTTGGTCTCCAGCAGTGAAACGTTATTACGCGGCCCGAGGCTCAGTGGGCCAAGGAAACGATAAGAATGAAACAGCCTAAGGATTTACATTAATGACAAAGGTCTGATACACAAAGAAACTCACTTGTTAGAAAGAATGATAGAAATGAGGTTCGCTATACGAGGCCTACTACCTAAGATGACTGATTTTTTTTCTTCTTCTTTTTCGTAATATGAGTTTTAAAGTAGTTTTTTTCTTTTTTTCGTAATATGAGGGTTTTTTTTAAGTTTTCTATGTAAAAACTACAAGAAATTATATATTCTCTACTCTTATGCAGTTTAGATTTACGAAGCTGGTTAACGTTAAATACTTGGTAATGCTGCTGCCTGTCGCTGCGTTGTGGTGGTGGTGTGTGGGTGGCGACATCGATGGTGGTAGTGTGACCATGTTTGGTGGGAACAGGGGGTGACGCCGCCACCGGGCTGCGACAAGGGTCACCCGCCTCCTACTTCTTAATAATGATACACTTGAATGACTTTGATAAGTTGGTAAAGGGAGGATGAGCGATGGATGGGCTCGTGTGCTGTAGTATTTATAGTCGGCGCGGCGCTGCTGTCTGCCACATGCGTGTCAGCGATTCATGAACTGTCAGTCATTGTGCACGCGACGCCACCAAGTTGGTATGATTATTGTGAAAGAAAACCTTTTTTTTTTTTTTATAATGAATAGTAATGAAGATAATAAGCAAAATATGAGTGTTAATGAGATTGTGATTTAATTATATGTATTCAGGCAGCGACTCGCGTGTAACCCTGACATTTGATCATAAATAAATGCCCACGCTTCAAGTAAATTTTAACAAACTAATAAAAATATCCCTTATAACGAAGAATACTGACAATCGTTTCAATGTAAAGTGAAAGTTGTTTGATGCAGCGACGGTCATCTTCTATGTATGGCTGTGTGTCCAGACTTGAGGGTGTTTTTAAGCCTTTAATAATGACGTTGTTTTAATATTAATATTGAGTGTGCGTACATTAGAGGACTCTCGATGCTTTATCACGTAGAGGAAGGCTGACTAGAACGTCCTGAGCAGAAGAGAGGTTTCATGCATATTTGACAAGACAGCCAGACCATTTTAATGACTCCGCTGTCCAGGTTTGAAGGAAGGAACTCAATACAGGAACTGAGGAACGCACACGCTTGGGTACTTAGTGAATAATCTTGAACATGATGTGAATTACGTTTGCAAGCCACCAGGAAGGTATATAATGGCTTCACTATCATCAGGAAGGGAAGCTAATGTATTATGATCGTGCCCTTCCTGCACATGAGGCGTAGACTGCCCGTGAATATAATAGTATGCAGATTAACGCGCGTCTGTGTCTGACTTCTGGTGGTGGTGATGAGTCTGCGTTAGAGCCTAGAGGCGAGGCTGAGGTGTGTCTGAGGATAATATAATCTATCCTTGGGTGTGCCCGTAGTAATTGTAGTGTAAGTAGTATTAGTAGAAGCCAGTAGTAGTATAGTAGCAGAGTAGTAGTAGTAGTAGTAGTAGTAGCCAGTAGTAGTAGAAGTAACCAGTAATAGTAATAGTAGTAGAAGTAGTAGTAGTAGCCAGTAGTAATTGTAGTAGTAGTAGTAGTATCCAGTAGAAGAAGTAGTAGTAGTAGTAGTAGTAGTAGCCAGTAGTAGTAGTATAAGTAGTAGTAGTAGCCAGTAGTAATTGTAGTAGTAGTAGTAGTAGTAGCCAGTAGTAGTAGTAGTAGTAGTCAGTAGTATAAGTAGTAGTAGTAGCCAGTAGTAATTGTAGTATAAGTAGTAGTAGTTGCCAGTAGTAGTAGTAGTCAGTAGTAGAAGTAGTATAAGTAGTAGTAGTAGCCAGTAGTAATTGTAGTATACATAAGTAGTAGTAGTTGCCAGTAGTAGTAGTAGTAGTAGTAGTAGTAGTAGCTAGTAGTAGTAGTAGTCAGTAGTATAAGTAGTAGTAGTAGCCAGTAGTAATTGTAGTATAAGTAGTAGTAGTTGCCAGTAGTAGTAGTAGCAGTAGCCAGTAGTAATAGTAGTAGTAGTAGTAGCCAGTAGTAATAGTAGTAGTAGTAGTAGTAGCCAGTAGTAGTAGTAGTAGCCAGTAGTAGTAGTAGTAGTAGCCAGTAGTAATAGTAGTAGTAGCCAGTAGTAGTATAGTTAGCCAGTAGTAGTAGTAGTAGTAGCCAGTAGTAATAGTAGTAGTAGCCAGTAGTAATAGTAGTAGTAGTAGTAGTCAGTAGTAGTAGTAGTAGTAGTAGTAGCCAGTAGTAGTAGTAGTCAGTAGTAATAGTAGTAGTAGTAGTAGCCAGTAGTAGTAGTAGTCAGTAGTAGTAGCCAGTAGTAGTAGTAGTAGCCAGTAGTAGTAGTAGTAGCCAGTAGTAGTAGTAGTCAGTAGTAGTTGCCAGTAGTAGTAGTAGCCCGCAGTGTGCTCGTAAAATCCTGTCTCCATATCTCTACTGTATAAAATTTAGCTTTAAATTATTCATGAATATTCTTAGCTTGGACAATCTCTCAAGGCTGTTCCAAACGTCAATACTTCTGTAGGGGAATCTCTATTTCTTGACGCCCCGCAGCTACTATGTTTTCCTCAACTATTCTACTGTCCTCTTGTTTCCCCAGCGTCCCATATATATACAAATAGATCAACCTTTCTTTTTTTTTTGCTTAGCCTTTGTCACTCTGTAAACTGTAATCAAATCCCCTCTTTCTCTTTCCTCCAAGATAGTGTGTGTGTGTGTGTGTGTGTGTGTGTCTGTGTCTGTGTCTGTGTGTGTGTGTGTGTGTGTGTGTGTGGTGTGTGTGTGTGTAACGACCACTACGTCCCCCACAGGCCATCACGCGAGAGGCGCTGCGGCGGGAGGTGCGTCGGTTCTTCCTGGAGGTGGAGCCCGCGAACTCGACCCTCACCATCCCGGAGGACGCCTCGCTCTCCCAAATCTACCGCGCCGTGTATGGAATCTCCGCGTCGCCTGCTCGCTTCATGCAGGTACTGGGGGAGGAGTGGGGTACTAGAGGGCGCTGGGGGAGGGTACTGAAGGAGGAGTGGGGTATTGGGGGGCGCTGGGGGAGGAGTGGGTAATAACTAACATTTCCTTTGTATGACCGTAAATTAGGGAAGGTCTGTTAAAGACATGATTGATTTTCATTGCTGTTTTTCCTCCTGTATGTGACTTTGTATGTGACTTTAAATTAGAGAAGGTTAGGTTGAGACATTATTTATTTTCATGATTTCCTCTGTCAGGCCGTGAACGACATCGCGTGGAGCAACGCCATGACGGAGGCTGGGAGTCACGCCAAGTTCCAGGCGGCGTACCACATGGACGGGGAGCGCGTGTCAGAGGGGCACGCGCTGCTGCAGGGCCGCTACCAGCAGCTCATCAGGACCATCACCGTGGACAAGACTTACGACTTCTCCAGGGAACTCCTTGGCGAGTCTCTCAATGGCATCCAGGTACTAAAGGGCGGGAGGAAGCTTGACTGGGGGGCTGGAGGAAATTAAGCTTGATTTGGGCGGGAGGAAATTAATCCATATCTTATTAAAGAAGGAGGAGGAGGAAATTAAGCTTGAGTGGGGGGATGAGGAAATTAAGAGAGTGGGGGAGGAGGAAATTAAGCTTGGGTGGGGGGATGAGGAAATTAAGCTTGAGTGGGAGGGGGAGGAAATACAGTTTGAGTGTGGGGCGGGAGGAAGCTTGAGTGGGGGCGGCAGGAAGCTTGCGTGGGAGGTGATGGCTTGTGTGCATCGTTGTAAGGGTTTTGTTACAACACTACACTAAAAAAGTTTTTACTGAACCTTTTGTAATATAACACTTTCCCTCACTAAAGTCACACAACACTTACCTAGATATATTGGATGATGTTGGCAGTGGCGTAGCTACGGGGGGCACGTGTCCTCCCATGAGAATCCTGTGCCCCCCCCTCCCACTGGCCATGGCTACTGTATTCTGTACAATGCTCTGATATCCACCACTGATCTGATCTTAGAATATACCCTTCTATGTGGCAGCAGAGTGGCCCCTGAGCTCCGCTTGCGTAGTGCCCCCCCAGGTGCCCCCCCCCCTAATTGGTAGATACCTAGCTACGCCACTGCTAACAAGGCAATCCAGTCCTTTAACAACCCACAAACTATATAGCAAAAAAAATATCCTACCCACAATCCTCTGCGACGCTGTTAATGAGTTCGAAGCACTAACGAACCTTATCAATAGAAGCTTTAAAAAAATACTACAAAACTATACCAACACATTACTAACTCACATTTACTAACATTTAAGACTTAGATAACGTTACAGGTCAAGAATTATTGGTCAAAGGTCAACAGGTAAGGCCATGGGAAGGAAATAAGGGAAAGATTTAGTGTTTCGAAGCAGTATAGAGTTCTTTGAGTAAACCGGTGCGAGCGACAGTCGAGAGCGAGCCGGCGAGGTGGCAGGGCGTGTGTGCAGGCAGCTGGTTGGAGGAAGAGGACGATTTTTTGGCCAAACAACGCTTTATTTTGTTGCATTTCTTCATATTTCTGCAGCGTAAGGTAGTAGAGAGGGAAAGGGAGGGAGTGGGAGAGAGAGAGAGAGAGAGAGAGAGAGAGAGAGTAGGGGATCTAGGGGGTGGCCTGCTCTAGGTGGATCTCCGTATTTGGGATTTCCGAAAGTGAATCATATCCCCGTCACATGCTGCAGCAGAAATACACAGATAACGTGAGTGTTAAGTCCAGTAGAGAGCCATATGACCTCTGATATCTGGCACATTTCCCCCATTTTGGCATTAACCCCTTGAGACCCAGATCTTTCCTTGGCTATAAAAAAATGTATGTTGTTAGCCATAAAACTACGAAAGGTAACTGAATATACCAAATTTACTAGTTGACAAGGATACTAAACAGGTCATATCTATAAAATATTGCTTATATTAATTAAAAATCATCTAATGGTACCCAAATTACAATGGAAATTACGTTCTGGGTCTCAAGGGGTTAAATCAATCAAGTCTAGTAGAGAAAGAGTCCAGTTCTACGGGATAATTACCCTTTTATCTTCTGTATTTTCAGGACTTTTATTCCCAGACGACCTGGCTAGAGTTAGGACGCAACTGGGTGCTGGAGGGCCTGGGACTGCCGGGCGCTGACATCGGGGAAGTGGCGGGTCCCAGCGACAAGACCTGCACCAACTGTGACTCCCCGACGGTGAGCCTGACAATTGCCAACTGACTAAAATGATACAGTGGATGCGTAACTTTATTTATGAGAGGAGATTGAAGCTATTAAGAGACTGGTGAGCACAGCGCTGAGGCTGACAATGCCAAGCTAGGGATTCATAGATAGATATTTATTGACCACAGCATTAAAAATTACACATAATATCAGTGATAAATTGACAAAATACATGATGTATAGAAATGAATGAAATGAGGTGATTCACAGATAGATAGATAGATAGATAGATATTTATTGACCACAGCATTAAGAAGTACACACATCATTGATAAATAGACTGAACACAATGTCTATAAAATGAAACTTTCCCACAAATTTGAGTAATACACTGCAGTCTAACAAAGAAAACTCCATAAACTACTAAACACACAAAATTCAACAAGCAAGGACACAATTTCGGAAAGTGTCACACAAGAAAATCATAATACATAAGTGTAGTCTATAATAGGCTATAGTCTATTTTTTTTAACGAGATGAAAAATCCTGACCTTTTTTTTTTTTTTTTTTTTTTTTTTTTTTTTTTTTTTTTTTTTTTTTTTTTTTTTTTTTTTTTTTTTTTTTTTTACATCATAAGGAACTGGCCAAGGGCACAACAAAAATGGGTAACACAAAGCCCGCTTAGTTGCCAGTCCCTATAAAGAAGACAGTAAGAGAATAAAATAAAAAAGAGGGGTGAGCCAATTTAGTTTGGGAGGTGTCTTGTTACTCTTCTTTTGAAAAGATTTAAGTCATAGGAAAGTGGAAAAATAGAAACAGGAAGAGAGTTCCAGAGTTTACCAGTGAAAGGGATGAAAGAGTAAAGATACTGATTAACTCTTGCATTAGGAAGATGGACAGAATAGGGCTGAGAATGAGTAGAAAGTCTTATGCAGCGAGGCCGCGGGAGAGGGGGAGGCATGCAGTTAGCAAGTTCAGAAGAGCAGTGAGCATGAAAATAACGGTAGAAGAGAGCAAGAGAAGCAACATTGCGGCGGTGATTTAAAGATTGAAGACAGTCAGTCAGAGGAGAGGAGTTAATGAGACGAAAAGCTTTTGACTCAACCCTGTTTAGGAGAGCTGTATGAGTGGATCCTCCCCAAACATGTGAGACATACTCCATACATGGGCGGATAAGGCCCCTGTAGAGAGCAAGCAATTGGGAGGGAGAAAAAAAAGGACACAGACGCCACAGGACACCTAACTTCTTAGAAGCTGTTTTAGCAAGAGATGAGATGTGAGATTTCCAGTTCAGATTTTTAGTAAAGGATAGTCCTAGAATGTTCATTGTAGAAGAAGGAGACAGTTGAGTGTCATTGAAGAAGATGCTGCTTACTGACTGATATTTGATGCCAGGAGAAGGGAATACTACGGTTCTTCTTAATTTCAGCTGTATTTTATCATAGTTAACCATATTATTAGGTAAGTAGAGGCATAATTTTAAGCATGAGACCTTAAGACAGAATGGAATTTTCGCCTCGTTAAAAAAAAATAGACTACAGTGTAGTGATTCAAAAATTACACAATTTTGTAAAGTCTCACTCGAGAAAATCATAAACTTTTACCCTAACTTCTTATACAGTGAATCTTTCTAAACAGCTTTGAACTCTACGTTTATTTATAATTTCAAAATCATTTTTCCACCTCACAAAAAGAAACTAATTTGCGGAAGGCTCCTTTTTCATTATTTTTTTCACCGTTGAGCTACATACAATGATTCAGAAATTTGGTTTGCCTACTTTTTAATGTTTCTCAATTGTTGACATTTGCAGCTGTAATCATGTCTACCTCTGTCATTCACTCATCTGATATTCTGTTCCAGTACAAGAACTACTACATGTATGTCTCACGGCCTCTTGTATCTTCCTTATTTTCTTATGTTCTTCTTATGTTCCCCTGGTCGTGAAGGGTGCGTGCACGGGCAATGTCATCCCGACGAGCCGGTTGAGCAGTGGCTACTATGAATACACTGCCGTAGGCGCCGATGAATATATTGTGGCCAAACCTGTGGGTGTTGGTTAGTATCTGCAGGGTGTCTCGTTCATGCATACATACATCATTTTACAAACTTATTATTGGACATTATTACACATTGCATCTACAAGTTATGAGTTACATATGTGAATGAAATAATTCCCACAGTGTTATCACCATACCTTAGAATTGCCACTGTGGCAGTATGCATTGTAACATGTAATAGAGTAACAGAACTTTAAACCTGCTTAAGGAAAGGATCCATGGAATGAGAAAGTCAGGGTCGTAGATACAAAAAACTTACCCTCAATAACACTATAGTCGCCACTGCACTAATGTCGCCAGGCGTATTTTACAGGCAAATATTAAGAGTTTTAGCATCACTACAGACTTGTATGTGCCACTGAAGACACGTACACAATATAAACTTCTGTGCATGCCTCTTTAATGGCACATACAAATCTGTAGGGATGCTAAAATTTGTAATATATGACACCTGGCGACATTAGTGCAGTGGCGATATAGTGTTGTTGATGGTAGTAGTAAATCTATCTAATTCTACAACTTTTTGTGTGTAGGCAAGTGCAGTCATGGAGGACCACTGGACTCATCCATATCACAAGAGGCCAAGGGAGGGATTAATAAGGAGACGTCTTCCCCCTGCTTCTCGCCCCACCACCACCTCCACCAGCAGGCGGTGAACCTCGCCATCTCCGTGAGTACTCCGGCAGGACTTGATGATCCCTATTTGTGATTGTTGCAAGTTGTAAAAGGTGGTCAGTTAGTCCTTGCTGTCTTGTAATTACTAACCCAGACAATGCGATTTTATTTAACAACAGAGAATTTTACTAAGAGAAAAATAGGTTGTATTGTGTGTGGTTTCATGGTTATGAGGAGACATTAACCCCTTCACGTCC
This sequence comes from Chionoecetes opilio, assembly GCA_016584305.1. NCBI lineage: Eukaryota > Metazoa > Arthropoda > Malacostraca > Decapoda > Majidae > Chionoecetes > Chionoecetes opilio. The sequence goes on from JACEEZ010022792.1 coordinate 73,741, forward strand.
AGATCTTTCCTTTGTTATAAAAACAATTGTATGTTGTTAGCCATATAATTACGAAAAGTAACTGAATATACCCAATTAGTTAGTCGACAAGGATGTTAAGCAGGTCATATCTATAAAATATTGCTTATATTCACTAGAAATCTTCTAATGGTACCCAAATTACAATGGAAATTACGTTGTAGGCCTCAAGGGGTTAAGGATGTGTTTCTGTGTTTTCCCTCCCAGGCCAGTGAGCACTACATTGGTGTGCTGCGAGACGCCATCGGGAATGACCACTTCGTCAGTCTGTTGAACCTTTTCCAAGGCTCTGCTCTCTCCATTGTGATTGACACGACTGGATCCATGGGAGGTGAACTTATTACTGTGAAGGAGGAAGCACGACTCATTGTAGAGAATTCCCACCCGGAAATGTATGTCTTTGTACCCTACGGGGACCCAGGTGAGCATTTTAAAGCTGATCACAAGATGTAGAACTCTGGCTAGAGGTGTAAGATATATACTGGAGATACCTCCTTTATAAAAAATCAGATTTACTTGAACATTTTTGTACTCAAATTTGTTAACGCATGAACATTTTAAGCAATGCACAAAATTTTGCTTAAATGCATTTAAAAAATCTATTGGAAAATATGATTTATCACTTTAAATATCACATTTCTCACTTTATGCACAATTTTCCAGCAACGTAACTCCTGTGTTAGATGAGGAACGAGTGTACTGGTAATAGTGAGGGTTTCAGAAACTACCACGTGTAGGCCTCACGGCCTCTTGTAGCTTCCTTATTTTCTTATGTTCTTATGTATTGAAATACAGCTAATAATGTGAATTACCACTACCCAGTTACTCAGATGATGTAGAGCATTTTACCTATAGCTTTGAGAACATGTCCATCCTATCAATCCATAACTGAATTCATGCAGTCAATAGATGTAAGAGTAGTTAGTTACCCCATAGTAGATCTTTGGCCACGCAGACACAGCTATTTCGGTCATGTTTCACTAGGGCTGTCTTGTATAGATAATGGTGTCTTGTTTTCTCTCATTTTATGTAATTGTATTTCTTCTTTCAAGCTCGGATTCAAGCTGGAATAGCATAGATTTAAAAAAGAAATAGGAATAGCATAGATTTAAAAAAGAAATAGGGAAAAACTGGTTTACAAATAGGGTGGTAAATGATTGGAAAGGACTCAGTAGACAGGCTGTTAGTGCGGAGTCATTAGGGAGCTTTAAAAGGAGGCTAGATAATTTCATGGATGGGGATGAAAGGTGGATGTAGGTAGTGTTAGGTAACAGGAACCACCTCGTGTAGGTCTCACGGCCTCTTGTAGCTTCCTTATTTTCTTATGTTCTTATGTTCTTCCTCCCAAAGGTTATGGTCCCGTCACAAAAACCTCAGATGAAGAGGAGTTCCTCAAAGTACTGGATGCTGTAGAGGCTTCAGGGGGCTGCTGCTGTGTACAGGAGAAGTTCTGGCATGGCCTTCAGTTATCCCTTATCAATGCTCCTGATTACACCACGATCTTCTGCTTCACTGATGCGGGAGCCAATGATGCCGAGCTGATGGAAGGCGTTTTGGCTCTTGTGACAGCCAAGCACTGCAAGGTGATGGTGATGACATGTTCTGACGGAAGACTGAGACACTTACTTGCATGGGAATCCACAAATTTGAATGCTTGATATTCACTTTTTGGATACAGTGGAATGGATGATGTTACAACAGGTTACACCAGTGGTGCCCAACCTTTTTTCTGTGGTTTCCCCCTTCAACCAGTTCAACCATCCGGATTTCCCCTTTCATGTGAAAATAAGTTACCAAAACACAAAATTTACTTGCTTAATAACACAAGTATATACTAGACACTATCTTCTACAGTACTATATCTATATATACTTTAAGAAAAGTCAATAGCCGTATTCTAAGACTTTTTTTTTTTCTGTCGACTAAATGCTAGTAATTTAGATGTCCCTCAGGATAAATTTCCCCCTTAGAATCCTGAAATTTCCCCCAGGTTGGGAAATACTGGGTTAAAGCAATAGAAGGGAAAAGTATAATGTGTGCTAGTGCATGTACGTATAGTTAAAGTTCCCATACCTTTCTAAATTAGTAGATTGAGACCTTTGAGCCAGGTACACCAATAACCAATAACAAACTACCAGGTGCCATCACTTGGTGGTAACTGAGGATTGTAAGAAATATAGGAGACTGGTTTTCTTCACACCTCAACCATGTAGTTCTTCAGTCATGTATACCTCAACCATGTAGTTCTTCAGTCATCTATACCTCAACCATGTAGTTCTTCAGTCATGTATACCTCAACCATGTAGTTCTTCAGTCATTATACCTCAACCATGTAGTTCTTCAGTCATGTATACCTCAACCATGTAGTTCTTCAGTCATGTATACCTCAACCATGTAGTTCTTCAGTCATCTATACCTCAACCATGTAGTTCTTCAGTCATGTATACCTCAACCATGTAGTTCTTCAGTCATGTATACCTCAGCCATGTAGTTCTTCAGTCATGTATACCTCCGCCATGTAGTTCTTCAGTCATCTATACCTCAGCCATGTAGTTCTTCAGTCATGTATACCTCAGCCATGTAGTTCTTCAGTCATCTATACCTCAACCATGTAGTTCTTCAGTCATGTATACCTCAGCCATGTAGTTCTTCAGTCATCTATACCTCAACCATGTAGTTCTTCAGTCATCTATACCTCAGCCATGTAGTTCTTCAGTCATGTATACCTCAGCCATGTAGTTCTTCAGTCATCTATACCTCAGCCATGTAGTTCTTCAGTCATGTATACCTCAACCATGTAGTTCTTCAGTCATGTATACCTCAACCATGTAGTTCTTCAGTCATGTATACCTCAACCATGTAGTTCTTCAGTCATGTATACCTCAGCCATGTAGTTCTTCAGTCATGTATACCTCCGCCATGTAGTTCTTCAGTCATCTATACCTCAGCCATGTAGTTCTTCAGTCATGTATACCTCAGCCATGTAGTTCTTCAGTCATCTATACCTCAGCCATGTAGTTCTTCAGTCATGTATACCTCAGCCATGTAGTTCTTCAGTCATCTATACCTCAACCATGTAGTTCTTCAGTCATCTATACCTCAGCCATGTAGTTCTTCAGTCATGTATACCTCAGCCATGTAGTTCTTCAGTCATCTATACCTCAGCCATGTAGTTCTTCAGTCATGTATACCTCAACCATGTAGTTCTTCAGTCATGTATACCTCAACCATGTAGTTCTTCAGTCATGTATACCTCAACCATGTAGTTCTTCATTCATCTATACCTCAACCATGTAGTTCTTCAGTCATCTATACCTCAGCCATGTAGTTCTTCAGTCATCTATACCTCAGCCATGTAGTTCTTCAGTCATCTATACCTCAACCATGTAGTTCTTCAGTCATCTATACCTCAACCATGTAGTTCTTCAGTCATGTATACCTCAGCCATGTAGTTCTTCATTCATCTATACCTCAACCATGTAGTTCTTCAGTCATCTATACCTCAGCCATGTAGTTCTTCAGTCATCTATACCTCAGCCATGTAGTTCTTCAGTCATCTATACCTCAACCATGTAGTTCTTCAGTCATGTATACCTCAACCATGTAGTTCTTCAGTCATGTATACCTCAACCATGTAGTTCTTCAGTCATGTATACCTCAACCATGTAGTTCTTCAGTCATGTATACCTCAGCCATGTAGTTCTTCAGTCATCTATACCTCAGCCATGTAGTTTAGGTCTTCCTTTAGATGATTATGTAGTGAAAACAACATACAATAATCCTGAGCCACCATCATAATTATAAAGTAGACACAACAATAGGATTTGAGATGTATGAGTTAGATGCCTATGGTAGTTACCCAGCCAAGCCTCATTTCAATATCATTCATGTATTATACTGTACTTCTTCGTGTTATTCAAGCATCTCCCTCTACCTTTCTTCCTTTAGGTGAACATAATCTACAGTTACAGCAACAGTGCTGGCAGCAGCTGTCCTGGCTACGACATCTCTGGCACCGACGAACTTGAGTATCTCGCCATGATCTCTGGTGGTCTGTTTATAGAGCTGGACAAGTTTGATGCCGGCGATATTGATGGGATTATGCAGGAGGGTGTGGATGAAAATAAGGTATGTTGTTATGGTGAACTTTGGTTTATTCGTTGATCATTTCACCGAGTACTCTGGGGCGGAGGAAAGGTGTGAGAAAAGCATGAGAGAACGGCAGGAAGTCAGGATTAAGAGCATGAAAAGTTCCCCAAGGCCATGTTAATGTCTTAAAAGTTTTATCTATGAATACAGTCTAGTCTACTTTTTTGTGTACACGTAATTAGTAAACAGGAAAATTATTTTGAGACAAAAAAAAAACAAGGAAAGATAATGAGCACATGTCAAAGTGTAGCTATGAGGTCATCATGAAGTTGAAGCTACGGTAGTGAAAATAGTACGTATGCGGTTTTGGACGATAGTCATTTTAGGACAGTGTGACGACCTTGGTAATTTTTCTCTCTAATGTGTAATTTACCTTGACAGGCAAGTCTTGTAAAAAGAGATAATGTGAACAGTCAAAGCTTCTCCTTCCCCGTTGACGACGCCGTCATTGATTTTGACGTGACCCTCTTCGGTGCCATGACGGAGGGCACCATTACCGACACTATGGGTAAGGAAGGGTCTGGATGAATCTTTATCATGTTATATTCATGGCCTTACATTAGCAAGAATTATCTTAAATTAGTCTTGAAGTGTGAAAGTGAGCTCTTAGTACTAGAGTTGGTCATAGTTTAAGCTTTAAGTATCAATTCTTGAAAAGAATTTCAAATAATCACATGATTAATATTTCATGAGGAGGATTTCTTTAGTTGAAATTCCATTCCAGGCACCAAATATGACCTGATGGACAAGGCTGGCCTGGCCGCCACGGATGGCGTGGAGGTCATCTCTCACACCGATAAGATCAAAGCCATCAAGTTTACAAAACCCATTGTGGGGGATTGGATCTTTGAGGTGAGGAAACGGCTTTTGAATTTTGTCTTCTCTCACATTGCCTTTTTTTTCGGTAATAGAACACCTAAGGAATTTTTTTTTTATTTTTCTTATGGATCCAATTTTGATATAGGAGTGAATAGGTGTGATGGAGACAGTGGGAAGAGGACCAATCTGTATTGAAAGTCTCTGATTCTGTTAAACATAATTTCAAACCTTTGTTGGTATAAAGCATTTGTAGCATTCAAAATTTTCTTTCAAAGGCACTTGAAAGGCTACAAGATTATATTTGGCAGACATGTGAGAATGTGGCTTTATATTCATAGATATGATTTTTTCCTTTAAAAAATCATTTATATTCACCACTGTTGTGATAAGGAATAGTCCATCCTTCACCTTTCCATCTCACACAATCACCTTGATGTCAGCATAAACACTAAGACATTAGATCTTCATAGTCTAGTTATAAGGCTTTAGCTCTCACCATGTATATTAACATTGATTCATCATTACAATGGCCCAGGCTGAAGGAGCTGGGTTCAACGTGGCAGTGAGTGCCTCCTCCACCCTCAGCCTCTTGAGTGAGTTTGCTGAGCTCGACCTGTCCCCACCACGACCCGGCTATGTGGTGGTCCGGGGTCAGCCCTTGTCAAGTAAGTTACATATGAAGATGCGGGAAATGTCTGTACAATTACGATGTAATCAGTATCATCTCTTGTCATTAAGATTTTGATTAATTCTTTCCACGTGTTGAAGAAAGCCCGGTAGTGCTTTAGAATATATAATGTATATTCATTATATTCAGTGATCTCCCTTGTCTAATACTGCATTATCCAAAACACATCCTTCCCTAGCATTAGGATAGTAGGATAACATTAATAACTAGGGGGGGGGGGGGGGGGGGCACTCAGTAGAGCGCATACCTCCGCCCGAATATTTCATCAAATATATATATATATATATATATATATATATATATATATATATATATATATATATATAATATATATATATGCACTCAGTATGAGCGCATACCTCCGGCCGAATATTTCATCAATTGGTTGCCATGGCAACAGTTGTCAATAGATTTCATCCAAAATTAAATCAGTTCTTCCTTATACCAAATAGACTTGGTATACCGAGTTTGGTCCAAATCTATTGGTAACTTTTCGAGAAATCCTGTACACTAACAAACAGACAGACAGACAGACAGACAGATCGGGGTGAAAACATAACCCCTCCAACTTCGTTGGCGGAGGTAATTAGATTACAATGCTATCTAATGTTAGATACGTAACAACTAATGTTAGGTGGATAACGATAATAATAAGAAAACTGAAATAGTAATTGTAATCTTTTACCCTATTATTATCCTCTCGGGTATCTGAAATGCTTGTGTATTAGACATCCTTTTGACTGACTTGTATCATATGTATTCCTTGACTTAAAAGTGTATTAATTAAGAGAGGAGTGGCTAGTCACCTCCTGAACTAAATTAGTAATATTTAAAACCACAAAATCATCCTAATTGATATTTTCTCTTCATATCTGAAATTATCACTAATCGCACACCTTTTTATGTTTTTATGGGACGCGTTAGATCAGAGAAAATTTACTGCATGTGTGTTATTGCCATTACCAGTGTAGTGAACCATGTGTCTCGTACAGCATTTAAACAAGTCAGAAAATACCCAAAAATGTGTGTGGCTGGCATGGGTTGTGACTGTTTTTGGTGTTGTTTCAGAGACGAAGTATTACGTTGAAGTGACGCTCATCGGCTACCTTGAAAGTCACGTTCGAAGCGTAACATACATGAAGTTTTTGGACACGGTGAGTTATGTGATGACCAAGTAAAAATATTGGAATGTCTGCATATATGTAATTGATTAATAGCAGTTGAGCTTTGAACAATGGATTCTTAGTGTAGCCTATGTGTGAGTGAAGGTATGATTTATATACATTATTTGACTCACTCAATTGATATTACATACTTTCTTGCATCTTTGTATTAGATTTCTCTTGCTCTTTTCTTCTTCTTTTTTATTTTTTGATGAGGCATTGATAACAAAAGGTAAGTTGGGGAGATAAAATTTAATATGTAGTGAAAATAAGGTTCAGGAGCAATATTTTTGTGATACGATTTGGCAAAGTAAGAAATATTAGGGGGGGAGGGAGGGAGAGAGAGAGAGAGAGAGAGAGAGAGAGAGAGAGAGAGAGAGAGAGGGTGAGGGTGAGGGTAAGGCTAGAAAAAGCAAATCAAAGTGTATTTTAACCCCTTCACGCCCAGATCTTTCCTTTGATACATAAAATTGTCTGTTGTTAGCCATAAAATTACGAAAAGTAACTGAATATACCAAATTAATTAGTCGACAAGGATACTAAACAGGTCATATCCATAAAATATTGCTCATACTCATTAAAATTGTCTAATGCTAGCCAAATTACAATGGAAATTACGTTCTGGGCCTCAAGGGGTTAATAGTTTGGTGTGAAAAGAAATGTGAGACAACGTAAGACACATCACCGACATTGAAGATCTTAAACTCAATCTCCTAGGATGTAAATATGGAAACATTTGATCACAAAGAGTTCAGAGGTAGCTATGCATGTTACAGGAACTACCACGTGTAGGTCTCGCAGCCTCTTGTAGCTTCCTTTTCTTATGTTCTTATGTAGGGTGAGGGAGGTTTATAATGTGAAAAAGTATTTGTTTTAATGAAGAGTTCTAATTTTCCCCCAGGCTGGTAACGTACTTTCCAACATTCCCTACGATGGAATACTGGACGAGCACTTCTTCATACTGTCTGACGATCTGCCAGTTGGTGCTTTCTACATTCAGGTGGAAGGCTACCTGGAGTCTGGTAGGTGGACTCTTTTGGGAGATATCGGAGGCCTCTGGACTATACCTTTCTTAAGTACAGACTCCCAGTGCTCACTCCCAGAACATATTTTTGCATCACCATGTTTTTTGCTTATATAATCTTCCATTCTTCTACCAAAGGTAATCAAATACAGGAATCTCGACTATTCATTTACTTCAGAAATCACCACTCTGTATAAGTCATTTGTATAAGGAATTGATCTACATTATTTATTTTCCAGGCAATCCCTTCATTCGCATATACTCCACCATGGCCCAGTCTGTGGAGTGCCTCGTAGAGCTGATGATGGCGGACTCTGTGCTGTCTGCCATTCCGGGGGAGACCACGCAGGCCACTTTCAGGGTGCACAACTATGGTCCTAAAGCTGAATTTCGGTATACTGCCATTGATGAAGAGGAGTTCATAAGCAGCTGGTCTCCTGTTAAGTAAGTATCATAAGTAAAATAAGTATCAGGAACTACCTCATGAAGGACTCGCGGCCTCTTGTAGCTTCCTTATATTCTTACATGTCATCATTAATGAAGGTAAACTAAAAAATGTGCTCACGGTAGAACACCGTAATGGCTATAATTTGGAAATGTCTATGTGTTTAATGTTGTATATATATAATCTTAGCTATTTATCTATTACCTTAGCTATTAACTATTTACCTTAGCTATTAACTATTTACCTTAGCTATTAACTGTTTATCTTTGCTATTAACGATTTACCTTAGCTATTAACTATTTACCTTAGCTATTAACTATTTACTTTGCCTCGCCAGATCTACTATTTCTTCCATGGGCTTTGTTGATATCCCCGTGGACTTTGTGGTGCCATCAACCACCTCACCGGGCACCACCAGCACCATCACCTTCACGGCTAACTCCCTCCTCACCGAGACCAACGTCAACACATACATCACATACTATCTTGTTCTGGATAAGGTACTGAAGCTTGACAGACATGAGTGTATGTTAGGGTAGAGAGAGAGGGAGGTGTTAAGTTATTTTAGTCTTTTTCTCTCGCATTCCTACTTCCACTCTCTCTCTCTCTCTCTCTCTCTCTCTCTCTCTCTCTCTCTCTCTCTCTCTCCTTATATAAGAGTCTTCTGTACATGTATGTTTTAATGTTGAGTCAAGGATATTCCATGTATGTATCTATATTAATTGCTTCCTTTGTTTGCTATCAATATATATATTCTGTTTAAGTATTCTTGTACATGCATAGATTCAGGTGCTATATTTCTTCCCAGGATGTTGATTCCGAGCCTCCCACCTGTACGAGCAGTTCCGTGCCGGACTGTACTGGCTTTGACACCGACGACACCTGCTCGGGAAAATCTTGGGTTGTTCAGGCAACACTGCAAGACTCTGATTCCGGTCAGTATGAGTTTGATTTATTAAATAGATATTTTGTAATGTGAAAATTTGTCTAAACTTGGGACTCCCAGACATATAGACAGGAGCGGAGAAAGATGGGCGGTCTCCTTAAAACCTGAGCTCCTGTCCACCCAGCAGTGAATGGGTACCGGGTGTTACCTGGGGGTTTGTGACCCGCCTCCCGGGGTGGTGGTTTCGGCAAACACTAAGCACTAACTAAGGATGAATGCTAAAATGTAGATATGAAGTCTAGAGATGGTGCCATACGAGTGTACCTCAGGCCCTGTAAAAATACATCTAGATGACATACTAGATTCCTTGAGCAAGTCTGGTCCAGGGGAACACTAGAGTTGCAAATATGGAGTTTCAATGGCAGTCCACAACTTCCATTGGCGATGTTAGTGTAGAAATAAGTTACCGTTGTACTAAGTAAACCTAGAAACATTTATTTTGTCAATTGTAGTTGAGTGGTGTATGCGTGGTGTATTCTTCTGGTATAGATAGGGTCTTATCATACCCATCGACTCCCTCTTACAGGAACAACCTCGTGTAGGTCTCGCGGCCTCTTGTAGCTTCCTTATTTTCTTATGTTCTCCAAGGTTTGCTACAAGTGTACACACAACCGGATGACGGGCTGACTCTGGATGGCTTCACGACGGCCACCACAGATCCCGTCAAGGCCACCTTCACCTCCTCCTGCTGCCTGCGCGCCATGACCATGGTGGGCGTGGACGTGCGAGGCAACCTTGGGTACTGCCAGTGGGATCTTGGACCACTCAAAGGTAATTATAATTTAAGAAGTGGGAGAAAAACCGAACAACGTAATTTTCCACTTATAGTAGATGGCGAACTTTTATAAGTAAGACATAGTTATGTGATACTCATATGAGATGTCAGTCATTATTGATCAATGCCTTGTCACAAGCTCTGCATCATTCTTCCCTGGGGTGATATTCTGAGATCAAACCTTGATGCCTTGTCAAAAAAGTGTAATCACTCTAACCATAATTGGTGCCTTTTCTCATTTTCCATGTTCATGCATAAGGTTTTCTTCCAAATATGTGGGGTTGCACTTAAGCTCACAAAGAATTATTAGATAGTTTGCAATTTGCACATCCACAACCTAAGTTAATAATATTATATAAACTGATGAATTTTGACAAAGATATAGCTTCTACAAAATAATTTGAATACTGTATACAGAACATTATGGATTTCATAATAACGATCAAATTTTAGAAATGGCAAAATTAAAAATTTTAAAATATATATATATATATACATTTACATAATCCTCTGCAATGTTTTTCCCACGCCCTTTCATTACTAAACCCGTTGATCAGGCACGGTGCTGGAGTTTGAGGCGGAGAGTGTCGGAGAGACGTGGGTGAACCTGCGGTGGAACATCAGTGAGATCCGAGACGACCTCGACCGATACAGCCTCTACATAGACGAAGACTACACTGACATGGTGTGTATATGCGACTCTAGGGTCAAATTGGCTCGACTTTGATGTGATGAATCCTGAAATACTACATTATTCTATTTTCCAGAAACTAAAAATTTACTCTTTTTTGATGATAATTATCAGCAAAGTATAGGATGAAAGGTAGGACTGTGTGCATGGAGGTAAAAAATGACTGAGATTCAGTTAACATAAATTTGGGTATTTGTGTAGAGATGAATAGTTGGGAAGCAGGTTAACCCCTTGAGACCCAGAACGTAATTTCCATTGTAATTTGTGTACCATTAGACGATTTTTAGTGAATATAAGCAATATTTTATAGCTATGACCTGTTTAGTATCTTTGTCCACTAGCTAATTTGGTATATTCAGTTACTTTTCTTAATTGTATGGCTAACAACAGATGATTTTATATAGCCAAGAAAAGATCTGGGCGTGAAGGGGTTAAGAGAGAAAGATTTGACCTTTGGTGCAACCCAACTTTGAAGTCTCTGTCAAATGTTGTGTATGCCCTCTTAATATGTCCTGTTGATGTGTAAGATAATAGGAATGAGAGACATTAGTAATGCAAAGGCTAAGTGTAGTAAATTGCTACAGTTTTCATGTTTGCCTCCTTGGAAAAAGTCTCAGAACTACAAATTTCAGTTGTAGGAAGTCGTATACAGCAATTGTATACCCCTTGAAACCCAGAACGTAATTTGCATTGTAATTTGGGTACCATTAGATGAGTTTTAGGGAATATAAGTAATATTTTATAGATATGACCTGTTTAGTATCCTTGTCCACTAACTAATTTGGTATATTAAGTTACTTTTCGTAATTTTATGGCTCAACAACATACAATTTTTTATAGCAAAGGAAAGATCTGGGCGTGAAGGGGTTAAGAGTGTGTCAAGAGGCATTTAATAGCAAAGAATAATTAAGAGAGCCAATACCAAAAGAGCTAATACTAAGAGGCATTTTATAGCAAAGAGTACAATATTTTTTTCAGTCTCGGTGCCCCAACCTGGTGTGCTACAAGAACGAGACTTACCTTGACTCCTGCACCCTGCACACCTTCAAGCTCACACCGCACTACGAGGACATTGACGGAGTGGAGACGCAGGGCTCAGACCTGTACACAGACGCCACCACTCTGGGCCCGGGTGAGGCAGCCATGACACACACTTCAAGAACATTCTGTTCATTCATACGTTGTGACTCAAAAGTTTGATTGTGGTGTAATAATAAAAAAATAAAAAAGCAAGACCAAACTGCTCCTATAATACTAAATACTAACTAAATAATAGGTAGAAGGAACTTGTATTTATATCCCTACTAAAGATAAAGAGTAAAGGTAAGTGAATTATTTAATTGTACTAATAGCAACTCGTGGTATTTTTTTTAGCTCCGAAAGCCCCGACTAACCCCACCACTGACTACGTTGGTGACACCACGACCAGCCTCTCGTGGACACCGCCAAGCAACCGTGCCTGCCTCGACCACTACAATGTGAGTGGCAACCTTGCAACACACATCACCAACTGAACCATTATATTTAGAAGGTACATAAAGGTAAAGATGGGGGCATACGCTAAAATCTGTTTTGCAGGTCTGCTTCAAGATGTTTGGGTCACAAAAGATTTGGTGTGACACCAGCAGCAACAGCAGCATAGTGATGAAGGGTCTGCAGCCGTGCACCGTGTACCACGTCAACATCACTTCCGTCTCCCTTTCTGATGAACTCAGTGAAGAATCCCTTCTCTTTGACACCAACACTGATGACGCAGGTACTTCATGTGCCAACCTGCATCCAAGATACCATATGGCTTAGGAATCAAGAATATAACCTGCATTCATTCCAATGGTCACAAAATGAGGGCAGGCGTATATTGAACCACAAGATTCATTTTCTACTTTCTGCTTTTATTGAGCTTTGACTGCTTTGTTTTGAGTGGTGGTATTCTTGGAGTTGTTTGATTACCTTTACTTAGTAGTGAAAATAATTATAGTTATGCAAATAAGGTACTGGTTCCATCATCCCCATCCATGAAATTATAAAAGGAGGCTAGATCATTTCATGGATGGGGATGAAAGGTGGATGTAGGTAGTATTAAGTAACAGGAAATACCACGTATAGGTCTCGCAGCCTCTTGTAGCTTCCTTATTTTCTTATGTTCTAATGTTCCACAGCTCCCGGGGCACCACAGCACCTCAAAGTGGACAACCAGACGGAGTATTGGGTGTCCCTGGCTTGGGATAACCCACTCGAGAGGGCCAGCTGTGTGGACAGGTAAGTGTGTGTGCTTCTCATTCCTATGTACTGGCCACCACTAATGCTTCTTGACTGCTTTTTACATCCTTATGGTTGATGAAATAATTGTCTAACGGATAGTCAAAAAGATGAAAAAAATAAAAGATGTTAAAATATTAATCCCTTTCAAAAATAACAGGTGGGAGGTCCCTTAAATTGACTTAAGATATGGATGTGAAGTCATTATATACCTTGCTTGGATCGTGTGCGACTTGTAATAGCAGGAGTCTTTTTCCTTTTAATTGATTGTTTCGGCCTATCTGAATCATCCTCAGCTGCTTGGTTTGAAAATATCATCGATGACCCCAAGCAAATGTGAAAAAAATATATACGTAGTTATTAAATGTAGAAATGTAGTTATTAAATGTAGGAAGGTAGTTATTAAATGTAGGAAGGTAGTTATTAAATGTAGGAAGGTAGTTATTAAATGTAGGAAGGTAGTTATTAAATGTAGGAAGGTAGTTATTAAATGTAGGAAGGTAGTTATTAATGTAGGAAGGTAGTTATTAATGTAGGAAGGTAGTTATTAATGTAGGAAGGTAGTTATTAATGTAGGAAGGTAGTTATTAAATGTAGAAATGTAGTTATTAAATGTAGAAATGTAGTTATTAAATGTAGAAAGGTAGTTATAAAATGTAGGAAGGTAGTTATTAAATGTAGGAAGGTAGTTATTAAATGTAGGAAGGTAGTTATTAAATGTAGAAATGTAGTTATTAAATGTAGAAAGGTAGTTATTAAATGTAGGAAGGTAGTTATTAATGTAGGAAGGTAGTTATTAAATGTAGGAAGGTAGTTATTAATGTAGAAATGTAGTTATTAAATGTAGAAATGTAGTTATTAATGTAGGAAGGTAGTTATTAATGTAGAAATGTAGTTATTAAATGTAGAAATGTAGTTATTAAATGTAGAAATGTAGTTATTAAACGTAGGAAGGTAGTTATTAAATGTAGAAATGTAGTTATTAAATGTAGGAAGGTAGTTATTAAATGTAGAAATGTAGTTATTAAATGTAGGAAGGTAGTTATTAAATGTAGAAATGTAGTTATTAAAATCTAGAAATGTAGTTATTAAATGTAGGAAGGTAGTTATTAAATGTAGGTAATATTAAATTGGGAAGGAAGTGGTAGTGATTGCAGCTTCTTTCCCTAGATGGATGGTGACCTACATCGAGAATGACGCCCGACACCAAAAGGTCAAGGTCGTGGCTGACAACCATGCCACAGTGTCTGACCTTGACCCGTGCACCAGTTACACCTTCTTTGTGTCGGCCGTGTCTCCGCGAGGGGCCCAGGGCGGCACCAAGACCACCAAGGCTACACTGGATGAGATAGGTGGGAACAGACGCCTCACCGGGTTACGATTGCTCATTAACTCCTTCACGCCAATCTTTCCTTTGCTATAAATAATTGTCTGTTGTTAGCCATAAAATTACAAAAAGTAACTGAATATACCAAATTAGCTAGTCGACAAGGATACTAAACAGGTCATATCTATAAAACATTGCTTATATTCACTAAAAATAGTCTCATGGTAGCCAAATTACAATGGAAATTACGTTCTGGGTCTCAAGGGGTTAACATTGTTTGTACTGAATAAGCAAATTTCCCTTTTGTCTCGAGTATGACGAGTGGCTGAAGTGAAACTACCCTGACAGAGCCAACACCCTTGTCGTCCGTGGTGGCCACGGCGCTGGATGCCACCAGTGTGATGGTGGAGTGGATTCCCGCACTCAAGGAGGAGTGTGTACATCACTACCTTGTTTGTATCATCGACTTGACGGGACTGGCTCAGGAATGCCACAACATCACCGACCTTTACCACACCTTCACAGTGAGTCAATATCAGTCACAGATCTGGTAGCAACTTTTTGTTATTTAATTTAACCCCTTCACGCCCAGATCTTTCCTTTGCTATAAAAAATTGTCTGCTGTCGAGCCATAAAATTAAGAAAAGTAACTGAATATACCAAACTAGATAGTTGACAAGGATACTAAACAGGTCATATCTATAAAATATTGCTTATATTCACTAAAAATTGTCTAACGGTAGGTAGCCAAAATACAAAGGAAATTACGTTATGAGCCTCAAGGGGTTAATACTCATGCTATCTTCCAATCATGATATTCTCTTTACTATGAAATTATAATATAGTTCAGTCTAATTTCCTTTCATCTTTGTGTAATGCTTTCCAGAGCCTAGAGGCGTGTGTGGACTATGAGGTCACCGTGACTCCCGTCGCTCCCTCAGGCAAGCTGGGCACCTTCAGCTATGATGTGGCCAGAACTGTGGACCTCCGTGAGTAAATTTTTTTTTTTTTACATTGTAAAGGTAAATAGCAATGGCATGTTGATCATGGTTTTGCATAAGGAGAGTAATTATTACATGTCTCTTTAATTTCCCTCGGCAGCCACCAGTCCCCCCACCAGTCTCGAGGTGAAAGACATCACGGCTCATTCCGCGCTAATCACATATGGACCCCCATTCAGAAATCCACTGTGTGTCATAGAGTATGACATTGAGGTGGAGGAAACTGGATATCATAAATCCATCAGAGTGAGTGAATTTTTACCTGAAGTGTGTGTGTACTTGTGGAGCAGCCATGGTTCATGTTCTAAATGGATCTTTGTCCCTGCAGATGGCTCCTGTCAGTACGTATCTGCAGCAAATGTTGTATGGCTTGCATGCCTGCAGTGGCCACGAGGTGCGCGTCTCGGCTGTCACTGGCTCTGGACACACTAGTGATAAGGTGGTCGGTATCTTCACAACAAGCGAGGACACTCCTTCTATTCCTCGAGCCCTCACCTACATCACGACAGCTGTGGACCAAGTCGAGTTGCATTGGTTCTCGCCTCTGGTAATTAGCATCTCTCAGGCTTTACTCCAGAAAATGGTGTGCCTTCTGGAAGATACAGACAGTAGCTTGGTGGTGTTTTCATAGTATAGATTGCCTGATTTGTTTTGCAGACTAATCCCTTGTGTATTGACACCTACAAAGTTTCTTGGAGCAGCAGCAGCGGCAATGGCACCATGGACTACACGCCCTCCGGTCACCCACCAGAGGTCAAGGTAGGTTCTAAGGACGTATTTTTCTTGCTTGTCACTCTTACATTTGTACCAATTGTTCTTTCACTTTCACTTTCATGTCAGGCGAGTACAGTAGTCACTCATCCCCATAGGTGAGCATTATCGCGATAACGATATCGGGTTATCGGTTATCCGATACATTTTTTTCCCGCGTTATCAATTCATCGGTATCGCCGATACTTTTGGTTCCAAACTAGCGATAATCGATAATTTTATTTTTTGGTTCCAGTTTAGCACAGGGGCAAGCTGCGCGTGCCTTGGAGGCAGAAATAGGTAGGTCCGAGCTGGGAACTGAACAACGGTCTAAACCCAGCTAACCGTCTTGACGTCTTCTCAAAACGTTCGCTCAGCTTCAGTCTCTCACCAGCTGCCGGACGGGGAGGTGTTGCTCCTGCGCGCTCCTGGTTTTACGCGTTCTTTGATGATTTTTTTCCCTATGTTCCCGTGCTTCTTCCATTCTAATTTTTTGTGCACGTGTCTATGAATGTATGTACTATTTGGTGCTATTCTTTAATATCCGTTTATTAACGTTTTGAACACTTACGCCCCTATTCTAAACTGATCCTATTTTTGTTGTAATTTAGTAGTGCTTTACTATTTTATAGTATTATAGTATTGAATTAGTGATGGCGTCGCAAGAGACTGTGCCCGCATCAAGCCAAGGAAACTCAGCGGAGTCTATTGACTCTGAGCTCACTGAGGCTGAGCCTTAGTCACCCTGGCCATTCCTTGGCAAGTGGGTGAAGTACAAGAAGATGACAGTACTTTTCATTAGTGAAGAGACAGGATAAACATTGAATTTAGAAGATATTAGTGTGCAAAAGGTAAATGAAGGGTTTTCTAACAGTTTACTGATAGCATTTAAGATTTTTTATTTAAAATATCAATATCGTTATCGCTAGTATCGGAATTTTGGATTTATCGATTTATCGGTTATCGCCTCATCGGGCGATAAATTTATCGCCAGTTATCGATTATCGGTTATCGCCGATAAGGTTATCGTTATCGATTTATCGGTTATCGTGATAAATTTTTTCGTTATCGCGCCCACCTATGCTCCTCCCACACATCTTCATCCCCTGGCACCATCCAATGTTTACCCACGTAGACTCGTAGAGAGCATTTGTTGATGACATTCAGCTCTATTACGCTCGCACATACATGTTATTCAATGTTATCTACATATACATATATGCTCAGTCAAAGACTACTCTACACAGTAGTCTTTGGCTCAGTTAACCGAGAAATCACGGGTTCGATCCCCGAGCGGAGCGTTAAAAGATGGGCGGTCTCCTTAAAACCCAAGCCCATGTCCACCCAGCAATACATGGGTACCGCTTGTTAGCTGGGGGTTGTGTTCCACCTTCCGGGGTGGTGGCTTTGGCCAAAACTAAGCATTAAGGCAGCAAAATAAATACGTATGTAGATATGGAGACGGGACCATACGAGTGTAGCTCAGGCCCTGTAAAATACAACTAGGTAAATACATACATACCTCTTGAGCCTCAAAAGTATATGAAAAGGTAAATATTAATGCTATGATTTACCTGTCCCAGCCTTTACAAGTTTTCTCCCCCTGCAGATGACAGTGAGTGGCCTGGCGAGCTGTTCGCCGTACACCTTCACCGTCGTGGCTGTAACGCCGCTAGGAGACGAGGGACCGGGCGCCTCCTACACTGTCTCCACCAGCTGTTAGGAGACTCAAAAGTACGGAGTAGAAATATGCAACATTATATTCAGTTTTTAAGGCTGGTGCTTGTTTGATTATTTTTCAAGTTATCTCTTTTCTCATCAAGTTTGTGCATGAAAATAGGTAAGATAGTATTTAGAAGTAACACACTGCATGTTTTGTAATTGGAAATATGGTTTTGCTTTATTTAAAAGTAAGATTAATTTTGAATCCTGATTAGGCAATGTTTGTGTGTATCAAATAGCTTTCAGTTTTAGTTTCAGAATACAAAATAATGTGTCCAAACATTGCCTTAGTCACTCACAATCGCATGAAAGGGTTTAATAATACTGCATGTAACAAAGAATAAGTCTTTTCAGAATATCATACATGTGTCATTTGAGCATTTTGTACAAAGTGCACTTATAGTTTAAAGTACGGCACAATTACCTTAACAATAGCGCTGCCATAACTAACAGTGTCTCATGCATTAGTGGTTGTGCAATGTGCATGTACCCTGATATTCTCATTGCATGCTTTACTTTATTATCAATTAACATTAGTAGGTGGGTGTAACAGACTGGTGATTAGATGGCTTCCTTTACCCCCCTGCCATCCCCTCTCCCTATAGTAAGACACATTTTATAGCTGTCATACTACTACCGTCAATAACACTATAGTCCCCACTGCACTAATGTCGCCAGGCGCCATATATTATGAATTTTAGCATCACTACAGACTTGTATGTGCCAATAAAGACAGGTACATAATATAAATTACTGTGCATGCCTCTTTAGTGGCACATACAAGTCTGTAGTGATGCAAAAATTTGTAATATATGGCACCTGGCGACGTTAGTGTTGTTGACGGTAACTAACCATCGTAATTTGATATACAATAATAATTTGTTGTATGCATTAATTTCCTGTATTTTTCCTGCTGTGCTATCACAACAATTTAAAAAGAACTGCATAGATAGCAACAGATCATTATATTCTTACATGATTGACTTTACTAAACCATTGGGAATCAAATCAAAATTACTCACAAAGCCAACCAATTTTTAAACTAAGAATTTCAAGGAATGCAGGAAAAATGCAGATGGGTCACCATTGCTAATGTATAATTTGATTTGTATAATCATAGTTTTTATCAGAGACAGATCTGCCGTAGTATACATGTTTACAGCAGGTCTTTAAATCTGTTAGATACAACCAAATACATACATCCTACTTCATGCACGTTTCATTACAACTGTTCATACATTGTTTTTATCCTCTAGGTAAAGGAAAAAAAGTGTTCTCGTGGGACTTTAAGGTAAAATAATTTTAAATAAGAATTCTATAGTTTTAGCACCTTCTAGAGCTCCTACTCTAGCGTTCCTCAAGCGAGTGGCCACGGTAGAAGAGCCTCCTTTCCCTTCCCTATTCACCTCTTTCACTCCTATATTCCCCTAACTCATCCTTCCACCTTCCACGTGGTCTTCTACTACAACCCTTAATTCATTCTATTCATTATTTAAGTATCGTCGGGAAATTGATACTTTGCTACTTTCAAAACTTGCGGTGCAATAGTCTGGCCCGGGCGATTGGTTAAGTTTTATCAGTTGCTTTAATCACTGCGTCCTCAAGACAGTCACAATTGCTCTGTGCAATTCAATCACTCTGATCACAGCCAACTTCTTATATACCATTTGTCTTCAACTCTTTTCAAACTTTAAATTATAAATTCTTTTCAAACCAATACCTGAGATAACGGATCATCACATGCTTTTGCCTGGCTCGAGCCTAATTATTATCATCATCTATTGCGGACATACGCCGGACATGCACACAGTTGTGACAAAATCCATTAAACAAGGCCTCCACGTAATTGATGCATAACACCAGTCAGAAGTTGCTTGATCTGTGCCACCTAATGACATGAACCTCAGGGACCTAGAGTCCAGACAAAGATCACCGTGGCATTGTGAGTATTGTAAGTAACAAGGATAACTTCCTGAGTTCAGGTTCCTATCATGAAGTTGGTCACAGTACAGTAAACACCCTCTAATTCGGATCTCTTTATTCCGGATATCGGATAAATCTGACTCTTTCACGGCTTCGGACGTCTATTTATAAATCTGATATAAACCCAAATTTAAAGGCGGGAATCTGGTCCCGTGGAATTATACTGTACTGTATAATTCACTACATACAGTATTTCTCTCATTCATTCTAATACAGTACAGTACCTTATTTTTGGTAATTATATAATACAGGTTGAGGTTCCCAAACTCGGCAACCTCGGGACCAGCGCCGAGACGAGTAATGGAATTTTCCGACTTTTAGAACGTAGATATATTACGGGGAAAAAAAGCATGAAAATAATAATACCAATAACAGACCTGTAGAAGTACACAAAATAACAGTGTACACAACTCTATAGTCACAACACCACTGAACAATAACAACAAACAAATCTGCAGGAGAAACCAAGCGGCCTAGTGTGGTGGCACCTAGCGGCCGACCCGGCAACTACGCGCCGGGTTTTGGGTGTTCTGCCGTGTTTTAGAAAATCCGGAACCATAGCCGAGTCTTGGGATGCCGAGTTTGAGAACTTCAACCTGTACATACTATAAACACTTTCATTATTAAATAATATTATACTGTACTGTGTTTTAGTGAGTGTGGGTGTGCGATGGGGTCAGGGACATACACAAGTTTTTCAACCCTCGGTTAATCCAAACAGTTGGATAGTCCGGACGAGGGTTCCCCAATTGGTTCAATTTATAGAGGGTTTACTGTACTTAGGAAACTGCTATTCAAATTATCCAAAAGCTGAATCATTATAGGATTTTCCTTGAATCTTAATTTTGTACATTGTAGAATTCTGAACCATATAGGCTCCATAGCGCAAGTTGTACATAATTGTGAACTCGTGCAATGCTGGGCATGTTGTGCAGTGTTATATTAAGGAGTAAAATCACCAAAAGGTCCCTGAGAATTATGCTTAATAAATTTCCTAAAATTGAGCAACAAACACACTTATCATGATAGATAAGATAAGCATAAAGAAAGGTGGCAGTGATTCTCTCTCTCTAAGCACCATCATAATATCCATCAACTCTTTATTAATTGTAACCAGCCAGCCAAGCAAGATGTTTGGTGGTAGTGTTGAACATATCCCTTGATATATATCCCATATCTCGGTCCATACAATACAGGCTATAGGAATCCTGTACACCTAGACCTTGAAGAGTGAAAAAATAAATAAATATTCAAAGTACTATATACAGTAAACCCTCGCTTTTACAGACCACGATATAACTAATTTCAGCTTTAACAAACTTTTTCTGCCACTCCGATATATGCGGGGATTTACCGAATAAGTTCAGTTAATGCGGGGTTTGGTTCGGTGGTGGGCCGTCCGAACATGTACATGCAGATTGGACAGTGGCAGTGAAAACAAACCCAAGCGGGCGATAATTGGCATCACAGCCGAGCAAAACACTTCTTCTCATGTCCTCCCGTGCCTCACCACGTTGCCTGCCTCCCGTGCCTCACCACGTATTGTTTTAATTTCCCTGTATGCGTATAGTATTTGTGATGCCTGCATGCACTTAAGTATACAAACTTTCATCTGATGTAACGAACAAAGTTCATTATACACGGAAATGGTCGGAAATAACGAACTTTCACCTCATAACGAACAACGTTTTGTTATAAGCGAAAAGTTCGGATCCCTCGGATATGACAAACTTTTGGATATAACGTCACCCCCTTCCCCCCGATTGGTTTGTTATAGTGAGGGTTTACTGTATACCATATTTATCATGACCTATGATTATTTTTAGTATTGTATTTATATTTTACATATCTGGGCTCATATATTTGTCATTGTTTGGAGCAGTTTTCACTTGCCCTCGCCTTACGTTCGGACGTCTTAAAAGCCTGAAAATACGGTAATATTTGTTTAGGTTATATACATGTGTCTCGTTGTCTCAAACACAGTGAATATTTAGTGTAGTGAATATTTCATCTGTTGTCTCGGAACAATGGAACATGTAATGAGTTGGCTATGAAATTATGACCATTTTCCATTGCATGCATTTTAGTTTCTTCTGTACCACTTTTTTCATCTCCCTTTCTCTCATCCTGTCTTAAATAATGGGTTTTACATTACCGAATGTGAAATTGCGGTAAATGTATTAACTTGTATTTCTTCTCAAACTTGTTTTTTATTATTATATCTTGGTGTAAGAGGATATGATGTATAGTTGTTAAATATAGATATGTATATATATAATTAGTCTCAAATTTGCTTTTTATGATTAAATCTTAGTGTAGGAAGATATGATATATAATTGTTAAACATAAATAACAACAATTATAGTAACTACTTTGGAATCAACATAAAAAACAATAACTTCACTGGTTGGGCTGTGGTGGTCACGTCACTATGCACTGCGAGCATCAGCGACACCCTCAGGCACTATGACCGTAACGCCCTTCAACTTCTTGTTCAAACACACTTGACACCCCAAACGTGACCTGCAGGAAGGAAGAAAGACAAAGGAATGGGTAGGTAAGTGAGTACTTGGTTAAAAGGAGAAAGATCAGGCTGAAATTTCCCAGTCTTATATCTAAAACTGACTTTGGCATTTATTTGAATTTTCCTAAGAAAGTTAGCTGATTAGTCAAGCATTAAAATAAACAATGCTCACAAACAGATGAAGTTGAAGTGTGTGTAATTTAATGAGTTCTTGTTCTGCCTGTATGCATGGTGGCAATATTAGTTCATTTCCACTCGTAAAGTACAGTATGCTCGCCTTATACAAGCATTGATATGGCTGGGAACCTGAATATTGCAGTTTACATACTGACCCATCCCCCCCCCCCCCTTAATACCCAAAAACTCCCAAAAAAATGTGCAACAAACAACCTCTACGTAATATCCACATTCTGAGCACAATAGGCATGGGTCAGACCCTTCAAAATTGGTAAGTGGTGATCTAGGCTTAGTTCTGGACCAGAGCTGACACAATAAAAAGATGGGGGCACAGCTATGCTGCGCGTGGCCTCGGTGCTCATCTCCGTCGCATTAGCCTTTTAGCCTGTGGTGGGTGACGACCCGAGACACAGGGCTAGTGTGACATCCGGGTTACCACAGTTACCTTCCCCAGGTACCCATTTATCAACCAACCCTGAAGAGAAGGATGAACAGCTGGTTTGGCTGGCCGCCGACTATCCTGACCCGGATTTGAACCAGAGCCTGCGGATTCGAAGCCACAGGGCACGCCGGCCACTACACCACGGAGGCGGAGGCCGACACACTAGATCACAGCATAACCTTTTGTTGATTCCTAGCATTCTAGATGACAGTCCATCTCTATGTAGGCAGCTGGAGGAGGATCCCCTGAGTCGTGATGGAAGTGTCCTGGCTCAGCTATTATTTACAACACTTAACCACTTGCATCATATAATAAGTTTATCAATAATAAGTTACTCCCCTGTAGCTATGATTTACTCCAATACCTCGTTTGGTGCAGGCTTGCTCTGCAAAAATTAAGTTACACAAAAAAATTATTAAACTTGCGTACAAAATTATTCTGAAATTTCAAGTCATTATGAACATGATTCATTTAGTGTAGTTTTCACTTTTTGCACAATTTTCCAGGAAGATAAGTTATGCATTAAACAAGGTATAGGTGTACAGTAAACCCTCGATAAACCAAACCAATTGTGGGGAAGGGAAGATCGCAATATCAGATAGTTAGGTTTATAGGTTGTCCGCCTCATAAACCGAAAAGAGTTCAGTTTATGAGGGGCGTCGTTCGGTCATATGTGTTCAAACAAAGGTAACTGTATGTACAGTACTGTAGAGGGTAGTAGGTACTGTACATAGGCAAGTAAGTACACTGTAACACGTGAGACGAGAGAGCACACCAGGGAGTAGTCCACACACAACGAGGGCCGAGTGTAAACTGAGACGCACGGGCCGGCCAACATGTTCCGTCGGCTCGCCAATCGCCGCATATGCCAAACTAGAGTTCAGTATATCGGAGGCTTGTTCGAAGGCAACACGGCGTTCGGTTTATCCTAAATTCAGTTTAAAGAGGTTCGGTTTATCGAGGGTTTACTGTACTTCTATTTTCATCCTTACCTCAAAATAAAGTACCGATCTCTTTTCAAAATCATAAGAGTAAAGAGAGGTAAATCTCTCTATACATATATATATAGTGTAAGTGGTATATCGTTAGAAATGCTGTATCAGTAGATGTCACGAGCTGTGCCCCTTAGAGAGACACTGACGGCAAGTCTCATCCCAGGCACTGCCCAGATTCAAGTTATGTGCGGCACAACTCACACGACCTGCCAGGGAGGATCAGGCTTTCTTATGAGAGAAGTGCAGGAACCATACCTACAATTTCTACAAGTTTATACACACTAATGTATCTGCCATCAGGATTTATCTACAGTCTTGCATTCCTGGTGGTAGGAGGGACAGGCATGTCAAGGACACTTATACCTGCTGCTCGTCCCTCAACTATTCTCAGAAAGAACATTGTAAATTTGTAAATTTGTGTAATATAATGTACATATAAACAGTGTTTCTCTACCTCCTTAACCACCACACAACACTACAACAACAAGGTGAGTTTACAAGTGTACACACACACTTCACTAAGTAGAACAATAATGGCTACAAGTGAACCTAACTCACACACTTGTAATGTGTCAATGTCAACATCCCCTCTCAACCATATCAATAAAGGATGAGTAGTGAGAGGAAGTTATCACTTAAATAATGGGTTTCAATGGTATGAACCCATACCATTGAATACAATGATTACCCTCAACCCAGCCAAAGGTGGGTTTTCTGCTTATCTAGTAACTTAAACACATTTTTTCCATCAGACATTGTCAGATACCAAGAGATGAAACAAAGGTATCAAGTTTCTTTGGGGTGGTGAAATACAAAGAAATGAGTTAGAGAGCGTTAGTTTCCTGAGGGAGATATTCCCTATATGCAAGAATATGGTCACTAATACAATTTCTGGGGTGAAAAATAAGTCACAGGGGATAATATGATCCCCAAATGAGAATTAGGGAAGCAATTGAATAGGATCTGTGCAAATTCATTGAATCCAAACACGTCAAATTAGACATTAATGTATATAAAAAGAATTGGCAAACTCTTATTCGTTTCCATTTATAAATTCAGTAGGTACTGCAGTACTTCTTAGTACAAATAATGTTTGCCTAATCAGCTTTTATTTTCAACCTAAGTCTTTTCTTTAGAAATTCATAAGCATCATTGTATCCTGCATGATATAGGTTTTCTAAATCCTCAGCTGCGGGAGGAACCAAGGCTCTCACAAATCTTAACACGTTGCTTGCTGTCAGAGCAAGCTCCTCATTTGCTACCTTAACATAACGTGGTTTGTTGTTCCAACTCTTTGGACTTATGTCCACAATACCTTCAAAA
This sequence comes from Chionoecetes opilio, assembly GCA_016584305.1. NCBI lineage: Eukaryota > Metazoa > Arthropoda > Malacostraca > Decapoda > Majidae > Chionoecetes > Chionoecetes opilio. Next base: position 98,962 of record JACEEZ010022792.1, read on the forward strand.
GGGCTTATAGTTATTGAGGGATTCCGCACAATGGGAAGGTTATTTGTGAAGCCTCCATCTATGCACCTCTCTCCTCTGAACACAGGGAATCTCACTCCGGAGAAAACAGGTACGAAACACGAACACAACAGACACTGGATCAAGTCTTCTCGGGACTCCCAGTGAGACACTATTTCATTTCTTAAATCTTTTACTCTTGTGATGGATATAAATAGTCTGCCATTGGCATGTAAATGAGCATCACAAGGCAAAGCTTCAAAGCCTAATTTCACATATTCTTCAATCTTAAAATTAGGGCTGAATGGACCCATTGCCCAGTGTTGGGCGGCTATTGCAGTCTCAATAAAACTTGACTTAACACTTCCTAGTGGCACTCCGCACGCCACGCAAGCTGCGAGAAGGGCCCCGGCAGAAGCTCCCGCCAGACTGGCATTCTGAATGAGTTTGGGTGTGTGGTGATGCAGACACTCTAGCGCCCCTAGCTGGTAAACGCCCAGAAAGCCAGAGCCAGACAAAGAGAGAGACACAGCCCTAGAATATGCAAGTAAGTCTTAGCCAAATTTCCAAGTTTACTTAAAGATTAATATATCTGATGATTACTCCTAATGATAATACTCGTGCATATGTTGCTATGGTTCATTATCATCTATCAATGACTTTTTATAACTAACTCCTACATAAAGGTGGGCAGGATAATATTTCCAGAGGATTTGAAGAAATAATATATGAGATTAATGAATGTGTCTCAATTCAATCATCCAACATTAGCATAAATGCATGAAGGCAAAAGCCAACATGAAAGATGTGCATGGGTACAAAATACTGGGTGAATGATGCAAGCAAGGTGAGTAGCATACAAAAGAAAAACACTGTCAGAATTGCGTGAGCAGTATTGATAATGACACAGATAAGTGAAACATGGACAGAAAATGAAAGTATAAAAAGGTAAACAATCACTAATCAAGCAACCTGTGATCCAGTTCCATCACAAATTCTCACAGACTTTCTATGAGCTGAATTTCAAATTTCCAAGGTCTGCACTTCTGTTCTAGTGACTTGCTGCAACTATTTTGGTGGCGCTGGTAGCAATATTTGCCGATGGCACTAACTTGCAGCAACACGGTAGCCTGTGTTGCTCATTTCTTTAAATTTATCATTATATTCACATGCCTAATGTTTCACCCTACAGTATGATCTCGTTAATACCACCATTAGTTGATATCATTCATGATACTTAAATCATGATTTTCAACCCTAATTTGCTGTTCACACAATACAGTGCTCTCGCTGGGTGAAATTTCACTTGTACGATCAATCATCTTTAATTCCCTTTCCTCAATTTACAATGGTTCACGCTCAATTTCACAGGTTTCCTCAATTTTGAGGTAGTTCACACAGGAACTACCTCGTGTAGGTCTCACGGCCTCTTGTAGCTTCCTTATTTTCTTATGTTCTTAATTTACGATCGAGTGAGCGATTGGTCGAGCGCAATGGACAAGTTACCGGTTTTGGAGAGACATGATAGATGCACTCTGCTATATATATATGGAAGCTTACAGTATACTATTTTTTAAATAAAGTATCATTTGCCAAAGATCAGGAGCTAATAACTAGTTGTCAAGAGGATGGAGGAGACCTCACGGCCACCATGGTGGTGACGTGAGGGTTTGCACACGGCAGCCGGCTGTTTGCTGGCAATACTAAGACCAAGACCAACACTCTAAAGGGAACGAAAACTAACAAGACATTCACTGACTGATGTAGTTTTTAGATTGTCCATTGATTTGGGAGTTTCACTCGCCATAAAATTCAAGTATGTGTTCCATCTGTTTCTCCAAATCATGTCAATACCATACTTCTTCAAAGGGAGCAGTGAAGCACCTTGATGCCGTCTCCTCAGTATCTCCACTTTCTTCAGTATGCAGAGCACATGTTTCCTTTTTGCACTTGCAAATTGCCTTGCCTTTCTGTTGGCCTTTTAGAAGTCCACCACTTTTAAAAGGTGCCTCTTCAAAATATGCAAATTTGCAGAATTTCTGGTTTTCAGAAATAAAGGATACCCGACCAGTTTGACCATTAAGACCAATTAGAATATTTTACGTCTCAAAAACTGCAAGGCATCTCGGTAACCTGTGCGATAATAATCATTCAATATGTATGGAGGAGGCGGCATCAAACTTCTATAAAGACGTTCAAAATTATCATAAGAGACATGCATACCCAAATTAGCCCACTTTACATATCCATTCTTTTTTTCTTCCTTGGGACAAATACTGGCAGTACCACTATAGGGACTTATGGTAATGGTTCGGGGACTACTACAAGGCTGGCGGTTCGTGTAGCCACCGTCTATGTACCAGTCATCATTCAGCATGGGGGGTTGCATACCAGAAAACCCTAAAATAAAGCACGAACAACGTAAAGTCTGAATTAAGTCTTCCCTACAGTTCCATTCAGAAATCATGACGTTGGACATGTCACGCATACGAGTCACCGAGACATGCAGCCGACCACTGGCTCTGACGTGTGCATCAGGGGGTAGTCTTTCAAACCCTATGTTAAGATGCTCTCCAAAATCGAACCCAGGAGTAAATGCACCCACTGTCCACTTTCTAGCCTCTGATGCAGTTTGTAGGAAGCCTGTTCGAATGCTATTTAGAGGCACATCACACACAATACATGCGCCAAGCAAGGCCCCAGCAGATGTTCCAGAAAAGGTGGCATTGTGCAATAAACTTGGAGAGAAGGATTTCAAACAGTCAAGCGCTCCAATGAGGTACACTCCCAAGAAGCCACAGCCAGCCAGAGAGACGCCCAGCTTCCTAAAACAACAGAGATCACTCATTACAACACTATTGATATACATGTACCATTTATTTTGTTCGCCCTATGCGGTCGTATTGTCGTATAGTTGTATTTATTCTTAATTTCAGTTGTATAACGGAACTTGATTTACCGGAATGCTCGATTTAGCGGAAAAATCAAAATTCCGTCATTCCATTTTCCAATGTTCGATATAGCGGAAAATTTAGCTAAATGAAGCAATATTTGGTGGTGGTTCCGCTAATGGCTGCCGAATCAAGAGTTTGGAAAGGCTTGGGGGGCCATACAGACCAATGCAGAAGCAGGATTTAACAGAAACACTCCATTTTATGGAAAATTCCGTTATATCAACCTATATCAGGACCCGATAACGGCACTTAAATTAGCGGAAATTTTTTACCAGTATCAGCCTTGGCCGAATTATTCTGTTATATCGAGTTGCTACTGTATAGGCATACACATACACAACATTTTAAAGATAATGCTGTATATAGTGCTGTAAAAAAGTTGCAAAAATATAAAAATGAAAAATATATGTAGTACTATACAGTATTTCTTCAGTGCCAGTGTGTCACTGACACTTGTTTGTGCATGCATCTACAGTACACCACTTCCTCTCCTTTCTAAAATGGATAGGCAGACATATGAATACCATTTGCAAGATAATGCTGCATCAAATTATTTATAAGATACATACATAGGCACAAAATTAATGGAAAATAAACAAGAAGGTATCACTGTGCCAAAAACTTGTATCATTGAACAGAGTTTGCTCATGTTGCTGAGCAGGGTGTAAATTTGTGAATCTTGTATCACTGAATTATTGTATAACACGAGTATACTGTACTGAGCGTCTGGAGGAGGAGGAGAGCCATGATGGTGGCAGCGGTGCCTCTCAATAAGACAACGCACTCACAACAATCAACTTCTTTGCTCAGTAAACTTAATTCAAAGCATTGAATTATGAGTTTTTGTTGGCTTTCCATATTGATTACAATATCTCTAGAATGCATGTAAAGTTTTAGAGGTTCAAAGTAAACATATTTAGCAAAATAAGTAAACTTGTAAAGCTCCCAATCTATTTCTATTTTTCTTAATATAAAAAATTTGCCACAAAACTAGTTGTGGATCAACATTTTTTTGTGTCACAACATTGCTAGTCACAGGGACGACTGTAGTCTGATTTCTTAAGCCCCGTACACACTACCAATCACCACCGTCACCGCTTCCTGTTGATCGAGTGTTCGTCACTCAAAAGTGGCAGTGTGGACAGGATGCCGACGAGCAAAATGTGACCGTTGGCATTGCCCGCCAATATTCAGCAGGTTTAATATTGGGCGGGCATGCCCGTCACTCACGGGTCAGCGCCGAACACACGCTTCAAGTTATCGCCAATTTTCACCGTCTAGATTTTTTTTTATTACTAAGTATCTTATACCATCAGAACCAAGAAAGTCAGCTGATTTCGAATCTGTGATCAAAAACTCAATGAGAAAAATACTCAAGGAATTGCAGCAAGGTGAAGACAAAAAAGTGAGAAAAATGTTTATACACTTTCTTTGTGCTATATTTTTTAGAATACACAGAGGTTTTCGTAGATTTGTGTTGCTTATGATATGCATAAATGTGTGATGAAGATGATGGTTGGGTCAGTTTTTCTAAACCTCCTGTGGTTATTTCATAATCTCGGCTGAGAGTACACGATATGCAGAGTACATGACTCGCTTTGAAATCAGGAAGCGCACTGAACGCCGAGCAAAACCATTCAGTGTGGACACAACTCTGGCAACGGCATTGCTCGTCGGCAAGCACCGACGGGAAGCGCCGACATTGGTGAGTGGTAGTGTGTACGGGGCTTTACGCACATCTGACCTTATTGTGACAGCCATATCTGCCCTGAGGTTTCACAAGATAACATGTTTACATATGGCTCTATATATGTCGCTCATGTTACTTACCTCTGTTCTCAAAAATATTCAGTTCTACTGCAGTTTAATGCATTATTTGGCCCGTAGTTATAACAGTCCTTTAACTTGTAGATCTGAACATTTGCAATATTTCTAACCCCTTCTACCCCTACAACAGCCGTCGGAAATGAAAAAATATAAGGGGAGTCTGCGGCCTCCCAGTTGGGTCAGAAAAGTATTGGTAAATAGGGAGTACTGTATTAAACTGCAGTTCTACCAAATATTCTAATGAAAATAATGAAAATGTCAATTATAAATACTTACGTGTCTGTCAAGCCAAAAGCCAGGTCCAGCATGTCCAGCTCCTCGTCTGTGCATAGCTCATCTATGTTGTCAAAGTCCTGCTTCTTGAAGGTCAGGTGACAGGTGGAGCAAGCCAAGGTGCCCTCACACGCGCCTGTAGAACACAATGTATGAATAAGGCGTACACTGATAAGTTAATAACATGAAAAATACCAACATAAACTAACTTTTTGCTGCTGATTCTAATACCCAACAATACTGCCTGTATTTCATACATGTATTTAAAAAAAATTGTTATTTGATACTTCAGAGGTCAAATTATGACCCAAAATAGTACATTTTTGACACAAAAAAAAAAAATCATTTGATATCCCGGGGGTCAAAATGTGAACTAATTTTTGAGCAAGACATCAACATCTTATTTTGTGATGCAGTGGGTAACTTTAAGAAAATGGGAATGTTTGAGGGATGTTTAGTGCATTTTCTCCCTGGATCCCATGCACAGGCTCTGAACGCATGGCCATTGCAAAGAATAGATATGCTGGAAATGAAGGGCTTGTGAACAGATACTGGCATATGTGTGGAACTTGGCACAGCTTGTAGGAGAGTACCAGGTAGTGGTGATGAGGGTTGGTGTGGAGAAAATGGAAAAGGAAAGAATGGTTACAACAATAATTGTACACCTTTAGAGGATACGGATAGGGTGAAAAATTGAGGTGAAGATCAAGAAAAGGATAAAGAGATGGTATTGAACAAAGCTCCAGTCCAGTGGCGGAGCTAGGTATCTATCAATAGGGTGGGGCACCTGGGGGGCCACGGGTGTGTATGGGGGGCACCATGGCAAGCGGAGCTAAGGAGCATTCTGATGCCACATAGAAGGGTATTAGTACATATCATCAGTCACAGGTCCAAACAGATTACGGTAGCCATGGCCGGTGGGGGGGCACCTGGAGGGCTCCGGATTCTCATGGAGGGGCACGTGCCCCCCCCCCATAGCTACGCCACTGGCTATAGCTGATCTGACGTTATATTAGGTAGAAAGATAATGAGGCAACAGCCATAACTTGGCAGGGAGAACTAAACAACCTCAAACCACACGTAAGCTCTCCCTCCCTCCCTCTTCCACTCACAGAAGCACCGTCAGGAAATTTTGACTAGGGTGGCAAAGGTTGGACACTGATCTAGTGTGGGGTGGCCATGGCATAGCCATTTAAAAGAAATGGTTGAATTTTCATTAGACCTCTGTCTCATATCTGGGGTGGCCAATGATATTTCACGGCCACCCCCTAGACCCGCCACTGCCCACTCATTCCTCTCACTCACTCTTGTTTCCCACTCCCTCCCTTTCTCTCTCTACTTAACTTTAGCTGCAGAAATATGAAGAAAATCAACAAAATAAAGTGTTTTGGTTAATAATCACCCCCTTCCTCCTTCCCGCTGCCTGCACACACACCCTGCTTGACCGCTGGCGCGCCCTAGACTGTCGCTCCTATACCCGATTACTCAAGGAACTCAACACTGCTTCGAAACACTAAACCTTTCCCTTATTTCCTTCCCACGCCCTTACCTGTTGCCCTTTGAAAAATAATACTTGCCCTGTAACGTTATCTATGTCTTAAATGTTAGTAAATGTGAGTTAGTAATAGTGTTGGTATAATTTTGTAGTATTTTTCTAAAGCTTATATTGATAGGGTTCGTTAGTGCTTCGAACTCATTAACAGAGTCGCAGAGGATTGGGGTAGGATATCTTTTTTTTTCTTTTTGCTACGTAATTTGTGGGTTGTTAAAGGACTGGATTGCTTTGTTACTCAAGTCACAGAGGCCATCCGTCCAGGAAAGCAAAATATATGCATTAGAAAGGATACTAGAAAGATGTGGTGTGTATTTAGGGCAACACATTGCTATGATTTGAGACCTCCAACAATGAGAAGTGGCTGGAGTAACAACAATGAGAAGTGACTGGAGTAACAACAATGAGAAGTGACTGGAGTAACAACAATGAGAAGTGGCTGGAGTAACAACAATGAGAAGTGGCTGGAGTAACAACAATGAGAAGTGACTGGAGTAACAACAATGAGAAGTGGCTGGAGTAACAACAATGAGAAGTGACTGGAGTAACAACAATGAGAAGTGACTGGAGTAACAACAATGAGAAGTGACTGGAGTAACAACAATGAGAAGTGACTGGAGTACAACAATGAGAAGTGACTGGAGTAACAACAATGAGAAGTGACTGGAGTAACAACAATGAGAAGTGACTGGAGTAACAACAATGAGAAGTGACTGGAGTAACAACAATGAGAAGTGACTGGAGTAACAACAATGAGAAGTGACTGGAGTACAACAATGAGAAGTGACTGGAGTAACAACAATGAGAAGTGACTGGAGTAACAACAATGAGAAGTGACTGGAGTACAACAATGAGAAGTGACTGGAGTACAACAATGAGAAGTGACTGGAGTACAACAATGAGAAGTGGCTGGAGTAACAACAATGAGAAGTGACTGGAGTAACAACAATGAAGAGTGACTGGAGTACAACAATGAGAAGTGACTGGAGTAACAACAATGAAGAGTGACTGGAGTACAACAATGAGAAGTGACTGGAGTAACAACAATGAGAAGTGACTGGAGTAACAACAATGAGAAGTGGCTGGAGTAACAACAATGAGAAGTGACTGGAGTAACAACAATGAGAAGTGACTGGAGTACAACAATGAGAAGTGACTGGAGTAACAACAATGAGAAGTGACTGGAGTAACAACAATGAGAAGTGACTGGAGTAACAACAATGAGAAGTGACTGGAGTACAACAATGAGAAGTGACTGGAGTAACAACAATGAGAAGTGACTGGAGTAACAACAATGAGAAGTGACTGGAGTAACAACAATGAGAAGTGGCTGGAGTAACAACAATGAGAAGTGACTGGAGTAACAACAATGAGAAGTGACTGGAGTAACAACAATGAGAAGTGACTGGAGTACAACAATGAGAAGTGACTGGAGTACAACAATGAGAAGTGACTGGAGTACAACAATGAGAAGTGACTGGAGTACAACAATGAGAAGTGGCTGGAGTAACAACAATGAGAAGTGACTGGAGTAACAACAATGAAGAGTGACTGGAGTACAACAATGAGAAGTGACTGGAGTAACAACAATGAAGAGTGACTGGAGTACAACAATGAGAAGTGACTGGAGTACAACAATGAGAAGTGGCTGGAGTAACAACAATGAGAAGTGACTGGAGTAACAACAATGAAGAGTGACTGGAGTACAACAATGAGAAGTGGCTGGAGTAACAACAATGAGAAGTGGCTGGAGTAACAACAATGAGAAGTGGCTGGAGTAACAACAATGAGAAGTGGCTGGAGTAACAACAATGAGAAGTGGCTGGAGTAACAACAATGAGAAGTGACTGGAGTAACAACAATGAGAAGTGGCTGGAGTAACAACAATGAGAAGTGGCTGGAGTAACAACAATGAGAAGTGACTGGAGTAACAACAATGAGAAGTGGCTGGAGTAACAACAATGAGAAGTGGCTGGAGTAACAACAATGAGAAGTGGCTGGAGTAACAACAATGAGAAGTGGCTGGAGTAACAACAATGAGAAGTGGCTGGAGTAAACCACAAAAACAGGTACTTAACCCCTTCACACCCAGATCTTTCCTTTGCTATAAAAAATTGTATGTTGTCGAGCCATTAAATAACGAAAAGTAACTTATTATACAAAATTAACTAGTGGACAAAGATACTAAGCAGGTCATATCTAATAAAATATTAGTCATATTAACTAAATATCGTCTACTGGCACCCAAATTACAATGGAAATTACGTTGTGGGCCTCAAGGGGTTAATGCTCAATTTTAAAAGGTACTTACCAAAGCCATCAAGGTCGATGTCATTGTTAATTGCAACATCGAGAAGATTGTCTCCTTCCTTGCCCTGCACGGTAAAGGTGGTTCCATCAGCCTTCTGGTAAGTCACCTCAATCCTGAGATAAGAATAAAGGAAAACCATTTAGTGAAGTACAGTAAAACCTCTCATATTCGGACTAATTGGGCCAAGGAGTGGTCCGAGTAATGCAAGGATCCGAATAAGGGGGGGGGGGGGGGGGGGGGGTTATTTATGGGGAGATATGTAATATACAAAACAAAAAAACAAAACAAAAACAAACAAAAATCTAGGTGTAGGCGTATATAATATTATATAGCTATATAAGGCCCGAATAATGTAGCTAGGAAATTTCGACCCCTTAAAAAAAAAAAAAAAAAAATAAATCTAGGTGTAGGCCTATATATAGCTAGGACATTTCAACCCCTTAAAAAAAAAAAAAAAAAAAAAAAATCTAGGTGTAGGCCTATATAGCTAGGAAATTTCGACCCTTAAAAAGAGGAGGTCCGAATAATGTCAAAGTCCGAATAATGAGAGTCCGAATACGAGAGGTTTTACTGTATTGTAGTCATTCTCAATCTTTTAGGTAATGGTATAACATGACATAAACAGTCAATGTTTTTTGTTGTTGTTTTTTACATCACAAAGGACTGGCCAAGGGCACAACAAAAATAGGTAACACAAAGCCCGGTTAGTTGCCAGTCCCTATAAAGAAGACAGTAATGTAATGGTAATAGTATAAATGGTAATGTAATAGTAAAGGATGGGGGCCTTTAAGGCCCCCATCCACGGTACGATTGGTCGTACGATCTGATCCGACAGACCTGATCCGATGGATTTCCTACCACCCACTAACGATCCGACCGCACCTCAAGACCAGTTCAGTTGGTGATAGAAACGGTGGAGAGCGGTTCTCATGATGGGTCTATGCAACGAGGATCGAATTACTTTTGATGGAATCTGATACCACAACTGAGGAGCGTAAACATCATCCGCATTCACACCAAATTTCACAGAGGCAGTTATTTTCTTAATATATTTCCGGCACACACTTCTCATATAGTTTTTTTTTTTTTTTTACTGTTGCAACATTAGCCTCACTGTCGCTCCTCGAGTTTCTCTACCAATACTTCATAAGTTGCATTTTTCTTAAATGTATCCATTTACTCTTTGCTTTTTATTTCCCACAAACATTCAGTTTCTATATAATTAGATGAATTCTGTCCAAAAGTGCTTCTCATTAAAGAAACAATTCATCTTGGTAGTCCTCTCGCGACGCTGTCAGTGGCGAAACTGACGGCTGGCCTCACGATCAGCACACTCACGGTGCGATCCGGTCTGAACCGGATGATCTGTCGGATCTAAAAACCAAACACTGCTTGGTCGCATCCGACCAGCTGTCAGTCGGTCGGACCAAAATCACCCCACTCACGATCCAATCTGGTTGGATCCAACCAGATCTGTCCGATGGTCGTACGACCAGATCGCACCGTGGATGGGGGCCTTAAGAGATTAAAAAAAGGGGTGGGCCAATTTAGTTTGGGAGGTGTCTTGTCACTCTTCTCTTGAAAAGATTTAAGTCGTAGGAAAGTGGAAAAATAGAAACAGATTTGCCGAATTGCTGTTTGATTTGAACAGCAATGTAGATTTGAATTCATAAAAAAAACTGCCTAAACTTATCAGAAAATGTGACTATTTAGTATTTCTAACCCTATTTTATGATTATTTTAATGCCTAACCACGTATCTAACTAAAATGGTGGTGTGAATTTCTGGCCGCTGAAAATGTATTAAAACGGGTGACAAACACGTTTTTGTCCTTTTTCTACGTAACTATTGGTCCTAGAGGGAAATTACATAGAAGCAAAGTTATTTAGCTGGACAACTTCTTTCTTAAGCTATATTTGGTATTCCATTATCTATTATATTTTTCTAGAAAATACATGTTTAGTCAAAAAGACAAATGTGTAATTTTCTCAATTACATAAATTCCAACTTGATTTTAATATAGCTCAATAGAAAGGTCCATCGCCTGCTCCATCTTTACTTTTCTATACAATTTTTACGTCGGCCTCGGTTTTTGAGTTATTTAAAAAAAAAAAAAAATATTTGTCTAAATTCTCATCAAAATTCGTCCGCAGAGGTTTATGGTCATGCTAAACACGAATCTGGAGTCAGTTTTCTGATTACTACAATTGTAAACCCTATTTCACGCAGTTTCCTTATATAATCTAATATCTTAATACCTATATTTTTCTGGTAATTATGCTGAACGAGACATAAGAAAAAGAACGTGATTATCAAGGCCGGTGGAAAGAGCCCAGTTCTGCTTAATAATATTTACTGTCCGTATCCTTACCGCGGGTAAAGATACGGACGTTATATTCAATGTATCATTCGTGCTCCTCTCTCACCAGATACATTTCGAACTTATCCAATATATCATGGAAAGCTTATACCTTATATCTCCGCTTATTTATTGAATATCCAAAAGGGTAATTATGGAGGAGAGTTTCACGTTCGTTTTCAGAGACACCAACTACTTTTTCTTGGCCTACAATAGGTGCTTGTTCTAATGGTGCTAGTTTTATTTTGCGCAAACCAAAAAAAAAAAAAAAAAAAAAAATAATAATAATTTAAATGAAACTTAACCTAACCTTATGTTTTAATGAAACCTAACCTACCCAACCTATCCTAACCTAACCTAACCTTACAGGTTTTAAAGAAACTTAACCTAACCTTAACCACAAAATATACTTTTTTTTTTTTTTTTTTTTGGGTTTGCGCAAAATAAAACTAGCACCATTAGAACAAGCACCTATTGTAGGCCAAGAAAAAGTAGTTGGTGTCTCTGAAAACGAGCGTGAAACTCTCCTCCATATTAACCAAGAAGAACCGTAAACCCCCCCCGGGCACAACCATCCCAGAATCTTATTGCCAAATATTGGACAGAATCTTACCATTCCTTCTGAGGCTTGGGTGCAGTGGACAACACCCTACACGGCGCCGCTAGTAAGGGCCGCGCTAACGCCACCCTGCACAGACCCCTCAGCAACACCCCGGAAGACCGCATGCAGGGGAAAGCCATTGCTTGTACTGCAGCGTATTCCACGAGTCACGATGATAAGCAAAGGTTTACTGTATCTCAGCTGTTCCTGTCTGCCCCCTCTCCGGCTCTCCCTCGGCTATTCCTGCCTCCCCCTGTCCTCCCGCCACCCCCTGCTGCCCCTCCCCTGCTTGATGGCGTAAACACTTATGTAAACCACAATGTCCATACTGGCTTTGTCAATATCTAATTCCACTATGTAACTCTTGATACATGAATTATTGGTGATACTCATGTGTATTTTTGTGTGTATGTAATCATAATACTGAGCCACGAGTATGTGCCCGTTTTCCTTTGTAGCGATCAGTGGCGTACCGAGGGGGGGGCCATGCGGCCATGGCCCCCCCCCTTTGCAAAAAATAAATAATAAAAATATAGATACTATAAATAAATAAATGGACCAATTTACTCACACCTAAAACACGGAGTATTATAAAGCTTTGGGTGCAATATAGGCTACATATCACTGTACTCATATTCTTTTTGCTGAGAAATGCACCATAAATGAAATATATGGCCTTTTTGGGGCCAAAATATCACAACACGGCGGAACGCGCTGTCATTGGTTGTGACGTAGTAACTGCAAACTCAGATCTCGCCTGATCAGCTGATCGGCTTGTTTTGGCTCAGCAAACCGCAAATTATAGTTTTATTTTACTAACCTAACTAACTTGCATTACCCCTACTACCGCAAGATGACCAGTAATCCTCCTTCAAGTGATGTAGTAGGTATTCACTGTGTTTGTGAATATGTAAGTTGTAGTTTATAAGGAAAAAGTGGATAGACAGAGCAAAGTGGCCCGTGACACCAGACAAGTGATGACTTCTGGGATCGGCATTCCTTATAGGGAGCTTAAATGAACCTGCAATGACATGTACAGCTAGACAGATAGACGAACTCATAGAGGAACAGGTAGAAATGTATGGTTAGTAAAGGTTGTAGTGGTGAGTAGAGTGACGAAGGGTGTATGTTTTGCTTATGTCGGGAAAGAAAGCCATACATTTCTACCTGTTCCTCTATGAGTTCGTCTATCTGTCTAGCTTTACATGTCATTGCAGGTTCATTTAAGCTCCCTATAAGGAATGCCGATCCCAGAAGTCGTCACTTGTCAGGTGTCACGGGCCACTTATCTCTGTCTATCCACTTTTTCCTTATAAACTACAACTTACATATTCACAAACACAGTGAATACCTACTACATCACTTGAAGGAGGATTACTGGTCATCTTGCGGTAGTAGGGGTAATGCAAGTCGGTGTATTAGTAGGTAGTACATAATAGTAGCGGCCGCTTGACAGCTGTTTTGCTCTGTTGTTTGTGCTTATGACGTCACAACATGGCTCCAGTCGTTTTAGAGCGTATACATTTTCCTGCACTTAAATTGGCTGTATCATCAAAAATACTGTTCACATAGAAAAATCAACATCACTGCCCAACTATATGAGGCTTGAAGATGTCAAATCAATCCTTACCTCAAGTAGAGTAAATTGGTCCATTAATAATATATTATATTATATATATATTAATATATATTATATATATATATATATATATATTATATTATATTATATTATTTTATTATAATATTATTATATTAATATATATATTTTTTTTTTTTTTTTTGCCCCCCCCCTTTAAATTTTCTGGGTACGCCACTGGTAGCGATCATTATTAATTTTTATCACACTACTTGTAATGTCTTGAATGTTTTTCTCTATGTGGGACGGCTGATGGTGTCAAAATATACAGCCTGTGTGACTGTATTTCTCAATTTCTGATACACACACAACACGGCTGACATAAGAATCACAGTGGTTCAGTAAAAAATAAGTTTTAATTATTATCCATTGTCTCTATAAGAACCTTTTTAAAAAGTTGAATTATTATTCTTAACACACAGTGGAGCGCGTTGACACTGCTAACTCGCTCCATTTCTATTGAGCCAACTTACCCCAACCATATCACCTCATGATAATAGCTTATTAAAGATATAAAATGAAACCTAGCATAATCTATATCTATGGTAAACAGTCCTTAGCTGAATTATGGTTACATGAACGGTCAGCTTTTTATAACATGATACAACAGTACAACCAAAAGAAAATTTACTTACTGGCAATAAAATGTAACTTTTTCTCATAAATCCCAGCTTGAGCTGCTCTCGAGTACCAGCTTGTAGGTACCTGAGGAAGTACATGGTGATCAGAGTCTGAGTAGCATCAACATTATATATCAGAAATAACATCTAACATTATAAATCAGAAATATGATGACTGCCAACTCACCCCTGTAGCCAGTTAGCCCCGGTCTCCCCTATGCTAGCAGAACACAAGACTTCTTCCGGCAACACATTCCACTAATTCACTGCTCTGTCAGGAAATAACTTCTTTATCTCTATTACTTTCCATTTATAATATCTTGCTGAGTACACTGGGTGAAGGCAAAAAGAAAATGCCGAAAAAGTAAATGCTAGAAAAAATTAAAACTTTCACTGCTTGACCATCATAGCTATATAATTTTTTTGATAATATGCAAATTTATAATGAAATTTCACCCTAGGACACAGATCCTGCTGAATGGGTGAGAAAGGAAAGAAAATTGAAAAAAACTTAAAACCCAATATCACAATCTTAAACCATATTGTGGAAACTGTTACCTAAATAATTATTAACACTGGCATAAACTTTCACTTACATCATTCAAGAAAGAAAAGATGGACTCACTCGTATCTAAAAGGAGCAACAATGCAATTTTTTCAGTCTTAAAAGTTACTAGTTTGCTCTATACAAATGCAACTTCAGTTATTGTAAACGACTTGCAAAATCTATAATTGTTTCCAGATAACAATGTCTTTTGCAATATTGATACCATGATTACAAAGTATATCACTCTTTCCACATAAACAAACAATCTTGGTAAATACTCACTCAAGACCTTACCCACCATGTAGTATGTACCCGACTCACTCTGGGACTTAACAATACTAGGGTCAATAACTCACATCACTTAGATGAAAATTACATAGTTTTACTCAAATCCATATCTGCTATAAATACAAATAATTTAATCCCTTCATAATATATAACACTGCTATGATCCTTTAATCGTTAGTATCCTTAGTATTAATTCTTTGTCTCAGCCTCGCCCTTTGGTAGCTGCGAACCAGGTCACTTCTGCCCGCCTCACACATCCTGCAAACACCCCAAGCGTCAACACAGTGATGGGGGGGGGGGGGGGGGGGGGAGAGAGAGGAGAGAGAGAGAGAGAGAGGAGGAGAGAAGAAGAGAGAGAGGAGGAGAGAGAGAGAGAGAGAGAGAGAGAGAGAGAGAGAGAGAGAGAGAAGAGAGAGAAGAGAGAGAGAGGAGAGAGAGAAGAGAGAGAGAGAGAGGAGAGAGAGGGGAGAGAGAGAGAGAGAGAGAGAGAGAGAGAGAAGAGAGAGAGAGAGAGGAGAGAGGAGAGAGAGAGAGAGAGAGAGAGAGAGAGAGAGAGAGAGAGAGAGGAGAGAGGAGAGGAGAGAGAGAGAGAGAGAGAGAGAGAGAGAGAGGAGATGAGAGAGAGAGAGAGAGAGAGGAGACTTATATACTGGAATCCCACTAACTAATACCTAACATCAGTCATGCTCCCTTTCTAGGTAAACGTTGCTTCCTGAACTTTTATGTGGATGATGAGAAACGCCAACTTGATTTCTCTTTCTTCTCTATCTGTTTTTTATAGTGGCCTGATGGTGTTATTGTTACCAGGCCTGACTCAGCTAAGTGCAGGATGGGAAGATATATAATGGCATCCAACCAATTAATATTTTGTAAGCAGGAAAACTACTTTCTATGTTGCCCCTTTACATGTAACTCATATTGATATGCCCAAAGTTACTACATTCCACTGGCCAATAGATCTTGCATTGACTTCTTAACCCCTTCACGCCCAGATCTTTCCTTTGCAATATACAATCGTCTGTTGTTAACCATAAAATTACGAAAAGTAACTGAATAAACTAAATTAGCTAGTGGACAAGGATACTAAACAGGTCATATCTATAAAAAAAACATAGTTTATATTCATTAAAATTGTCTAATGGTAGCCAAATTACAATGGAAATTACGTTCTGGGCCTCAAGGGGTTAAGAGTAACACTTACTTGGTTTCCCACTCTAAAAGGTCAGCTTGGTACTTTATATGCAGTATTCTGGCTTTTTGTCGGAAGATTTCCTTCTCTTCCTCTGACAGCTTTTGCCACATGACGGATGTTTCACTTAAGAAATTCTGAAATGGGTGCAAATAAAATAATCATTACCTAATCCAGCATCAAGATTTATAAAGCCCAGATTCTGAGAAAAATAAAAATATTTAAGACATAATAGACAATGAAAGGAAATGGGCTGTTAGCATTGTCCATTCGTTTCCATTTAAAAGAAGTACACAATCCTGTCCGAGTCTTGTATGGGCCTCGACAGACACAAGATTATTTCATGACCCTGGCCTCTTGTCCAAGATAAATACAGACATAATTAAATTCCCTGTCTTAAACTTCCTCTTCTCTACATCTCTTCTTCTTTATTTCTGAGGTAGGGTTTAAAGGCAAAAATAAACATTTTTGATGTGCAGTGAGCCTCCTACAGCAAGTGAAAGATGGAGACTAACGCTTTCACTGCCATCGACTGCTACAGACCCGTCAAGTGATATGTAAGTGTATGTATTACACGTCTCTTCACCTTGGGAATTTTTCAAAATCTTGGGATTTCTAAGAATTAAAAATGGAAACTCAGCTCTGGATTTGGAATAGCTTTTTATATTTGCTATAGATTTTCTATCTAATTAATGGATGCAGCTCCTAATGCGGAAATTCAAGTAGAGATGGTTCATTAAGGCAGGTCACTGTTGTGCCTCAATTTTGAAATGTTTATTTAAATCCAAGAACAGGGAAGAATTGCACTCACTCAGAACCAGTTAGACCCCTAACCACGTCAAGCAGCATTACCATTTCAGCAGCTTTGATTGAAATGACTTTTAATAGCCAAATTATAATTTTTAAACAAATGATATAAGTAATTGCCAAAGTTATGATCCTACTGCAGATATGACCTAGGAAGCCTCAATATTTTGGCTCCTTGTTAAAGGCATGCCATATGAAGAGAGCATCTTTACTTCATGTGATTACCTCTTGCCTCTTGTGGCCGAGACACGTGAGAATGAATAGTTTTAAAGCATACCTTTAACTGGAGTCCATCATCCTTTATTGAGTTCAGGTACAGTGGGAAGGACTTCCCGGGAGCCTTAGGCTTCCCTAATCTGTCACATTCATTCTTTTTGGCATTCTTCTCTTTCTCTTTCAAGAGCTTCCTTTCTTTCATTGCTTGCCACTCTTCCTCAGGTGTCAATTTCTGTTTGCTTTTATTCTTTACTCTGCGATCAGGAGTCTGATCTACTGTATCTAATTTCAGTACAAACTTTTTATACCTGAAAGGAAACATTTCATTACACATCCATCATGACAAAATTGTTCATAATCATACATTTACAAATATATACTGCTTTTGATTTACACTCAACATTTCTCATGGAATGCAAAACCTTACTGTACATAGTTTAACTACCGTACTCAAAATTCTAAATCATCAATAATGTTTTAGCATTAGTGATGGTCTACTGTATAGATAAATAAAAGTCTATGAATTGCACTTTCAATTTGAAGAGAAATGTCACAACTTACCTTACATCATAGTCTGCCTTTTCTCTCTCATACTTCAATGACCAAAGGTTCTTCTCGTCAAAGGTGAGACTCTGCCACATATCCACCAACCTGTTGTGCACCTCTGAAATAATCAAGATCTCTCTATATTATTTTTTTTACATCATAGGGTAATATTGGATTGGTCTATAAGAACATAAGAACATAAGGAAGCTACAAGAGGCTGGCAGACCTACACGTGGTAGTTCCTGTTACTTAACACTACCTACATCCACCTCTCATCCCCATCCATGATATTGTCTAGCCTCCTTTTAAAAATCCCTATTGACTCATTACTCATTACATGAGAGGCATACTCCATACATGGGTGAGTAAGATCACTCTATAGTGTAAGCTTCTGAAAGGGAGAACGAATTTGATGAAGATCTTAAAAGTAAATAAGAAAGATGATAAGATGATAAGATAAGATGATATCTACATATTTAACCCCTAGAGACCCAGAACGTAATTTCCATTGTAATTTGGGTACCATTAGAAGGTTATTTTAGTGACTATAAGCAATATTTTATATATATGACCTGTTTAGTACCCTTGTCCACTAACTAATTTGATATATTCAGTGACTTTTTGTAATTTTATGGCTTAACAACAGACAATTTTATATAGCAAAGGAAAGATCTGGGCGTGAAGGGGTTAACTCTAATATGGTACAATAGAACATTCTCAAATCAAACCTACCTGTATTAGTTAAGCCTGGATGGTTTCTTCTGATGTCGTTTCGATTACACATGATGAATTGTATGTAAGGTGTCAAAGGCTTCTTGGGAATCTTGGGAAGCTCTTGCTCTCGCTGCATGGTCTTCTTTCCTGCGGTGGCGATATGGCTGGCGGGAAAGACAATTGTGTTAATATTAAAAGCAATATTGTGACAAATGTGGCAAGATTCATGGCCAGAGATCCGCCACTGTACAATAGTAGTGGTAGGCATACATACAAGTCAACAACATACATTTTTATCTGTGAAAATGCAGGGATGTCAACAAGAAAAGAAAAAAAACTCTGAAATAAAATAATAGGGCGACCAACTCATCCGAGCGCAGCGAGGCTGACCGAGCGTAGCGAGTGAACCTCCCAGCTGGGGGTTTTTGGTAAATTTCATGCTCTGCGAGAGCTTCTGAGAAGTCCTTGGTTATATCTATAATAATTTCTGGTCTCAATTTTGTCTGTTTTTGTGTCCACAATTTGTGTATATGTATATATATATGGTATATCATGCAACTTAAATTGTCTAGTGATATATATACCCTATGTGATACATTGATATTGGCACCCTCTGGCCAATCTGGCTTGCCTCCTGCTGTGGCATCCCTGCATTGAACTCTCCAGGCCTGGAGCCTGCAAACTTGAGGGCAGTGTGCCAATCGATACCAGACCCCTGGATCACCAGAGCTATCTCACCTGGCTGTGGCTGCTGTAATCCACCCCCAACATACTGGCTGTGGGCTGCTGTATTCCACCCCCAACATACTGCCTCCTGAGCAAACTTGTAGCAGTGGAGTCAGGAGATATCGGCAGCCTAGTATTAACTTCCCGCTAGGCAGCCAAAAAATGTTTTATGGTCTGTGCTGGATCAGTGGCCAGGGTCAGGTTCGGCTGTGGGCTAGCCAACTATGTACACCCCCCCCCCCCCCCCATACATTTTTAACCCGAATCTACACGATTCACAGAAATGACCCAGCTGGCAATAAAATACTCGGAAATCCGCGAATCCGCGGAAAATTGACATCCCTGAAAATGTGTGTTGGTAGAAAAATCAGCCATCATGAATATCATAATACAGTATATTCCCTACATCCATAAACCTAGCACTTTGAAACTTCCAATATTTACAAATTGATGAAACTGGTTAATATCTTTTGACAAAATATTAATATTTCTTTACATCTTTTTTTCTTTTCTTTTTTCACCGCTCGCATCCTTAATTTTGTCACCAAATACCTGGTGGCTTGGCTGCTGATGTCAGTAGATGCTTTATCAAGACCATAATACGACTACATACTCGTATTATCTACGTATAGATGAATTCCTAACCCAAACCTAACCTAACCTAAACCAAACCTAAACATAACCTAACCTAAATGTAACCTAAGCTAACTACTATTATATAAAAAGAAATATTATATTTTTGGTTCCCGCATGTGAATAACTACTGCACAGTATACTGAGCAAAAAAAATACAGAAAACGTAGGTGGTAATAGCGGTAGCGAGCGCGCAGTTCTCGTCCATTATCATCCCTGCGGAATATAAACCCAAGATTCACCCAAAGCATATCAAAACTATTCAGGAAAACAAAGTATAGTCTTCGAAATATGTGAATACCCACTTCCAAAATTTTCCAAAAGATTCCATCCCCGGCGGCCAAACAACGTCTCCTCACAGTATGAAACAGCCGTCCACTGTTGACTCGTGATACATATGGGTCACTATGATCTCCTTGTACTGATGGAGGTTCGTCCTTACCCTGGCACGAAGCACAGCCTTCCTATGAGCTCCCTGGAAAACATGCACCGCCGCGTCAGGCTGGCCATGGCGGGGCAGCAGAACTTGGTCTCGTTTGTTTACAAGAACCTCGAGTACAATGGTGGGCCTTTATAACGGCAGATCCTGTGACCAAAGTTATGAACATATTATTTTACACTAGGATCAAAGCATTCTACACAAGTGAGAGTATGGTCGGGTGAGCTCTTAGCGAGTGCAATGGATCCAGCTACAGTATTATTATTTTTTTTTTTTTTAAACATGAGATTCAGGTATTTTCGTGAAAATCGGTACCTAGAGCATCCCCTTTAGATTTTTTTTTTAAGTTTTTCTTTTTTTAAGAGTTAAAAAAAAATTGCACTCAGAGTACCAAACATTTTTGTGGTAAAAATTTTTCGAGTGCCAAAAAATGTTGTGGCAAAAAAATATTTGCCAAAAATTTGTGTGCCAAAAATGTGCCAAAAAATTTGAAGTGCCAAAAATTTTCGAGTGCCAAAAAATTTGAAGTGCCAAAAATGTTGTGCAAATTTTTTTTGAGTGCCAAAAACATTTGAGTGCCAAAATTTTTGAGTGCCAAAAAATGTTGAGTACCCAAAAATTTTGAGTGCCAAATAAAAAATTGTGCCAAAAATGTAACTTGTTTTCTTTTGTATAACTATAGTATGTGTACTAACATACACGGAATACGTTACTTCATCCTGTGTTGCTTTATCTATGTTGTAGTATGCTGTGTAAAAATGTTTTAAAAAATGGTATATCTTTTCATAAATATTTTTTTCCCTCTCTTCCCTTTGCTGGCAGCACTCTGGTAAAGATAAGAAAAAGTTGGTGAGAGATTGGTGAGACATGACAGAAAGTCATGTCTCACCAATTTATTGAGTTTTTATAGGAAAGTTTATGAGACGGCAGATAATGATAATGATAAGGATTATGATATAATATACCTACCGTAGATAACAGTGAAGTCGCCACCTACAGTGAAGTCGCCAGGCGCCAAATATTACGAATTATAGCATCACTACTGATTTTTATGTGCCACTAAAGATGTTACACAGTAGTTTATATCATGGCTGTATAATCTACCCTGTTTCAGCGTTGTTTTATGCTTTGTATCTACAAGTATAACTGTTGCGCATTTTGCTTCTCACGTTTTTCTTCGCGCGATGACAGACAGTAAACAAGTAGCTTTTCGGGCGACAGAACACAAGACTTGCCAGATCTTTCAAACTTGAAAAAAAAATATTTTCACGTTGGCAGAGGAATTTTTATATATCCAAGCATCTTCCGCAGCTAATATATATAGAGACTTGTTTTACTTTAACTCTAATTTCCCTGAATTCCCCAGAGTGGCGACTCAACTGTTGGGTTAAAATACTAGCTGGCGACTTTACTGTAGTAGGTATAGTGAGGTCGCCACTCGGTTTTATTTTTGTAATTTGTTCATTTATAGCCCTAATATGACACAGATGAAGACACAGAATGACACAGACTTTCCAGATAGCCCCTTCTAACTTTCCTGAAATCATGGATGTACAAATGTAAGTATTAACGCCACCACACGTCTGTAAATAACAAAGAAACGTAGAACTGGCGACTTCACTGTTATCTACGGTAGACTTTAGTAAGGCATTCGACAAAGTACCACA
This sequence comes from Chionoecetes opilio, assembly GCA_016584305.1. Taxonomy (NCBI): domain Eukaryota; kingdom Metazoa; phylum Arthropoda; class Malacostraca; order Decapoda; family Majidae; genus Chionoecetes; species Chionoecetes opilio. The sequence goes on from JACEEZ010022792.1 coordinate 120,864, forward strand.
CGAGCGACTCTTAAATAAGGTTAAGGCACATGGAATAGATGGAAGGTTCTACGTTGGATCAGAGCTTGGCTAAGTAATAGGCAACAAAGGGTTACAATTAATGGTTCTAAATCTGAATGGGGACTGGTGACAAATGGAGTTCCACAAGGGTCTGTTTTGGGTCCATTACTATTTTTTATTTACATCAACGACTTGGATAGTGGGATTAACAGTGATATCAGCAAGTTTGCTGATGATACTAAGGTAGGGATCACAGTCTGATGTAAACATATTGCAGGGAGACTTAGATAAACTTAATGAGTGGGCAGTCAGATGGCAGATGGAATTTAATATTGATAAGTGCAGCGTTATGAATGTTGGTAGAAAAAGCCCTGGTAATAGATACACCATAGCTACGCAATGTATCGTTGAAAAGATCAGAAGGTGAAAAAGATTTTGGAGTGAGGGTGAGCCCAGACTTCCGACCTAGGAAACAATGTATTGAGGCTAGAAATAGAGCTAATAGAGTGTTAGGATTCATTACCAGAAGTGTTAAAAGTTAAAGTGCGGAAGTTATTCTAAAGCTTTATTTGGCTCTAGTCAGACCTCACCTAGACTATGCGGTTCAGTTTTGGTCTCCATATTACAGGATGGATATAGCCTTGTTAGAATCAGTGCAGAGAAGGATGACCAAAATTATTCAAGGGATGCGTAACTTTAGTTATGAGAAGAGATTGGAGCTATTAAAGTTACACTCACTCGAGAGACGCAGAGTGAGGGGCGATCTGATAGAAGTTTTTAAGTGGATAAAGGGATCTAATAAAGGAGAGGTAGGAAAAGTTCTTACGGCTATTAACCAGGGTAGAACAAGAAGTAACGGATTCAAGCTGGAGGGGCGTAGATTTAGAAAGGAAATACGTAGGGAAAAACTGGTTCACAAATAGGGTGGTGAATGACTGGAATGGACTCAGTAGACTCAGTTAGTGCGGAGTCATTGGGGGAGCTTTAAAGAGGGGCTGGATATGTTCATGGATGGGGATGAAAGGTGGATGTGGGTATTGTTAGGTAACAGGAACTACCACGTGTAAGCCTCACAGCCTCTTGTAGCTTCCTTATTTTCTTATGTAAGTATGCAAGAAGAAATATGTTACTTTTCTGGGGGTTTTCATAATACACCTTTTCACTCTCAAATTAGAACAACAGAACTTCAAAATAAAACAAATTAATTTCAAAACATAGTAGATGAATTTTTTCTTTGAATTTGAAATTCAATTATTTTAATTTGAAGTTCATTTATTTTAATATAAACTTCAGTTGTTTTAATATAAACTCCCGTTGTTTCCGTTGTTTTAATTTAAACTTCCGTTGTTTTAATTTACACTTCAATTGTTTTAATTTAAACTTCCGTTGTTTTAATTTACACTTCAATTGTTTTAATTTAAACTTCCGTTGTTTTAATTTACACTTCAATTGTTTTAATTTAAACTTCCGTTGTTTTAATTTACACTTCAATTGTTTTAATTTAAACTTCCGTTGTTTTAATTTACACTTCAATTGTTTTAATTTAAACTTCAGTTGTTTTAATTTGATTCACTTGTTTTAATTTGAAGTTCAGTTGTTTCAATTTGAGTGAAAAGGTGTAGATCTAGGTCCAACCTTGGACAAATTGGTGCAGAGCTTTCCATTGCACCAGAGAAAGTAGATGACGCCTACACATCTGATCAAGACGCGGCGACACTTAACGAGGTTGTCGCTAAAACTAAGAACATAAGAAATTAAGGAAGCTACAAGAGGCCGTGAGACCTACACGAATAGTGCCTGTTACTTAATACTACCTACATCCACCTTTCATCCCCATTCATGAAATTGTCTAGTCTCCTTTTAAAGCTCCCTATTGACTCCGCACTAACTACCTAGGAGGAGGCGATGAGGAGGCATATAGGAGATGTATGTATGAAGCATGTCAGAATACTCATACACTACTACGTACACTCACCATCACTACAGGATACTGAACATATCCAGTGTTAGAGAGAAAAAAAAGTGAAGACTCAACAAGAGGTAGGTACTCACATCTGGGTCCGTGGGTGGTGGTGGTGGTGGTTCAGTCTGGCTCTTGTTGACGGTAAGGATGAAAGGAACAAGAACGGCGGCAGCAGCAGGTTTTGTGACCTTGAGATGTGGTCGTCCCCGCCACACACACACATACCCATAACAAAAGCAACACTTTGTTGTGACGACAGACAACAACAAAAGTGAAACAGCTATCAGCCGGTGCTGCGTTAATACTAGTTCACACCAGCAAAAAAAAATTCTCCCGACATTGGAGAAGAGTTCAGTTCAGTTCAGTTGTTGGTCGGGAGTCAGGTCTTTTTTACCGGCACTCCCTGGCGTGTTTCTTCTTGCTGTCTGGGTCTCTAATTAGTTTTCTTCTCTTATTCTATCTTATTAGTTTCTTTCTTTTTCTTTCTTCTTATTTTCTCTGGTCATCCAAAAACTGTTGATTGTTCTTTTTGTTTCTTCCACATTCCCCTCTCCGAACAAATACTCCCCCACTATATCCTCTTCCTCCTCTAGGTAAGGTTGTTGTAGCCTCACACTTTTCTTTCTTGAGGTAATTTTGAGGTAATTCAAAAGGTGAGGTAATGGTAATGGTGGTAATGGTGGAGGTAATGGTGAGGTGAGGTAATTCTTGAGGTCATTTTCTTTCTTGAAGAGGCAATGTTTTGAAATTGTGGCCATGAACGCAATTTAGTTTGGGGAAAAGAAAAATTATGTGAAATGGTCCTCATTGCACATAACTTAGATTCAGTAAATCTTCAAATATGGTAAGAATTTCACTTAAATATAAATAACATCCCATCATAGCTTTTACAAATATATTCAACTTTAATGTCATCACAGGCTTCATATGCTGATTTTTGCGCTTTAATGCAAGATGCAGCACACACATTACTGATTTGGTAAGCTAAATATTTTCAGCTTCAGAATCAGGACCAAGACTTATCAGTTCTCATCTTATTTTCTTGGGTCCAAATATAAGGTCTGCGTCGGGAGCTCCCTTGGGATGTTGGTACTTGGGTCGTCGGTCCCGGTTGAAGTTCATGGTGGCCGGTCGCTGTGCCTGCAACATTATAAACAAAAGCTCTATAAACAAACTGTGCAATGCCAGTAGACGTAGATCCTGTTTAACTCCTTGAGGCCCAGAACGTAATTCCCATTGTAATTTGGGCACCATTAGATGATTTTTAGTGATTATAAGCAATATTTTATAGATATGACCTGTTTAGAATCCTTGTCCACTAGCTAATTTGGTATATTCAGTTACTTTTCGTAATTTTATGGCTAACAACAGACGTTTTTTTATAGTAAAGGAAAGATCTGGGCGTGAAGGGCTAACGCACGAGTTGACATTAGTATTGGAAAATTGTGCGTTAAGCAAATAATGAGTTTTTTTAGCAATCCTATATTCCTAATAATTTTCTCATTGATTTCTTATAATATTAAAACATTTTCGTGTGTAACTTTGAATTTGTTTTTAATATATCTTTATTTTGGAAAAAGGCCAATTTTATGAAGAAAAATCTATCCACTTCATTAATCCATGTGGTCATTGATTGAACATCACTTACGAGATGAAGGAACCTCAACCGGGTATTCAAATGGATATTAATTAATGTCCACATCAAAATCACAAATCATGAAAGTAATGAGAAAGATAACTCACTTCTTCAGAAAGTCAAAGTTTGTTCCTTGATCTCTCCTTCTTTCAGTTAGGAGGGAAGACAAGGAAGAGGAAGGAGGGAGAGAAGGAGGGAGGGAGGGAGGGAGGGAGGGAGGGAGGGAGGGAGGGAGGGGGGGAAGGAAGGAAGGAGGGAGGGAGAGAAGGAGGGAGGGAGGGAGAGAGGGAGAGAAAGAGGAGGGAGGGAGAGAAGGAAGGAGGGAGGGAGGGAGGGAGGGAGGGAGGGAGGGAGGGAGGGGGAGGGAGGGAGGGAGGGAGGGAGGGAGGGAGGGAGGGAGGGAGGGAGAAAAGGAGGGAGAAAAGGAGGGAGGGAGGGAGGGAGGGAGAGAAGGAGGGAGGGAAGGAGAGAAGGAGAGAAGGAGGGAGGAAGGGCGAGAAGGAGGGAGGGAGGGAGGGGGTGAAGGAAGGAAGGAGGGAGGAAGGGAGGGGAAAATAATAAGAGAGAAAAAGATTGAAGAGGAAGATAGATTTGTAAAAGAAAAGGAAAAAAATGGGAAAGATAACTCAAGACTCAAGGTTGCCACATCCCCAGCTGTTCATTACCTGCTGCATGATCTCCGCAGCTTCCTCCTCCTCCTGTCGTTCGTTGATCTCCAGGGTCATGCGCTTCACCTTCTCCTTCTCTGCCCTTTCCGCCTGAGGACAACACAATCATTAGGGTATGATCATTAGGTTACTGAACAACATTAAAAGTAAGTAAATGTAAAAGGAAAAGGAAAAGCGTAGATTTAAAAAAGAAATAGGAAAAAACTGGTTCACAAATAGGGTGGTAAATGATTGGATTGGACTCAGTAGACAGGTAGTTGGTGCGGAGTCATTAGGGAGCTTTATGGACTCAGTAGACAGGTAGTTAGTGCGGAGTCATTAGGGAGCTTTAAAAGGAGGCTAATTTCATGGATGGGGATGAAAGGTGGATGTAGGTACTGTTAAGTAACAGGAACTACCTCGTGTAGGTCTCACGGCCTCTTGTAGCTTCCTTATTTTCTTATGTTCTGATGTAATAAAGAAATTCAAAAACTTTTCCTCAACCTATTTTGATCTGCCTACTCTCTTATCTTCCCAATACCATCTTCATAACAGAAAAATATTATTGAGTATATATTGAGTATCTATATATATATATTGAGTAGTACAAATATAATAGCACTTTGGAATACCAGAGAAAAACGGAACTTTTTTACAATACTTGGGACTGTTATAATCTTATCAATTAAAAAAATATGGAAAATACATATATTCATGAGGCCCCACTGTAAAAGGCAAGAGTTTAACCCCTTCACGCCCAGATCTTTCCTTTGCTATAAAAAAATGTGTGTTGTTGAGCCATAAGATTACGAAAAGTAACTGAATATACCAAATTAGTTAGTCGACAAGGATACTAAACAGGTCATATCTATAAAATATTGCTTATATTCACTAGAAATCCTCCTAATGGTAGCAAAATTACAATGGAAATTACGTTCTGGGTCTCAAGGGGTTAAGGTGTTCATGAGTGCTGCAGTGTAAATGTTTCTATTAGTCATTATGTCTATGATATCTTGGAAACGTTCACTGCGTATTACTAAATCAGGTCTAGGTGGGGTAAATAGGGGTGGCTTAGGCCTGGTCTTGGTATGGGGCTGCTACATGATAAAAAAAAAAAAAATAATAATAATAATAAAAAATAAATAAAAAAAATAAAAAACTACGAACACTGATATAGATAATGGGTTTCGAGATGTGCTATTTTCAGAAACGCTTAACCCCTTGAGACCCAGAATGTAATTTCCATTGTAATTTAACTACCATTAGACAATTTTTAGTGAATATAAGCATTACTTTATAGATATGACCTGTTTAGTATCCTTGTCCACTAACTAATTTGGTATATTCAGTTACTTTTCGTAATTTTATGGCTAACAACAGACGATTTTATATAGCTAAGGAAAGATCTGGGTGTAAAGGGGTTAATGCTAGGAAAGTACCTCTTCTCGTGTCCGAAGTTTGGTGACAAGTTCTGAGTCGACAGGCATTTCCACGCTGTTATACTGTTGCTTGTTGCCGGAGCGTGTCAAAAACATAAAGCTGACAACTGGCTTGTTCTCCTCCTCTGTGCTCTCACTCAACAACTGGTCTGTTGAAGGAGAAAACATAACCCAATGAACACAAACTGCTTGATGATTGGGTAGGCACTGCACCCCCTCCACAGTGATAAGTACAGTATGCTAACAAAAGTATATTTAGCAAGCAAATTGATAACTCATATTTGTTTCTTTATAGACATTGTTGGTGGTCAGTAGCTGCATATTGTCATCTGATCTACAAGGTTTGAGCAACAATAAATATGGATGATTTCACCTTCATAAGAACTAGCAAAGTCAAAAGAAAATAAGTGTTAGAAATTAGTTGGCATGTCTTGCTTTTGACATTGCAGTGCGCCTTACTATATGCTGCAGACCTCAATGTCAAGATATCTATATATAGTTTAATTGGTGCTTCATTCATCTCATCTGAAGGCCTCTTAATGTAATTGCAATATGTGCATGGAATGATGCACTTTTAATATACTTTCATAGGAGTATGGATATGTCCAATGCTGCAAGAAAATATCTTTTACATTTTTGTACATTATTCAGCTCATACTGATTCTTTATATAATTTACATGAATATAAATTATATCTTATTATTAGCAGTGAAGGCAAATAAATACAACTACAATACCAACAAAAAGGCAGTTCATCATAAATGTCAAGCGGTACAATTATTTGAGGCGCTTATTTCAGAAAGTCGATAAGCGCCATCAATAAAAAACTTAAAAAATGGCTTCAAAATGTTTCAATGTTCAAAATGTCATATCTTTTGAACCAAGCATACAAAATGATGAATTCATAATTTTGTATGCTTGGTTCAAAAGATATGACATTTTGAACATTGAAACATTTTGAAGCCATTTTCTTAGTTTTTTATTGATGGGGCTTATCGACTTTCTGAAATAAGCGCCTCATTTGAACACAGCTCCTCACCGTAAGTTTTCTTGGCCGTTGATCTGACGTGGACGGGGACGGAGATGTCCAGCTGGCCGGGCTTGGGCACCGTTGTGGCGCGCTCCATGATGCTGTCAGCCATCATGCGGTCAAAGGCAGACATGAAGTCGTTGTCTTCTTCACATTCTACACGATTGATGTTAACTTTCATGTCACCATCTAGAACCTGCTCGTCCTCTGGTATTGGTGCTCCTTCCTCCTCCAATCCTCCATCTTCCACTGCTTCACCCGTCAACCCCGATTCTCCCTCCTACAAGAAAGAAAGAGAGATTGATTTAACCCCTTGAAACCCAGAGCGTAATTTACATTGTAATTTGGGTATCATTTGACAATTTTTAGTGAATATAAGCAATATTTTATAGATATGACCTGTTTAGTATCCTTGTTCACTAACTAATTTAGTATATTCAGTTACTTTTCGTAATTTTATGGCTCGACAACAGACAATTTTTTATAGCAAAGGAAAGATCTGGGCGTGAAGGGGTTAATGCCAAAAAAGGGGAAAATGTGCCAGACATCAGAGGTCATGTGGCACTAAAGAGAGGGAGAGAAAGAGAGAAAGCAGTTGTCAGCCAGTCTTCCAAACTTATCAGAGGCCTCAAGACGGAAACTTTCTGATGCTGAACTACTACTAATCACACACTCAAAAAGTTGGAGGGGGGGGGGGGAGCGAGAGAGCGAGGGGGGGGGGAGAGAGAGCGAGGGGGGGGGGAGAGAGAGAGAGAGAGAGAGAGAGGAGAGAGAGAGAGAGAGAGAGAGAGAGAGAGAGAGAGAGAGAGAGAGAGAGAGAGAGAGAGAGAGAGAGAGAGAGAGAGAGAGAGCGAGCGAGCGAGCGAGCGAGAGAGCGAGAGCGAGAGCGAGAGCGAGAGCGAGAGCGAGAGCGAGAGCGAGAGCGAGAGCGAGAGCGAGAGCGAGAGCGAGAGCGAGAGCGAGAGCGAGAGCGAGAGCGAGAGCGAGAGCGAGAGCGAGAGCGAGAGCGAGAGCGAGAGCGAGAGCGAGAGCGAGAGCGAGAGCGAGAGCGAGAGCGAGAGCGAGAGCGAGAGCGAGAGCGAGAGCGAGAGCGAGAGCGAGAGCGAGAGCGAGAGCGAGAGCGAGAGCGAGAGAGTTTAAGTTGGAGCCTCAGACAGACCCAATAACCATGGAATGTCCTTACTAAACACCAAAGCAAGCGTGTGTTTACAGGAACTACCACGTGTAGATTTCAGAGCCTCTTATAGCTTCCTTATTTTCTCATGTTCTTATGTTCTAACTACATCTACTATTTTTTTCTTTCATCTACACTATTGTATTCAGTACTTCAAAATCTGGGCAACAAAAATATAACTAAATACAATCTACACAATCATCTCTTTTTTGTAACACATCAATAACCCTTGAGTAGAAACACAGCAAATTAGAGACACGTGAATGCCCAGCTCGGAAACTCACATTTTCTGTCAGATACTACAGTAAAACCTCTCGTATTCGGACTTTGACATTATTCGGACCTCTTTTTTTTTTTTTAGGGGTCGGAATTTCCTAGCTATAATATATACACCTAGATTTTTTTTTTTTTTTTTTTTTTTAGGGGTCGGAATTTCCTAGCTATAATATATACACCTAGATTTATTATTATTATTCTTTTTTTTAGGGGTCGAAATTTCCTAGCTATATATACACCTAGAATTTTTTTTTTTTTTTTTTTTTTGACATATCCCCCCCATATATAATCCCCCCATTATTCGGATCCTTGCATTACTCGGACCACTCCTTGGCCCAATTAGTCCGAATACGAGAGGTTTTACTGTATTTCCATTTTTTCAAGGTACTTCATCTATCTGTCCCTAACTATTCTCTTATTGGATCTAATAACAAAAATAATTGGTGACAGTGGGAATGCACCGTTTTGTCACCCTGTAACCTTTCTGAAATAAAGTTTTCCCTACCTAACTACGTACCTGATTGCCAAAACCCGTAAGTCCACTCCTACAAATTCAGGTTTAAACACTGAGATAATATGTTGAATACCAGATAATATAGACATACAAACATATACATGGGAGGAACATATATACGAGGAGGTGATATCAGCAAATAATGTGCACCAATTGAAAGAAAGACTGGATAAATGTAGATACGGAGACGGGACCACACGAGTCTAGCTCAGGCCCTGTAAAACACAACTAGGTAATACAACTAGGTAAACACAACTAGGTAAATACAACTAGGTAAATACAACTAGGTAAATACAACTAGGTAAATACAACTAGGTAATACAACTAGGTAAATACAACTAGGTAAACACAACTAGGTAAACACAACTAGGTAAATACAACTAGGTAAACACAACTAGGTAAACACAACTAGGTAAACACAACTAGGTAAATACAACTAGGTAAATACAACTAGGTAAACACAACTAGGTAAACACAACTAGGTAAACACAACTAGGTAAATACAACTAGGTAAATACAACTAGGTAAATACAACTAGGTAAACACAACTAGGTAAATACAACTAAGTAAATACAACTAGGTGAATACAACTAGGTGAATACAACTAGGTAAATACAACTAGGTAAATACAACTAGGTAAACACAACTAGGTAAATACAACTAGGTAAATACAACTAGGTAAACACAACTAGGTAAACACAACTAGGTAAACACAACTAGGTAAATACAACTAGGTAAATACAACTAGGTAAATACAACTAGGTAAACACAACTAGGTAAATACAACTAAGTAAATACAACTAGGTAAATACAACTAGGTGAATACAACTAGGTGAATACAACTAGGTAAATACAACTAGGTAAATACAACTAGGTAAACACAACTAGGTAAATACAACTAGGTAAACACAACTAGGTAAACACAACTAGGTAAATACAACTAGGTAAATACAACTAGGTAAATACAACTAGGTAAATACAACTAGGTAAACACAACTAGGTAAATACAACTAGGTAAACACAACTAGGTAAATACAACTAGGTAAATACAACTAGGTAAACACAACTAGGTAATACAACTAGGTAAATACAACTAGGTAAATACAACTAGGTAAATACAACTAGGTAAATACATATAAGCAAGGTACAGGTTGTCCGGCAAACACCCACCTCCTCCAGGGTGCCGCGGGCTGGCTGGCTGTGCTGTGAGGGGGTGAGAGACTCGCCGTGGGACTCACTCCAGTCCAGGTCACCTTCCATCTCCTCAAACTCCTCTTCATCCTCCATGTCCTCCATTAAGTCACCCTCCAGCCCTGGCACCTGCTCATCAGTGCCTGTACGGGACAACACGACCATGATGACAGGTGCATCATAACACAAGAGTACAAATGAGGGAAATAAAATATATGACAGACCAAAAACTACTGTATGCACTAGTCTTTGGACATACCATTAATTAGGGTGGCCACCATTTAACTTGCTTTACTTAATTAGGGTGGCCACCATTATACTTGCTTTACTTAATCAGGGTGGCCACCATTATACTTGCTTTACTTAATCAGGGTGGCCACCATTATACTTGCTTTACTTAATTAGGGTGGCCACCATTATACTTGCATTACTTAATCAGGGTGGCCATCATTATACTTGCTTTACTTAATCAGGGTGGCCACCATTATACTTGCTTTACTTAATTAGGGTGGCCACCATTACACTTGCTTTACTTAATCAGGGTGGCCACCATTATACTTGCTTTACTTAATTAGGGTGGCCACCATTATACTTGCTTTACTTAATCAGGGTGGCCACCATTATACTTGCTTTACTTAATCAGGGTGGCCACCATTATACTTGCTTTACTTAATCAGGGTGGCCACCATTATACTTGCTTTACTTAATCAGGGTGGCCATCATTATACTTGCTTTACTTAATCAGGGTGGCCACCATTATACTTGCTTTACTTAATTAGGGTGGCCACCATTTTACTTGCTTTACTTAATCAGGGTGGCCACCATTATACTTGCTTTACTTAATTAGGGTGGCCACCATTTTACTTGCTTTACTTAATTAGGGTGGCCACCATTTTACTTGCTTTACTTAATCAGGGTGGCCACCATTATACTTGCATTACTTAATCAGGGTGGCCACCATTATACTTGCTTTACTTAATTAGAGTGGCCACCATTATACTTGCATTACTTAATTAGAGTGGCCACCATTATACTTGCTTTACTTAATTAGAGTGGCCACCATTATACTTGCATTACTTAATCAGGGTGGCCACCATTATACTTGCTTTACTTAATTAGGGTGGCCACCATTATACTTGCATTACTTAATTAGTGTGGCCACCATTATACTTGCTTTACTTAATCAGGGTGGCCACCATTATACTTGCATTACTTAATCAGGGTGGCCACCATTATACTTGCTTTACTTAATTAGGGTGGCCACCATTATACTTGCTTTACTTAATCAGGGTGGCCACCATTATACTTGCATTACTTAATTAGGGTGGCCACCATTATACTTGCTTTACTTAATCAGGGTGGCCACCATTATACTTGCATTACTTAATTAGGGTAGCCACCATTATACTTGCTTTACTTAATTAGAGTGGCCACCATTATACTTGCATTACTTAATTAGAGTGGCCACCATTATACTTGCTTTACTTAATTAGAGTGGCCACCATTATACTTGCTTTACTTAATTAGTGGCCACCATTATACTTGCTTTACTTAATTAGGGTGGCCACCATTATACTTGCTTTACTTAATTAGAGTGGCCACCATTATACTTGCATTACTTAATCAGGGTGGCCACCATTATACTTGCTTTACTTAATCAGGGTGGCCACCATTATACTTGCTTTACTTAATTAGGGTGGCCACCATTATACTTGCTTTACTTAATCAGGGTGGCCACCATTATACTTGCTTTACTTAATTAGGGTGGCCACCATTATACTTGCTTTACTTAATTAGGGTGGCCACCATTATACTTGCTTTACTTAATTAGGGTGGCCACCATTATACTTGCTTTACTTAATTAGGGTGGCCACCATTATACTTGCTTTTCAGAATTAAGGTGGCCACCATTATACTTGCTTTACTTAATTAGAGTGGCCACCATTATACTTGCTTTACTTAATTAGGGTGGCCACCATTATACTTGCTTTTCAGAATCAGGGTGGCCACCATTATACTTGCTTTACTTAATTAGGGTGGCCACCATTATACTTGCTTTACTTAATCAGGGTGGCCACCATTATACTTGCATTACTTAATTAGAGTGGCCACCATTATACTTGCATTACTTAATCAGGGTGGCCACCATTATACTTGCATTACTTAATTAGAGTGGCCACCATTATACTTGCATTACTTAATCAGGGTGGCCACCATTATACTTGCATTACTTAATCAGGGTGGCCACCATTATACTTGCTTTACTTAATTAGGGTGGCCACCATTTTACTTGCTTTATTTAATTAGGGTGGCCACCATTATACTTGCATTACTTAATCAGGGTGGCCATCATTATATTTGCTTTACTTAATTAGGGTGGCCACCATTATACTTGCTTTACTTAATTAGGGTGGCCACCATTTTACTTGCTTTACTTAATCAGGGTGGCCACCATTTTACTTGCTTTATTTAATTAGGGTGGCCACCATTATACTTGCTTTACTTAATCAGGGTGGCCACCATTATACTTGCTTTTCAGAATCAGGGTGGCCACCATTATACTTCCATTACTTAATTAGGGTGGCCACCATTATACTTGCTTTACTTAATCAGGGTGGCCACCATTATACTTGCATTACTTAATTAGGGTGGCCACCATTATACTTGCATTACTTAATTAGGGTGGCCACCATTATACTTGCATTACTTAATCAGGGTGGCCACCATTATACTTGCATTACTTAATTAGGGTGGCCACCATTATACTTGCTTTACTTAATTAGGGTGGCCACCATTATACTTGCTTTACTTAATCAGGGTGGCCACCATTATACTTGCATTACTTAATTAAGGTGGCCACCATTATACTTGCTTTACTTAATTAGGGTGGCCACCATTATACTTGCATTACTTAATTAGAGTGGCCACCATTATACTTGCATTACTTAATTAGGGTGGCCACCATTATACTTGCATTACTTAATTAGGGTGGCCACCATTATACTTGCTTTACTTAATCAGGGTGGCCACCATTATACTTGCTTTACTTAATCAGGGTGGCCACCATTATACTTGCTTTACTTAATCAGGGTGGCCACCATTATACTTGCATTACTTAATCAGGGTGGCCACCATTATACTTGCTTTACTTAATCAGGGTGGCCACCATTATACTTGCTTTACTTAATCAGGGTGGCCACCATTATACTTGCTTTACTTAATCAGGGTGGCCACCATTATACTTGCTTTACTTAATCAGGGTGGCCACCATTATACTTGCATTACTTAATCAGGGTGGCCACCATTATACTTGCATTACTTAATCAGGGTGGCCACCATTATACTTGCATTACTTAATCAGGGTGGCCACCATTATACTTGCATTACTTAATCAGGGTGGCCACCATTATACTTGCTTTACTTAATCAGGGTGGCCACCATTATACTTGCTTTACTTAATCAGGGTGGCCACCATTATACTTGCATTACTTAATCAGGGTGGCCACCATTATACTTGCATTACTTAATCAGGGTGGCCACCATTATACTTGCTTACTTAATCAGGGTGGCCACCATTTACTTGCATACTTAATAGGTGGCCACCATTATACTTCTTACTTAATCAGGTGGCCACCATTATACTTGCATTACTTAATCAGGGTGGCCACCTACTTCTACTATAGTGGCACATTATACTGCATTACTTAATCAGGGTGGCCACCATTATACTGCTACTAATAGGTGGCCACCATTATCTTGCATTACTTAATTAGGGTGGCCACCATTATACTTGCATTACTTAATCAGGGTGGCCACCATTATACTTGCATTACTTAATTAGGGTGGCCACCATTATACTTGCATTACTTAATCAGGGTGGCCACCATTATACTTGCATTACTTAATCAGGGTGGCCACCATTATACTTGCTTTACTTAATTAGGGTGGCCACCATTATACTTGCATTACTTAATCAGGGTGGCCACCATTATACTTGCTTTACTTAATCAGGGTGGCCACCATTATACTTGCATTACTTAATCAGGGTGGCCACCATTATACTTGCTTTACTTAATCAGGGTGGCCACCATTATACTTGCTTTACTTAATCAGGGTGGCCACCATTATACTTGCATTACTTAATCAGGGTGGCCACCATTATACTTGCATTACTTAATCAGGGTGGCCACCATTATACTTGCATTACTTAATCAGGGTGGCCACCATTATACTTGCATTACTTAATCAGGGTGGCCACCATTATACTTGCATTACTTAATCAGGGTGGCCACCATTATACTTGCATTACTTAATTAGGGTGGCCACCATTATACTTGCATTACTTAATTAGGGTGGCCACCATTATACTTGCATTACTTAATCAGGGTGGCCACCATTATACTTGCATTACTTAATCAGGGTGGCCACCATTATACTTGCATTACTTAATCAGGGTGGCCACCATTATACTTGCATTACTTAATCAGGGTGGCCACCATTATACTTGCATTACTCACCCTCTTCAGCAATAGGCCGTAGAGTGTCTCCAGTGTCTTCAGGCTCCAAAATCTGCCGTAAACAAGGCGCTTGCTGCGGAAAGAAAATTCACATACGTTACCCCTTATTTACTTCTTACGCAATTAGCACTCTCTTACACAATGCACAGTAGCTTCTAGGATAGGTACTTCCTAGAAAATATATAGAAATTATGTCACAAAACAGCTAACAGAATGCAAAGTAGCTTCTAGGATAGGTACTTCCTAGAAAATATATAGAAATTATGTCACAAAACAGCTAACAGAATGCAAAGTAGCTTCTAGGATAGGTACTTTCTAGATAATATATAGAAATATGTCACAAAACAGCTAACAGAATGCACAGTAGCTTCTAGGATAGGTACTTTCTAGAAAATATATAGAAATTATGTCACAAAACAGCTAACAGAATGCAAAGTAGCTTCTAGGATAGGTACTTTCTAGAAAATATATAGAAATTATGTTACAAAACAGCTAACAGAATGCACAGTAGCTTCTAGGATAGGTACTTTCTAGAAAATATATAGAAATTATGTTACAAAACAGCTAACAGAATGCACAGTAGCTTCTAGGATAGGTAGTTCCTAGAAAATATATAGAAATAATGTCACAAAACAGCTAACAGAATGCAAAGTAGCTTCTAGGATAGGTACTTCCTAGAAAATATATAGAAATATATGTCACAAAACAGCAAATAAAATGCACAATAGCTTCTAGGATAGGTACTTTCTAGAAAATATAGAAATTATGTCACAAAACAGCTAACACAATCATTTTCACTCTCACTTTCTGTACACATCAATCAAAGAGTAATGTTTATCTTCTCAAAATGTATATATTTTTTTTTCAAACTAACATCCATCACCTTGACTTGACTCTTAACCCCTTCACACCCAGATTTTTCCTTTGCTATGTGAAAAATTGTCTGTTGTTAGCCATAAAATTACGAAAAGTAGCTTAATATACCAAATTAGTTAGTCGACAAGGATACTAAACAGGTCATATCTATAAAATATTGCTTATAATCACTAAAAATCGTCTAATGGTAGCCAATTTACAATGAAAATTACGTTCTGGGTCTCAAGGGGTTAACCTTTGACTTTTATCACACGTCCAGATGTCATGTATCTTGCAGGCCTGTGGTTTATAAATCAATCATGAAGTGGTTGGTTATTGTGAGGCTACTTTATTATCTCTAACCTGCTACTCTCCTATCATGCATCTAAATCCTGTGACTCGTTGATAGCATGAAAATATAACCAGGGTAGAACAAGAAGTAACGGATTCAAACTGGAAAAGCGTAGATTCAAAAAGGAAATAGGGAAAAACTGGTTCAAAATAGGGTGGTAAATGACTGGAATAGACTTAGTCGTCAGGTAGTTAGTGCGGAGTCAATAGGGAGCTTTAAAAGGAGGCTAGACAATTTCATGGATGGGGATGAAAGGTGGATGTAGGTAGCGTTAAGTAACAGGAACTACCACGTGTAGGTCTCACGGCCTCTTGTAGCGTCCTAAATTTCTTATGTTCTTATGTTATCATGCATCTAAATCCAGTTACTCTATTCACTGCATGAAATTGTAATATTGAATGATTAAATGATAATAATGAAAAGCAATATGTTACCTCAATGGCCTTAGACACAATTTGACTGTTAAGTTTCTGAACAGCCTTCTGTGCGTCCTCCAGGTTAGTAGCGAGCTGCAGCTTGGGCCGGACAGCCGCTATGGTGTCCCTGACCAGGTGCTCCATCTGCCACGGGAAATCCAGGTCTTCTTCATTCGCCCACAGACTCTTTTTGTACTGGTAGTAATGCTATGGAGGGGAATATTCAAGCGCTGAAGGTACGATATTATGACATATCTTTCTGATCACTATCTACAAGTTAACCCGACTATTTATTTGAATTGTAATAGTTTCCATTGATATATACACTTTTTTTTTTTTTTTTTTTTTTTTTTTTTTTTTCTTCCCCCATCACAAGGAACTGGCCAAGGTCACAAAACAAAAATGGGTAACACAAAGCCCGCTTAGTTGCCAGTCCCTATAAAGAAGACAGTAAGAGAATAAAATAAAAGAGAGGGGTGAGCCAATTTAGTTCGTTTAGTTACTACTGTCAATAATACTATAGTCGTCACTGCACTAATGTCACCAGGCGCCATATAATAAAATTTTAGCATCACTATAGATTTGTATGTGCCACTAAAGAGGCATGCACAGTAGTTTATATTATGTAGTGTCTTCAGCGGCACATACGTACAAGTGTGCAGTGATGCTAAAATTCGTAATATTTGCCTGTAAAATTTGCCTGGCGACTATAGTGTTATTGACGGTACAGTATAGTTGCATAACCATCATAACACAGTCAGTCTTTACTTAATATAAAAGTTAATTAATCAACATCAAGCCAACTGCTATCATCAAAGGGAAGATAGAAATATTTTAAGAAGAAATATATTATTTTCCTCACCTGGAAATATATTAAGAAGCAGTCCAGACGGCGTTTACTGGAGCCAGAGCTGAAGAACTGTCCGCACGTCTCCAGCAGCGTGCAGACCAGACGGATACGGAAGAGGTGCTCCGGCGGGTCATACTCTGACAGCAGCATCGGGTCAAACACCACGCCGAAGGAGACAAAGGAATATAGCATCTGAAAAAGAGATCATTGGAAAATCAAGATATCGGCTATATCAGTACAGTAAAACCTCTCGTATTCAGACCCTCATTATTCGGACTTTGACATTATTCGGACCGCCTCTTTCTTTTTTTTTCTTTTTTTAGGGGTCAAAATTTCCTAGCTATATGTACACCTAGATCTTTTTTTTTTTTTTTTTTTTTTTCCAGGGGTCGAAATTACCTAGCTATAAATACTACACCTAGATTTTTTTTTTTTTTTTTTTTTTTTTAGGGGTCGAAATTTCCTAGCTATATACACGTAGATTGTTTTTTTTTTTTTTTTTTTTTTTTTTTTTTTTTTTTTTTTTTTTTTTTTTTTTTTTTTTTTTTTTTTTTTTTTTTTTTCATATCCCCCCCATATATAATCCCCCAGTTATTCGGATCCTTGCATTACTCGGACCACTCCTTGGCCCAATTAGTCCGGATACGAGAGGTTTTACTGTATAATGTAACAGAACCTTTTCTATTAATCATACTTCCTTGTGTGAGTGTTGTGCCTCTCTGCATATTTAGATCTTTTGTATGAAAAAGAAAAATTTCTCACAAAAAGGACATAAAAATTGACATCAGTATATTGTAAATGGGACCACATTCAGGTGAGATCAGAATGGGACTCATAAGAACATAAGGAAGCTACAAGAGGCTGTGAGACCTACACGTGGTAGTTCCTGATACTTAATACTACGTCCTACATCCACCTTTCATCCCCATCCATGAAATTATCCAGCCTCCTTTTAAAGCTCCCTAATGACTCCGCACTGACCACCTACGACCGAGTCCATTCCAATCATTTACCACCCTATTTGTGAACCAGTTTTTCCCTATTTCCTTTTCAAATCTACGCTTTTCCAGCTTGAATCCGTTACTTCTTGTTCTACCCTGATAACATAGGATTCAAAATCTTACGAGGAAAGCCTACCTTAAAGATGATGAAGCTCTCGATGACCCTATAGTTGTACAGTTCCCCGAGGTACTTGACGGAGGCCACCCGCCGCTGGTTGAACTTGGTGTGGTTGATCTCCAGGCCTATCCGGATGTCCTCCAGCACGCCATCCACCACAGCCGGCCCCACCCAATCCTGCCCAGGGCACCAACATTCAGTAGTTAGAGTAGTTAGTAGTAATAAAATTAGTAGTTAAATAAAGATTCAGTTAAGTAGGTAAAGTACAGATTCAGTAAAGTAGGTCAAGTAAAATTCCTGCTCAGGTTACCAAAATTCAGTAGGTAAAAAAAGGTTCAGTAAAGTAGGTCAAGTAAAGATTCAGTAAAGTAGGTAAAGTAAAATTCATGCTCAGGGTACCAGTTAAGTAGGTAAGTAAAGATTCAGTAAAGTAGGTCAAGTAAAATTCATGCTCAGGAGACCAACATTCAATAGGTAAGTAAAGATTCAGTAAAGAAGGTAAAGTAAAGATTCAGTAAAGTAGGTAAAGTAAAGATTCAGTAAAGTAGGTAAAGTAAAATTCCTGCTCAGGGTACCAACATTCAGTAGATAAAAAAAAGGTTCAGTAAAGTAGGTAAAGTTAAATTCAGTGCTACACAATATATCACTTTTTGTTACGGTCACATTTTCAGTCTGGTTACATGTACAGAGCCACATCTCTGTTTCCCCATCTATAAAGGAAATATAATTGATCCTAAAGCCTACTTGAGGGGCAAAAAACCTTAACCCCTTAACGCCTAGATCTTTCCTTTGCTATATAAAATTGGCTGTTGTTAGCCATAATAATACGAAAAGTGACTAAATATACCAAATTAGCTAGTGGACATGGATACTAAACAGGTCATATCTATAAAATATTGCTAATCTATCAAAATCGTCTAATGGTAGTCAAATTACAATGAAAATTACGTTCTGGACCTTAAGGGGTTAAAGTGTTACTGCATTCATACAATAAATGTTTCAGTAATTCATATCAACATATCAACGATGATTCAAGGTGCTCTCTAAAAGCCAAAAATGTAATCCAAACACAGTCCACTACTATTTGACCTTTACTGACCTTTACTGTGATTAGAGAACTGTTATCGCTACTTACTGCTGTTCAGGTAAATCCTCATACACAAGAGCAACAAAATAATGGGTCTATTTCTTTTCATAAATATGCTTATTTAATAATGTCTTTTCCTATTCATAACTCTGTGCCAGTCATGCAGATCATACTAACATGGTGAGAGATCAGTCCGGCCACCAGGTTTGCAATGCATCGAATGTTGTAAAACTTTGCATTCCACACCCCCGTGATGCATTTGATGATGTACCTTGACGTGGCTTGGTCTTCCCAGTGCATTTTGCGCATCTGAAATGAATAGCTTGATGTAAAACCTAAAACTCCGTTACAAAATGTTTATGATGCAGTAATGCTAGTTGCTATGCATATATTTAGACAGTGGAAAAGGCAGTCAACAACATACAGATTATTACAAAGGTCACAATTGGCATTAAAGACCTAAACATATACCTCATAAACTCAACCTTAACCCCTTCACACCCAGATCTTTCCTTTGCTATAAAAAATTGTATGTTGTCGAGCCATAAAATTACGAAAAGTAGCTTAATATACCAAATTAGTTACTTGACAAGGATACTAAACAGGTCACATCTATTACATATTGCTTATATTCACTAGAAATTGTCTAATGGTACCCAAATTACAACAGAAATTACGTTCTGGGTCTCAAGGGGTTAAAGATCTAAACATTTGCCTCATAAACTCAACCTTAATAAGAACATTGGTGTTATGATGCATCACATGAAAATCCTCTTGAGGCGAGGATGTGAAGGACACCAGAACTTCTTTATGCAGAAAAATTACCTTGCCAAACTATTAAGAGAATAACGGATTGTATCTCTGTATGTGCTGATTACAATATTGAGCAAGGAAGTATTTGCTGAATTTTGTTATCTGGCAACGTGACATTATAAGTGCATTACAAAATACATCCAATTCCTCTTGTGTTCTATCACATGAGACAGGAATAAACATCAACCTCTAAGTATTCACCTGCCGAAGAATCTTTTCTGTGTTGGTCTTTGAGAGATCATTGTACAGGAGCTTGCGAATGTACTGATGCATTGGTGGCCGCTCCTTCTTGGCCGAGTCTGGACCAGCGTCGGGCGGGTTGACGTAGAAGTAGGCATTTTCAATCATGGTATTATATCTGAAACAAGGAAAATAGGGAAAAAATGGTTCACAAATAGGGTGGTAAATGATTGGAATGGACTCAGTCGTCAGGTAGTTAGTGCAGAGTCAATAGGGAGCTTCAAAAGGAGGCTAGATAATTTCATGGATGGGGATGAAAGGTGAATGTAGATAGTATTAAGTAACAGGAACTACCACGTGTAGGTCTCACGGCCTCTTGTAGCATCCTTATTTTCTTATGTTCTTATAAAAAAAGTGGTAAATAATATATGACTTCGTTCAATCTACATCTTCAAGCCATTGACAAATAGGGGTGGAGAGGACAGGCAATGAGGCACTACAAGGCAATGAGGCACTACAAGGCAGAGGCACTACAAGGCAAAGAGGCACTACAAGGCAATGAGGCACTACAAGGCAAAGAGGCACTACAAGGCAATGAAGCACTACAAGGCAATGAGGCACTACAAGGCAAAGAGGCACTACAAGGCAATGAGGCACTACAAGGCAATGAGGCACTACAAGGCAATGAGGCACTACAAGGCAAAGAGGCACTACAAGGCAATGAGGCACTACAAGGCAAAGAGGCACTACAAGGCAATGAGGCACTACAAGGCAATGAGGCACTACAAGGCAATGAGGCACTACAAGGCAAGAGGCACTACAAGGCAATGAGGCACTACAAGGCAATGAGGCACTACAAGGCAATGAGGCACTACAAGGCAAAGAGGCACTACAAGGCAATGAGGCACTACAAGGCAAAGAGGCACTACAAGGCAAGAGGCACTACAAGGCAAAGAGGCACTACAAGGCAAGGGGCACTACAAGGCAAAGAGGCACTACAAGGCAATGAGGCACTACAAGGCAAAGAGGCACTACAAGGCAATGAGGCACTACAAGGCAATGAGGCACTACAAGGCAATGAGGCACTACAAGGCAATGAGGCACTACAAGGCAAAGAGGCACTACAAGGCAAGAGGCACTACAAGGCAAAGAGGCACTACAAGGCAATGAGGCACTACAGGCAAAGAGGCACTACAAGGCAATGAGGCACTACAAGGCAAAGAGGCACTACAAGGCAATGGGGCACTACAAGGCAATGAGGCACTACAAGGCAAAGAGGAACTACAAGGCAAAGAGGCACTACAAGGCAATGAGGCACTACAAGGCAAAGAGGCACTACAAGGCAAAGAGGCACTACAAGGCAAAGAGGCACTACAAGGCAATGAGGCACTACAAGGCAAAGAGGCACTACAAGGCAAAGAAGCACTACAAGGCAATGGGGCACTACAAGGCAATGAGGCACTACAAGGCAATGGGGCACTACAAGGCAATGAGGCACTACAAGGCAATGAGGCAGTACAAGGCAAAGAGGCACTACAAGGCAAAGAGGCACTACAAGGCAAAGAGGCACTACAAGGCAATGAGGCACTACAAGGCAATGAGGCACTACAAGGCAATGAGGCACTACAAGGCAAAGAGGCACTACAAGGCAATGAGGCACTACAAGGCAATGAGGCACTACAAGGCAATGAGGCACTACAAGGCAAAGAGGCACTACAAGGCAATGAGGCACTACAAGGCAATGAGGCACTACAAGGCAATGAGGCACTACAAAGCAATGAAGCACTACAAGGCAATGAGGCACTACAAGGCAATGAGGCACTACAAGGCAAAGAGGCACTACAAGGCATGAGGCACTACAAGGCAAAGAGGCACTACAAGGCAATGAAGCACTACAAGGCAATGAGGCACTACAAGGCAATGAGGCACTACAAGGCAATGAGGCACTACAAGGCAATGAGGCACTACAAGGCAATGAGGCACTACAAGGCAAAGAGGCACTACAAGGCAAAGAGGCACTACAAGGCAAAGAGGCACTACAAGGCAAAGAGGCACTACAAGGCAAAGAGGCACTACAAGGCAATGAGGCACTACAAGGCAAAGAGGCACTACAAGGCAATGAGGCACTACAAGGCAATGAGGCACTACAAGGCAATGAGGCACTACAAGGCAATGAGGCACTACAAGGCAAAGAGGCACTACAAGGCAAAGAGGCACTACAAGGCAAAGAGGCACTACAAGGCAATGAGGCACTACAAGGCAATGAGGCACTACAAGGCAAAGAGGCACTACAAGGCAATGAGGCACTACAAGGCAATGAGGCACTACAAGGCAAAGAGGCACTACAAGGCAAAGAGGCACTACAAGGCAAAGAGGCACTACAAGGCAAAGAGGCACTACAAGGCAAAGAGGCACTACAAGGCAATGAGGCACTACAAGGCAATGAGGCACTACAAGGCAAAGAGGCACTACAAGGCAAAGAGGCACTACAAGGCAAAGAGGCACTACAAGGCAATGAGGCACTACAAGGCAAAGAGGCACTACAAGGCAAAGAGGCACTACAAGGCAATGAAGCACTACAAGGCAATGAGGCACTACAAGGCAATGAGGCACTACAAGGCAATGAGGCACTACAAGGCAATGAGGCACTACAAGGCAATGAGGCACTACAAGGCAATGAGGCACTACAAGGCAAAGAGGCACTACAAGGCAAAGAGGCACTACAAGGCAATGAGGCACTACAAGGCAATGAGGCACTACAAGGCAATGAGGCACTACAAGGCAATGAGGCACTACAAGGCAAAGAGGCACTACAAGGCAAAGAGGCACTACAAGGCAAAGAGGCACTACAAGGCAAGAGGCACTACAAGGCAAAGAGGCACTACAAGGCAAAGAGGCACTACAAGGCAAAGAGGCACTACAAGGCAAAGAGGCACTACAAGGCAAAGAGGCACTACAAGGCAATGAGGCACTACAAGGCAATGAGGCACTACAAGGCAAAGAGGCACTACAAGGCAAAGAGGCACTACAAGGCAAAGAGGCACTACAAGGCAATGAGGCACTACAAGGCAAAGAGGCACTACAAGGCAATGAGGCACTACAAGGCAAAGAGGCACTACAAGGCAAAGAGGCACTACAAGGCAATGAGGCACTACAAGGCAATGAGGCACTACAAGGCAAAGAGGCACTACAAGGCAATGAGGCACTACAAGGCAATGAGGCACTACAAGGCAATGAGGCACTACAAGGCAATGAGGCACTACAAGGCAATGAGGCACTACAAGGCAATGAGGCACTACAAGGCAAAGAGGCACTACAAGGCAAAGAGGCACTACAAGGCAAAGAGGCACTACAAGGCAAAGAGGCACTACAAGGCAATGAGGCACTACAAGGCAAAGAGGCACTACAAGGCAAAGAGGCACTACAAGGCAATGAGGCACTACAAGGCAAAGAGGCACTACAAGGCAATGAGGCACTACAAGGCAAAGAGGCACTACAAGGCAATGAGGCACTACAAGGCAATGAGGCACTACAAGGCAATGAGGCACTACAAGGCAAAGAGGCACTACAAGGCAATGAGGCACTACAAGGCAATGAGGCACTACAAGGCAAAGAGGCACTACAAGGCATTGAGGCACTACAAGGCAATGAGGCACTACAAGGCAAAGAGGCACTACAAGGCAATGAGGCACTACAAGGCAAAGAGGCACTACAAGGCAAAGAGGCACTACAAGGCAATGAGGCACTACAAGGCAATGGGGCACTACAAGGCAATGAGGCACTACAAGGCAATGAGGCACTACAAGGCAATGAGGCACTACAAGGCAATGAGGCACTACAAGGCAATGAGGCACTACAAGGCAAAGAGGCACTACAAGGCATTGAGGCACTACAAGGCAATGAGGCACTACAAGGCAAAGAGGCACTACAAGGCAATGAGGCACTACAAGGCAATGAGGCACTACAAGGCAATGAGGCACTACAAGGCATTGAGGCACTACAAGGCAATGAGGCACTACAAGGCAAAGAGGCACTACAAGGCAATGAGGCACTACAAGGCAATGAGGCACTACAAGGCAAAGAGGCACTACAAGGCATTGAGGCACTACAAGGCAATGAGGCACTACAAGGCAAAGAGGCACTACAAGGCAATGAGGCACTACAAGGCAATGAGGCACTACAAGGCAATGAGGCACTACAAGGCAATGAGGCACTACAAGGCAAAGAGGCACTACAAGGCAATGAGGCACTACAAGGCAATGAGGCACTACAAGGCAATGAAGCACTACAAGGCAATGAGGCACTACAAGGCAATGAGGCACTACAAGGCAATGAGGCACTACAAGGAAAAGAGGCACTACAAGGCAATGAGGCACTACAAGGCAATGAGGCACTACAAGGCAATGAGGCACTACAAGGCAAAGAGGCACTACAAGGCAATGAGGCACTACAAGGCAATGAGGCACTACAAGGCAATGAAGCTTTGACTGAAGTGTGATATACAGAAGCCAAGCATTCTTTGTGGCAAGTAATTCCACAATCCTCCAAGAAGTCTTTCAGTTGACCTAGAAAAGACTGAAATATCTGCAGAAATATGAAAGTCCCTACTCTTAATTGAGAACCACCAATCAGAGTGTACAATTACCTGGGATCAAAGGCCTTAACAGTCTTCTTTCTCATCATCTGTTCCAAGTATATTTTCGTGCGATGGTGAGAATCTGCAGTCCTGTACCATACAAAAAAGTATAAAAATTAATGGATATAACTATCTATCATACATAAAAAATGCCTTATTAGAAAGTAGAAAAAGAATAAAAAGTATAAAGCCTAAAAAAGTAGAAAAAGAATACCTTAAGATTACATATGGCAGCTATAAAATTGTTGTATTCACTCAAGAGTTTTGGATCTGATTATATAATTATTTTTCAACTTGCCCATTTAATACTTTACATTGCCTGAATCATTTATGGTCTTGCACCTGATACCATGTCAACATCTCAGATACTACAGCATAGAATATACTGGTTGAATTAATTATAGTGGTAAATGATTGGAATGGACTCAGTCATCAGGTAATAGTTAGTGCAGAGTCAATAAGGAGTTTTAAAAGGAGGCTAGACAATTTCATGGATGGGGATGAAAGGTGGATGTAGGTAGTGTTAAGTATAAGAAACTACCACGTGTAGGTCTCCCAGCCTCTTATAGCTTCCTTATTTTCTGATGTTCTAATTACTGTTCAAAAAATACTGAAGGACGTGACAAACCTGTAGTCCAAAAAATGGTAAATTTACAGATGAACACCGAACTTCCTTTGGTGGATGAAACAACTTTTTTCTGGATAGTTTTGATGTGTTTTGAATTAATCTGCTAACCGTTTCCGTCGCAGATCACTTTTTTTTTTCTTTTTTATGATTTGCAACAACAATAACAAATAAATTGAACCTATACCTAACCTAATCAATACCTAACCTTTACCTAACTTTAAAAAAAATTAAAAAAAAAAATTGCGACAGAAACAGTTAGCAGATTAATTCAAAACACATCAAAACGCACCCGAAAAAAATAGTTTCGTCCACCAAAGTGAATTCGGTTCTCATCTGGAATAATACCCAAAAACTACTGAAGGGCGTGACAAACCTGTAGAGGAATCGGCCACAGGTTTCCAATAGGTTGCAGGCCATCTCAATGTGGTGGTGGTTGAAGTCTGACAGCAACATTCGCAGGCAGGTCAAGGCCTCACTCCGGGGGTAGATACGAAACTTCACCAATTCTCCGATGAAGCGAACCACCTTGATTTTTGACTCTATGTTGATCTGGTCCTGTGTGTGTCAAGTCAAATAAGGAGTGTTGAGTCAAAGAAAAGCTCGTAGTAGTAAAGCTTATGTTTCAATTAATAAATACCTGATACATTAAATTAAACCAAATGAAGCGAACCACCTTAATTTTTACTCTATGTTGATCTGGTCCTGCGATCCCAAAGGAGTGTCGAGTCAAAGAAAAGCTCGTAGTAGTAAAGCTTATGTTTCAATTAATAAATACCTGATACATTAAATTAAACCAGTTCTATGAGACTTACCTTTTTTCGCACTTGATATTTGAAGTCTTGTTTGAGCATGTTGACCAAATCAGTGGCTAAGTCTGGCATCAGGGGCTGCAAAGTGGCAACTAATCGAGAGTAGAAGGGGAGCAAGTCCAACCTCGTCCGTGGCACAAGAAACAAACCTCTGTAAAAGTTATGTATCATGAACACAAAATGCTATATCTTTGTCACTGTATCATAAACAAACACAACTTCCTTTCGTCATACAATAATAATGTAGTCTAGTCCCTACAAAATCAGTAACTATTTTAATGTGAAAAATTAATATTACATGAAATTAAACCATTCTCAAAATAAATCACTCATATTCTGCTGATGTATATTGTTCTGTCTGTATATTATTATTATGTTGTTGTTGTTTCCTGTTGTTTTTCTGTACTATGCCTTCAGGTGAGAATAAAATTATTATTATCATCATTATTATGTTCTAATCCCTTACCTGACCAGTTTTTTCCTGCTGGGCTTGGTGTTAAGTCTCAGACAAAACTCCATGGCCGCGCTGTCGATCAGGTCCCGGTTGATGCAATTAGGCAGTGCGCTGAGGAAGGCATCAAGGAGCACCTTATTGGAGGCCTGTGCCCCTACTACACTGCTTCCCCCTTCCTCTGGCTCCTCCTCAGCTGGCAGCTCAGGAGGCAATACTTCTTCCTCTTCCTCCTCTTCCACTTCCTTACACTCCTCTGTTTCTGTTGTCTCCATGGCCTCCAATTCCTCCTCTTCTAACGTCTCTCCTACAACCTCTGATGGATTCTCCTCGACCTTAAATAATAAAAATATAATAAAAAAACAATACATCATAATTGTAATATCTGCAGGAAAGTTAAAGAAATATGAATAGCAAATTATTCACTATGTTCCTTAGATGAAAAGTATTAGCAATCAACAATAAAAGTCAAAGAATAGCCAAAAACTTAAGTGGGGAAAGGATAGAACCTACATAGAGGCAATGGAGTAGTGTTTAGAGGTGTGTTTTCCTAGAATTTATTGAATTTAAAGGAGCTCTTTAAAATGTTTACTCATTCAAAGAGCTCTGCCTTGTCAATTTTTATATTTTATTAATCATGATGTATAATTTAATTGGCAAATAAATGTTTTTGACTTTGACTTTGAATGGGAAAATTAGACCTGTGTATTCCTACTCTCAGTGTAGCGGGTAGCGGGCTCGCCACAGGTAATCCCTATAGCAATGAAGCTTCTTAACCCCTTGAGACCCAGATCTTTCCTTTGATACATAAAATTGTCTGTTGAGCCATAAAATTAAGAAAAGTCACTTTATATACCAAATTAGTTAGTGGATAGGGATACTAAACAGGTCATATCTATAAAATATTGCTTATATTCACTAAAAATCGTCTAGTGGTACCCAAATTATCATGGAAATTACGTTCTGGGTGTGAAGAGGTTAAGAGCATAAAGAAATCATTACATTTCTACTAAAAGATCTCATGTCCCAAGTAGGCATCAGCTGTGTGAATTAAAAAGGCACCAACAAAGAATATGGAAGCTGTTGGACACTTGTTATCCATCATTTTCTCTGAGGAATTAACCCCTTGAGACCCAGAACGTAATTTCCATTGTAATTTGGGTACCATTAGATATTTTTAGTGAATATAAGCAATATTTTATAGATATACCTGTTTAGTATCCATCTTCCCAATAGTTAATTTGATATATTCAGTCAATTTCCGTAATTTTATGGCTAACAAGAGACGATTTGATATAGCAAAGGAAAGATCTGGGCGTGAAGGGGTTAAGGCTACTAAAACCAGAACAAACGTGTTGTATTCTCACTGGAGCAGCTGTTGGTTTCTCTGAGTCACTGTACAGAATAGAGGGAATGAGAGCCTTCAGTTCAGGGTAGTTTTCATAGAAGGCCCTCATATCATCGTCCTCCCAGAGCGCCGCAGCACTCCCATCAGGCATCTCCCCACCCTCCCCCAGACCCATCTCCCCGAGCCCAAGGTCGTCCCCGGAAGTTTCTGAAAACAATATATCATAAGAACATAAGAACATAAGAACATAAGGAAGCTACAAGAGGCCGTGGAACCTACACGAAGTAGTTCCTGTTACTAAACTCTACCTATATCCACCTCTCTTCCCCATCCATGAATTTATCCAGACTCCTTTTAAAGACCCCAATAGACTCCGCATTGACCACACTGATGACTGAGTCCATTCCAATCATTCACCACCCTATTTGTGAACCATTTTCTCCCTATTTCCTTTTTAAATCTACGCTTTTCCAGCTTGAATCCGTTACTTCTTGTTCTACCCTGCATACTAGCCGAGGGTAGAATATATCATAGGACTTCAGGATGTAATCAAACTCTATATTCATAATTGGCAGGATCGTCCGATTATGCAGGTCCGAAATGAGGTGATTCATATGGAAGATTATGTAAACAAAAAACAAATTCTGTATATGTAGATTCGTTAAAAAATATAAAAAATGTAAAGCAGAAATTTGCTCCTAAAAAAAACGTTCGAATATTCGACATTCGAATTAGGTTTACGAGACTTCCTTTTTTTTTCTCTTTTTTCATTTTTTTTTCTACTTTGTTGTGTTACTTACCACACTTGAGGTTTTACTGTATTGAAATGAGCAAACAATACAACTACCGTCAATAACACTATAGTCGCCACTGCACTAATGTCACCGGGTGAATTTTACAGGCGAATATTACGAATGTTAGCGTCATTATAGACTTGCATGTGCCACTGAAGACAGGTACATAATATAAACTACTGTGCATGCCTCTTCAGTGATACATACAAATCTGTAGTGATGCTAAAATTCATAAAAATGGCACCTGGCGATATTGGTGCAGTGGCGACTATAGTGTTATTGACGGTACAGATACAAAGTGAGTTTAGTTCCCCAACACGATCGTCACCTAGTATGACCTATGTAGTAAATCATGACCTATGTTACATGGGGACATAACTCTTAAAAAAGTGGTTGCTTAGTCGACCATATCTTAAGTTAACTCCCTCATGTATGTATGTCATGTTGTTGTTTTCCTGTATGCCTCCGGGTGAAAATAAAATGATCATTATTATTACTATTGTATCATAGGGAATCAAGTAACAACAGAGGCAGGTCACTCACTGTCCTGGGGCAGCTCAGGGAGGGGCTCATCCAACAGCTCTGCCATCTGCTGTGCGTTGGCATTGAGTTTAGAGAGCCCTGTCGCCAGGTTCTCCGCGAGCTGAAGTCTTTCTTGACTCAGTTCGCCTCGAGTTTGCAGGAGGCGACGGTTCTGTTGCTCCACCTGCTGCAGCGACTGAGGGTACACATTATAGCATGAAACAAACAAATAGCCCCCAATGCCCAGGCCTAACTACGCCCCTGACAGTAACAGATCAGAATAAAGGAAGGTGAGAGAGCCACATACACACACACAACCCATATGGTAGGCCTAGGGTCTCCTTATATGGTAGGCCTACAGTAGTAATTAAGTTCTGTGTGAGTGTCACGGACTCACAAGCTCAGGGTTCGAGTCGCGCTCATGGCTCAAAATTCTTCCATAAGAACATAAGAAAATAAGGTACCTACAAGAGGTCGCGAGACCTACACGAGGTAGTTCCTGTTACTTAACAGTACCTACATCCACCTTTCATCCCCATTCATGAAATTGATCTAGCCTCCTTTTAAAGCTCCCTATTGACTTCGTACTAACTACCTGTCTACTGAGTCCATTCCAATAATTTACCACCCTATTTGTGAACCAGTTTTCCCATATTTATTTTTTAAATCTTCGCTTTTCCAGCTTGAATCCGTTACTTCTTGTTTACCCTAAATGAAAGGTTATCATCATTACCTGTGACTACACTTTCTTTTGAGAATCTAAGCTAGATTTAAGCAAGTACAACTAAATGCAGCGTAATTACCATTGCTAAATCACCCTTTGCAATCTGTCACCATAATGCCGATATTCATATTTATGTACGGTATTATTCCAGATGATCACCGAACTTCCTTTGGTGGACGAAACTATTCTTTTCTGGTGAGTTTTGATGTGTTTTGAATTAATCTGCTAACCGTTTCTGTCACAAATAATATATATATTTTATTTTTTCAGTTAGGTTAGGTATAGATTAGGTTAGGTAAAAGTTAGGTTAGGTATAGGTTAGGTAAAGGTTAGGTTAGGTTAATTTTGTTTTTTTGTCATTTTAGTTGGAAAAAAATAATAATAATTGCGACAGAAACGGTTATCAGATTAATTCAAAACACATCAAAACTTCCCAGAAAAAAATAGTTTTGTCCACCAAAGGAAGTTCAGCGTTCATCTGGAAATTTACCTTATGTATACCTCTTAGTCACCTTCTCTGGTTTCTTGGTCATTCCTCAGGACCTACAACCAGGCGACCTTTGACCTATTATTAACCTACCTATTAACCCCTTGAGCCCCAGAGCATAATTTCCATTGTAATTTGACCACCATTACATGATTTTTAATGAATACAAGCAATGATTTTATAGATATGACCTGTTTAGTATCATTGTCGACTAACTAATTTGGTATATTCATTCGTAATTTTATGGCTCGACACATACACTTTTTTATAGCAAAGGAAAGATCTGGACGCGAAGGGGTTAATACTCCTATCATATAATTTCAAATGACCTCTGTCCAAAGCATGGGTTCTTCCTGCTATCTAAGGAAAGATTATGAAGAGTGTCCACGTCCCCAAAAGTGTACAAGTGTCTCACCTTGTAGTCTTGGAACAAATGTTTGGTTAAGGTACTGAAGTAGTCTTTAAGCAGCTGGCGAACATTTTTCTGCCTTTGAAGGGGAAGAAAATCACTCTTTGGAACAGCCATCTGCAAAGACAGCCAATATTAGTGCATTACCATCCATAACACTATGAAATTGTTTGCAAAAGTTCTGAAGTTTATCAAATTTATACATCTTGGGTTAAGCACTTGAGACCCAGAACGTAATTTCCACTAATTTGGGTACCATTAGACGATTTTTTGTGAATATAAGAAATATTTTATGGATATGACCTGTTTAGTATCCTTGTCCACTAACTAATTTGGTATATTTAGTTAGTTTCTGTAATTTTATGGCTAACAACAGACTATTTTTTTTATAGCAAAGGAAAGATCTGGGCGTGAAGGGGTTAGAAACTACCGTAGATAACAGTAAAGTCGCCAGGACAACTTTTTTTCTGTTTACAGGCGTGTGGTGGCGTTAATACTTACATTTCTACATCCATGATTTCAGGAAAGTTAGAAGGAGCTATCTGGAGAGTCTGTGTCATTTTGTGTCTTCATCTGTGTAATAGTATGGCTATAAATGAACAAATGACAAAAATATCTACAAAGTGGCTACCAACAGTAGAGTCGCCATCTAGTGTTTATTTACTGAGTGTCGTACCGCTGTCGTCGTCGCCCGAAAAAAAAACGCGTAGTGAAATTTGAAACCGTCTATACTTGCAGATACAAAGCATAAAACAATGCTGAAACAGGGTAGATTATACAGTCATGATATAAACTACTGTGTATCATCTTCAGTGGCACATAAAAATCAGTAGTGATGCTATAATTCGTAATATTTGGCAGCTGGCGACATCATTGTAGGTGGCGACTTTACTGTTATCTACGGTACAATAAGTGTTCCAAGGTTAATATAATATGCTATTATTATCCATTATAATGTTTTGATATTATTCTCTTCATCAAAATACCTTACTATGAATTACTGGGATGAAAAAAGAAGGCATATATAAAGTTCTCAGGCAAAAGACTCGTAATTGTTACGAAAAATTCCATTGCATTAATACTCTGCATCCAACAATAACGTTGCAGTGCCGATCAACCATGGGATGCACGACTTTACTGTGTATATACTAGTTACAAATTATACATATATATTACCCACCTTGAATGTATCAGTAAGATTCCTACCGCGGCGAGACACCAAGCCCATGTAATCCGACTTTACTGTGTATATATTTACATATTATACATATATATTACCTACCTTGAATGTATCAGTAAGATTCCTAATGCGGCGCGACACCAAGCCCATGTAGTCTTCCCCGCAGTGCCGGCAGAAGGTCAACAGCACCGAGATGTTCTGATGTTCCTCCTTGTCTTGGCCGACCAGGGTAGTTAGTACGTTGCCTAAGGGTGAGATGAGCTGTTAGGACTCTAAGTGTGAAGGATAGAAAGGTGTAGAGTTCATGTGTACTACAGCAGTTTCTACTACAAGGAAGGTTAAAAAATTATAGCTTTCTCAGGCCTTGACATGATAGTCCTGGAACCTTGAATACTAGTCAACTAGGAGAGGTAGGAAAAGTTCTTACGGCTTTTAACCAGGGTAGAACAAGAAGTAACGGATTCAAGCTGGAAAAGCGTAGATTTAGAAAGGAAATAGGGAAAAACTGGTTCACAAATAGGGTGGTGAATGAATGGAATGGTCTCAGTAGACAGGTAGTCATTGGGGAGCTTTAAAGGGGAGCTGGATAGGTTCATGGATGGGGATGAAAGGTAGATGTAGGTAGTGTTAGGTGACAGGAACTACCACGTGTAGGCCTCGCGGCCTCTTATAGCTTCCTTATTTTCTTATGTTCTTAACTCAGTAGAGGTGAAGAAGAGATTTTATAGAATGTTACAAAAAAGACTATTCAGGCAAATCATACATATCAAGCCCCAAAATTGTAGGCCTGGGCTCTGGCAGAATCAGGTATACCTTAAATACTATGGCCCACAGCCTTCTTCCCCTGTCCTGATATAAATTCCTTGGATTAGATACAGTACTGAAAGTCTGGAACATTATGTTGGACACACAAAATAGCTTGGAAGAATTTGTTGATTCAACATTTTCACCTGGAACTCCTCCTATGTAACATAAAGCAAACGCTGTCATGAAAATGTTCAGGGGTGAATTTTAAGCACTACCAGTTTGTCTTCTGAGCATAGGCTGACACAATGCTTACTTATAGAATGCAAGATGCGTGAGGAATAAGAAGTTATACGGAACTAATTATGAGAGAGAGAGAGTGCGAGAGAGAGAGAGAGAGAGAGAGATAACTGAGAATGAAAAATATTAAGTACCTACCCAAGAGAGGAAGACCTTCTTTCGGTGCAAAGATCCCAGCAGCGATCAGCTCGGCGTAAAACCTCAGGTCCACGCGTAGCTTGCTCATGTTGCTGCTCTGGGTAGAGAGAGACAAGGTATTCACTCCTTTCCTCTATTGATCTCAGTAACATTTAATTAACCCCTTGAGACCCAAAACGTAATTTCCATTGTAATTTGGGTACTATTAGACGATTTCTTTAGTGAATATAAGCAATATTTAATAGATATGACCTGTTTAGTATCCTTGTCCACTAAATATTTTGGTATATTAAGTTACTTTTCGTAATTTTATGGCTCGACAACGGATGATTTTTCTATAGCCAAGCAAAGATCTGGGCGTGAAGGGGTTACTAGTTTCTTTTGGTAAACTTCATATTTCTATATAATTTGCTGTTATGTAAAATTCAATAAATTTTGATAAATCTATTATTCTTATACAACAAAATTTTGAGGTTGAACATCTTGGCAGAATTTATAACGTAAAGATTTGTCAAGTTTTGTAATACTTGAGGTAATACTTGAGGGAGAGGGGATAAGATATTAAAGTAGTGGAGACTGCAATGGTGGAGTGTAAGGATGGGCCAATGGGGACTCTTCTGTTGTAGCCACCCCCTTGAGGAGCTCCCAGAAACAAGAGTCAGAGTAGCTTGGATCAAATATCAAACCTTAACCCCTTGAGACCCAGAGCGTAATTTTAACTATAATTTGACTACCATTTGACGATTTTAATAGATATAAGCAATAATTTATAGATATGACATGTTTAATATCAAGTTATCTAACTTGTCCACTAACTTATTTGGTATATTAAGTTAGTTTTTGTAATTCTATGGCTAACAACAAACGATTTTATATAGCAAAGAAAAGATCTGGGTGTGAAGGGGTTAAATGTGTGGATGACTTAGTACACATACCTTCTCATCTTTCTTGATGGCCAGAACCTTCTGCCAGTTCTCTAATAGTGTTGGGCCAAAGTCATGATACCGCTGATGCAGCAGGGAGCAGATGTGAACAGCAGTATGGATATCAGACATCTTCAGCTTGGCTTCCACCACTGCCTGGGCCACCTCACTCACATACTTAGTCAGGTTGAGGCTCTGAAGTTCCTTTACTAGTGAATCATGCTGGCTTTCAGTTAAGTTTTTCTGCAATACAAAATAGGCATGATCATTCCCTGTTACCAGAAAATTTAATAGAAAAAAACATGGATGGCCAGACATTTCTACCGTAGATAACAGTAAAGTCGCCACCTGCAGTGATGTCCCCAGCCGCCAAATATTACGAATTATAGCATCACTACTGGTTTTTATGTACCACTGAAGATGATACACAGTAGTTTATATCATGACTGTATAATCTACCGTTTCAGCGTTGTTTTATGCTTTGTAGCTGCAAGTATAGACGGTTTCAAATTTCGCTACGCTTTTTTTTCTTCGGGCGACGACTGCGGTACGACACTCAGTAAATAAACACAAGATGGCGACTCTACTGTTGGTAGCCACTTTGTAGATATTTTTATAATTTGTTCATTTATAACCATACTATGACACAGATGAAGACAAAATGACACAGACTCTCCAGATAGCCCCTTCTAACTTTCCTGAAATCATGGATGTAGAAATGTAAGTATTAACGCCCCCAGACGTCTGTAAACAGAAAAAAAAGTTGTCCTGGCGACTTAACTGTTATCTATGGTAGAGTAGTAAAGGATGATGTAACAAACAGGGGATCACATGTCCAAACTGACGAGGACTATAATAATGCTACAAAACTACTACAAAACTTTAATATGTAATGCAAAGAACTTCAGTTTTCTCAAGTAAAAGATGCTTGGATTGGTTTGGATGTGGAATCTGTCCAAACTGGTTAAAGAGTATTAACCCCTTGAGACCCAGAGCGTAATTTCCATTGTAATTTGGATACCATTAGACAACTTTTAGTGAATATAAGCAATATTTTATAGATATGACCTGTTTAATATCCTTGTCCACTAGCTAATTTGGTATATTCAGTTACTTTATGTAATTTTATGGCTAACAGACGATTTTTTATAGCAAAGGAAAGATCTGGGCGTGAAGGGATTAACACTGGTAAAATCTTTCTGAATAATACAATCGACTGTTACAAAAGAAAGACGAGACTTCCAAACCAATATTTACAATCTTAAAGAAAGAGATAATAAAACAAGTTAGTCGTCCTGCCTACTAGTTTTTTGATGAATGCCGTGTTCTTCTTCAAGCTTGAGTCGAGCAGAGCGGTGTTCAGCTCAGGACGATCTTTGACCACCGCCCGATTCTGTATCCGCAGTGCAGCCTTTTTAATAAGTCGATCTTCTGTCTCCTGAATGAACGCTAAGAGAAAGGCCTGAAAATGTATTCA
Source organism: Chionoecetes opilio (assembly GCA_016584305.1). Lineage (NCBI taxonomy): Eukaryota > Metazoa > Arthropoda > Malacostraca > Decapoda > Majidae > Chionoecetes > Chionoecetes opilio. Next base: position 156,493 of record JACEEZ010022792.1, read on the forward strand.
TTCTTTATACATGCCTTGAAAATGTAGTAATAATGGATAAGCACATCATAACTTCATATAAATTAATGGTAAACTTATGCATAACAATACAAAAGCAAGGGCGAAAATCTGACCACATCAATGCTTTGTACATTTTCTGGTATTATTCCAGATGAACACCAATTCACTTTGGTGGACGAAACTATTCTTTTCTGGTGAAATTTGACGTGTTTTGAATTAATCTGTTAACCGTTTCCGTCGCATTTTTAATTTTTTTAAGCTAAAGGTTAGGTTAGGTTAGGTTAGGTTAGGTATATGTTAGGTTAGGTTAGGCTTAGATTATGTTAGGTATAGATTAGGTTAGGTAAGGTTCGGTTAGATTTCAATTTGTTTGTTTTTTGTCATTTTTGTTGCAAGTCACTATAAAAAAAAACAAATATATATAAAAATAAAAAAAAACGATTTGCGACAAAACGGTTAGCAGATTAATTCAGAACACATTAAAACACACCAGAAAAAAATACTTTCGTCCACCAAAGGAAGTAAGTTTGGTGTTCATCTGGAAATGTAGCCATTTTCTTGACCTACGTACATGATCCTCCTCTCTCTTCCTTATCTCTTCTTCCTCCTGTCTCTTTGCTTCTTCTTCACTTTGTTTGCGTGCTTCTTCTTCTTCTCTCTCCTTAGCCTCTTCTTCCTCCTTCTTTTTTATCTCCTCCTCCAACAATTTCTTAGCTTCTTCTTCTCTGAGAGCTTCTTCTTCTCTTCTTTGTTCTTCCCTCTTTTCATCTGCATCTGGGATATAAAGTCAGTTCTTCAATTTTCAAAGAGAAGTCCATTAAAATTAGTAGTAGTAGTGTTCAATAATTAGTAGTAGTATTTAGTAGTAAAATTAGTATTCCATTAACTCCTCGAGACCCAAAGCGTAATTTCCATGGTGATTTGGGTACCATTAGAAATTTTTAGTGATTATAAGCAATAGTATTTTATAGATATGACCCTGTTTAGTATCCTTGCCCACTAGCTAATTTGGTATATTCAGTTACTTTTCGTTATTTTATAGCTCGACAACATACAATTTTCTATAGCAAAGGAAAGATCTGGGCGTGAAGGAGTTAACCCCTTGAGGCCCAGAACGTAATTTCCATTGTAATTTGGGTACCATTAGACGATTTTAGTGAGTATAAGCAATGTTTTATAGATATGACCTGTTTAGTATCCTTGCCCACTAGTTAATTTGGTATATTCAGTTACTTTTCGTTATTTTATAGCTTGACAACATACAATTTTCTATAGCAAAGGAAAGATCTGGGCGTGAAGGAGTTAACCCCTTGAGGCCCAGAACGTAATTTCCATTGTAATTTGGGTACCATTAGAAATTTTTAGTGATTATAAGCAATAGTATTTTATAGATATGACCCGTTTAGTATCCTTGCCCACTAGCTAATTTGGTATATTCAGTTACTTTTCGTTATTTTATAGCTCGACAACAGACAATTTTCTATAGCAAAGGAAAGATCTGGGCGTGAAGGAGTTAAAAGCCGACGAAATTTATTGTAATTGGATACGTTAGAATAGTATTATAACATGATTTATTTACCTGTTATGGAGACCTTGCCCCTGATGGTATATCGTACTTTTCTTTTATACTCGCACTCTTTTCTTCCAAAATCTGGGCGTGAAGGGTTAACCGCCACCCAAATTTCTGTTTTACCCTAGACTTTTGTGTTAAACATGATAAATATTAGTTCTTCTCCTAGTAATTTGATACATTCACTGATTTATAGCTCGCAACAGAACAATTTCATACAAAAGAAAGATCTGGGCGTGAATTTCAGTTTAAAAGCCTACAAAACCTTACTGGAATATACATTATGAAATACTTATAGACATGGAATATTTTACCTTTTATGGAAGACCCTTGACCCCTGGTGGTGACTCTCTTTCTCTCCCTCTCCTCTCTTTCCTTCTTCCAACTCTTGCCGCCCCTTCGCTCGGCTTTACCGCCATCCATGTTACCCTAGGCTTCTTGTTAAACTGAAAATATTAGTCTTTCATTTCCTTGTAAATTTGCAATACATACACTGAATGCTCTCATACCTAGATAACAATTAAGAGCATAAGAACATAACATCAGAAAATAAGGAAATTAACCCCGCAAGACCCAGAGCGTAATTTCCATTGTAATTTGGGTACCATTAGACGATTTTTAGTGAATATAAGCAACATTTTATAGATATAACCTGTCTAGTATCTTGTCCACAAGTTAATTTGGTATATTAAGTTACTTTTCGTAATCTTATGGGCAAACATTGGACGATTTTATATAGCAAAGGAAAGATCTGGGCGTGAAGGGGTTAAGAACATAAGAACACCAATTAGCACCTTTACTTCACCAATGAGTACAGTATTTTTAGTTCTCAGGATTGCTGGTTTTCCCTGATTAAAAATAAACCACCACATCCATCAATGCTACAATGATAGTCTTGCTTTTAAAGTTAATTTTGTACTACAAGTTATCTGTGTATGCTTCCTACTGTGCCAGAACTGAGAAGAACTTTGTGTGGTCACGGCTGGAGGTCCTGTGTTTAAAGGAGTTATGGTGCTAAGTCAACATGGCATAGCATAACATTCATAATTGTGTTTAACCGTGGCAGTGTTATGTTAGTTTCAGGTGTAGGATGTTTCCCTAAGTCTCCTGCAAGCTGGTCCAATGAAGAGCAACATTTTAGGTGATTTTAACAACTCTGTGAATAACTAAACCATATTATTGCAGATCATACGTTCAAATTGGTTGCTATTTTCTGGTGTATAAGTGAACAAATTCTTTATTCTACAGGAACTACCACGTGTAGGTTTCGCGGCCTCTTGTAGCTTCCTTATTTTCTTATGTTCATTACATAAGAAAATAAGGAAGCTACAAGAGGCCGTGAGACTTACAGACTTACTTGTAGGCTATACGTGGTAGTCCCTATATCCAAGCTATCCAATCATCCAAACTAAACCACTATCTAGACAACCATCTGAACAATGGAAGAGAAAAACTAAATCTGGCAGACAATAATAGATACTCTGCCTGTTATCTATGAGGAGTGACATTTTTTACATAGGAACATAAGAAAATAAGGAAGCTACAAGAGGCCGTGAGACCTACACGAGGTAGTTCCTGTTACTTAACTCTACCTACATCCACCTCTCTTCCCCATCCATGAATTTATCCAGACTCCTTTTAAAGACCCCTATAGATTCCGCATTGACCGCATTTTTTATTCTATATTAGGGATACAGTTGATTCGGGCCACCAGTTGAATCAGGCCGCCTATATTAAATGCATACCAAGCATGCATTTATGCATAGCCTTATAGGTTTTAATGAAACCTAACCTAACCTTAACCACAAGAATATACTCTAACCTAACCTAACCCTTAAACCCAACCTTAACCACAAAGTATACCTAACCTAACCTAACCTAACCTAACCTTAACCACAAAGTATACCTAACCTAACCTTAACCACAAAGTATACCTAACCTAACCTAACCTAACCTTAACCACAAAGTATACTGTCTGCTGGGTATGCATGCTACTATAGGCGGCCTGTTTCAACTGGCGGCCCGAATCAACGGTACCCCTATATTAGCATAGTGAGAAGATGGAGCATTTCCCTCCTGGGTATACCTATGCCTGGATTGTTAGGTTGGCATTCTGGTCTGACCACAAGGTAACTAGTGAAGCTCCAAATAACAATAGTATTACCACGGCACTTTAAACGAGAATAAACTAATGGATATAAGGTAATTATTCAGGAAAGCTGGGCTCTCTCTGCTGGTCTTAATACTCACGATTTCTGAATAATTTCTCCGACACCATGTAGTGGAGATAATTCTAGTGGAGATAATTCGAGTCATTCTGGCCCCCAACCCTAGTCATTCCAGCTTCCACCCAAGTCATTCCGGCCTCCCACCAATATCATTCTGGCACTCGTACCCAAATAATTCCCGCGAATTTGCAATTTGAGAAAGTGATAACAAATATTTAAAGACACACTTTTTAGACGTGTTGACTGGAAAAAACAGTCTCTATTTGCAAAAGCATCAAATAATAACCATATAAAATACGTATACCTAATACCTTATGATTATACCTAAACCAAAAAAAAAAAACGTATGCATTTTCACCTAAAACCAGCAGAAAAGTTATTATTTCCATTAATTAATATGCAGCTTCAACCAATACTCCCTATTGACCAATACTCTCCTGACATGGGGGATTTCGCCCCCCCAAACCTTCCATTTTCATTGTTATGTTACGTTATTTTTCCTTTCCGACGGCTGTTGTAAGGGTTAGAAATACTCCTAATGATGAGAACGAAACACTCAAGATACTTAAAACCACCGATCATGTATTGGTTTAAACTGCACTTATACTTCATACTAGAGCAGAAAGTATACAGATAGCGTGAATATTAAGGCAGCAGAGAGACCCCAGCTCCTTCCCATAACGATCGGATGCAATCATTACTGCAATTCTGACTGTGATGAGTTCAGGGTACTCTTTATTATTTAGCTACATCGCCAAAATTTGCTTGTAAAGTGTCTCACCTCAGGTACGGAGTGGCTACCAGTTATGGTTGTTGTGTTTCATGTTGAATGTCAATCACATCAAACACAATGTAACACTTCATCCGCGACGCCAGTGAAACACTTGAAATAGCAAAGACAACACATAAACACGGATTAATGCTTGGCCAGCTGACGCGCCAAGGGCCATAACAACACTGTCTTTAGGGAGCCGTGGGAGAGGCGACCACACCCGCGCCAAAACTCAAGGCTACTTTAAAAATTGTATGTTGTCGAGCCATAAAATTACGAAAAGTAACTGAATATACCAAATTAGTTAGTGGACAAGGATACTAAACAGGTCATATCTATAGAATATTGCTAATATCCGCTAAAAATCGTCTTAAGGCCGTGTCGCACGAGCAATATTTTCCGGCATCTTTTGGTATCTTGCTACCAAAAGATGACCGTACTGGTGGCAAATGGTGCGCGTGTTGTCACACGGCGTTTCGGCTACGAGCATCTTCCTACCGTAGATAACAGTTAAGTCGCCAGGACAACTTTTTTTTCTGTTTACAGACGTCTGGTGGCGTTAATTTTTACATTTCTACATCCATGATTTCAGGAAAGTTACGTAGAAGGGGCTATCTGGAGAGTCTGTGTCATTTTGTGTTTTGTGTCTTCATCTGTGTCATATAGTATGGCTATAAATGAACAAATGACAAAAATATCTATAAAGTGGCTACCAACAGTAGAGTCGCCATCTAGTGTTTATTTACTGAGTGTCGTACCGCTGTCGACGTCGCCCGAAAAAAAAATGCGTAGCGAAATTTGAAACCGTCTATACTTGCAGCTAAAAAGCATAAAACAACGCTGAAACGGTAGATTATACAGTCATGATATAAACTACTGTGTATCATCTTCAGTGGCACATAAAAATCAGTAGTGATGCTATAATTCGTAATATTTGGCGGCTGGCGACATCACTGCAGGTGGCGACTTTACTGTTATCTACGGTACCAGAGTAGCTAAGATCTTATTCTTCTATCTTACCGGTACTCTGCTTCTACTGGCATCGATAAAATGTCCTTCCCTCTTCACATTTCCCTTGATAACCATAAATAAACCTTACCTGAATTCCTAAATCAAGTAAAAATAACACATATCATAATTATTATCCCAGTTTCTATAGTAAAAACACACGCAGCCTATTAAATGCCAATTAAATTTCAGTTTTTATCAACATTTTCCGTCATAACTTCTCATCAACAACTCAAAACTTAACTATATATATATATATATATATATATATATATATATATAATATATATATATATATATATATATATATATATATATATAATCACACGTTAAAAATAATATAATTACACGCATGTACGTGCTGTACCCACTGAGCTCTATATGAACTCTATAATATGTTATTATAGAGCTCAGTGGCTGTACCATATCATACACGTGTCTTGTATATATAGAGTTAAAAACCTATTCATTTCTCCTACCCTACTCTACCAAACACTTTATTTTCCTCCTCTCATCTTTATTTTTCTCCTCTCACCTACACCATATTACTATCACTATACAGAATTATACAGCTATATTCCCTATATACAGCACTTATTTTCCCTAAACATATCACATAGAGATGCTACAGCATCTCTTGACCACCCAAGATTGGTAATTTCTCTTTACCTTTACCAACCTACTAACTTTAAAAGGAGGCTAGATCATTTCATGAATGGGGATGAAAGAGGGATGTACATAAGAAGAACATAAGAAAATAAGGAAGCTACAAGAGGCCGCGAGGCCTACACGTGGTAGTTCCTGTCACCTAACACTACCTACATCCACCTTTCATCCCCATCCATGAACCTATCCAGCTCCCCTTTAAAGCTCCCCAATGACTCAGCACTAACTACCTGTCTACTGAGACCATTCCATTCATTCACCACCCTATTTGTGAACCAGTTTTTCCCTATTTCCTTTCTAAATCTACGCTTTTCCAGCTTGAATCCGTTACTTCTTGTTCTACCCTGGTTAAAAGCCGTAAGAACTTTTCCTACCTCTCCTTTATTAAATCCCTTTATCCACTTAAAAACTTCTATCAGATCGCCCCTTACTCTGCGTCTCTCGAGTGAGTGTGGCTATAAATGAACAAATTACAAAAATGTTGGTAGCATTAAGTAACAGGAAGTACCGTGCTACAGTGTAGATTATTGTAACAGTCTATCACATTATCTAGTCACAGTAACAGATCAGAATAAAGGAAGGTGAGAGAGCCACATACACACACAACCCATATGGTAGGCCTAGGGTCTCCTTATATGATAGCCTGGTAGGCCTACAGTACTAATTAAGTTATGTGTGAGTGTCACGGACTCACGAGCTCAGGGTTCGAGTCGCGCTCACGGCTCAAAATTCTTCCATAAGAACAGAAGAACATAAGAAAATAAGGAAGCTACAAGAGGCCGTGAGACCTACACGAGGTATAGTTCCTGTTACTGGAGGGGTAAGTATTCAGAAGCGGAATTTCATTAAAAAAAATGCGAAAATTAGGTTTTGGCATCTTCAGACAGCTGAAACACCACCCAACTTTAGCGCGCATTTTAAATGCCCTACGCGCGTTTAAAGGGCTCAGGCGTCAGGAAGTGTTGCCATATCATCTAATACAAATTTAGTTTTCCATTATTTTTTTCATTTATCTTGTTATTTTATCTGAAAAAAGATGGTTGTGGTTGCTGTATGATACAGCAACCACAAGAGAGTAGGCCTGCTGGGGAAACTCAGGGGGAAAGAAAACGCGCTTCTCAAACCACCCGTGGGGAAGTGTGAAAGAGTTTGAACAAAAGCAAGGCCTTAATTAGAGAGAACTGCAACTCCGAAATGCCAGGGGTCGCTGGCAGTTTTAACTCACAATTTGGTGAAAAGTTGGTCAACTTGAAAGAAAAATATGGGCTTATTCCACTGCACTTAAAACACAAAAGTATAATATTAAGAACGATTTTCTTCTATATGTATATTGTATAGAAGCCTGATTCTGTAAAACATTGTATATAACCAAATAACCAAGTAGGTTATAGTTGAGGAGGCGAGGTAAATGCTACTCTATGATATTATACAGTCAATAACGTATGTTTAGAAGTTATCTATACCTAAGCAGTCATATGTTTCTGTTATTATTGTGTATCAATCAGATAGAAAGCCTGGAAGTGCAATGAGTCGACGCGTGAAGTAGCAATGTTTTTATTCAATCTCCCCGCCACAATCTCCCCGCCCACCACTCCCCGCCGCGGCGTGTCGCCTCCACAATTATAACCTACATTGTCGCAGCAACAAGCCGATTTCGGCATTCTTTATTCTTCGTTTTTCCAAGGCATTGCTTATTGTATTTTGACAAGCGTTTGCCAGACGCAGCAGTACTGTCTTAGAAAACAGTGTGAACATCGCCCAAATTTTACATGCCACAATATACATGTAAAAAATATATTAAGCTCTGTTACTCGAGGCGAGTAATTTGCATTAAATTGCTATCTTAGAACGTTCAATCGTAATGCATGTCATGCATACACTTACTAGAACAACAGAAGAACGTTCTTTTTTAGTATTCAGATGCGGTGCATCAATATTCATTGCGAAATTGATTTATGAAAAATATTAGTCGCGGAGGGAAAACACAGTAGACCAACCTTTGAGTTAAAACTGCCAGCGACCACTGGCATTTCTCGAGTTTCACTTCTCTCTAATTCTAGGAGGGCCCTGATAAGGTATGTAGGTTTTTTATTATTTATATTTGGTCAATTAGATGAAAAGGCCCATCGCCGCTAAAATCGCCGCCAAGGATACTTGCATTCAAAATGTTGTATCTTTTTTTTATTTATAGACCAATTTCTGATCTGTTTGTTTTATTGGAATCTTTATTAAAAAAGCTATCGAACCTAGTAAGTAGACATTTCTATTAAATGGATTGTTATATGAGGAATTTTTAGCCAATCTTTGAGGAACGTTTCCTCAGAACTACTTTTTTGACTGGTTTGCAATACTTCTATAAGTCTATTTGCTTAAATTTTAACCAATTTTGAATGTTTTAAGTTTGTTTTGATCAGTATGATATAAAGAAGGATTCATCTTGCCAAAATATTGATATATGAAAAAATAATGTCTTAATCAGATCAAATGACATCTTGTTTTTGTTGTTTTTGTTGTTCTTCGAAAATTGTATATATCTTGAAAACTAATCAAAAATTTCAAATTCCGGCAACCAGATTAATAGATATAAACTTTCTCTATAAAATTAACTTTAAAATAAGCATTAGTAGCAAAACTGAAGCAGGAGAGATAGCTTGAAGAATGTATGTTTAAAAAAAAAAAAAAAAAAAAAATCATCAAATTTCTAGATTTTTGGTTTGAAGCAGTTTTGTAATAGTCCCAACATTGTGTTACAGTTCCATAAAATTTCAACCATTCCTTCTATATGATTACTTGAATGCTTACCCCTTCCCTTAATACTACCTATACATCCACCTTTCATCCCCATCCATGAAATTATCTATAGCCTCCTTTTAAAGCTCCCTAATGATTCCGCACTAATTACTTGTCTACTGAATCCGTTCTAATCATTTACCACCTTATTTGTGAACCAGTTTTTTCCCTTTCTTTTTTAAATCTACGCTTTTCCAGTTTGAATTCGTTACTTCTTAATTGTTCTACCCTGATTACTACCCGTAGTAAGAACTTTTACTACATCTCCTTTATTGTATCCCTTTAACCACTTAAAAACTTCTATCAGATTGCCCTTTACTCTACGTCTCTCGAGTGAGTGTAAATTTAATAGCTTCAATCTCTTCTCATAACTAAAGTTAAACCGCCCTAAAATGGGGGGCACGTCCCCCCTTGCCCCCCCCCCCTCCCCCCAACACGCACTTCTGCCACTGACCTTGATTGTGACTCATCTCACCCATCTCGAGACTCGAAAGTCGAAACTCAAGTTATGTGGCCGGACGGAAATGCTCTAGAGGAGTTGCTGGACACAGCTAGAAAGAGTTCCCAGATAGGTTTTTATCAGTAAATGTACATACTGTACAACGTGTACATGTATACGCACAGTCGTACACCACTTTTGTGAATACTCTCTCTGAATATTCGTTATCGAAAATGGGAAGGTTATTCATAAAAGGTCACCAACCATTATTCATTGACATACGACTGTTGCTTTTTTGTTTTCATGACGTACGTCCTGTACGTAGGTAAAACGTTTGTCCCTCACGAAGATCACACCACTGGTTCAACCTAGGGTACCTATATATATAATATAAGTACTCTAGTTCAACCTTGACCATGGGATGACTCAAGGACAGGATTCAGAATATAAATATACAACCCTAGTGGCGCGCTAACCATTGACTGAGATTATAGATGACTTATTAAAGGCCTCTTCCATTTGTGCCCAAGTTGCATGAACCAGTTCTTTCAGTTCAGGGTTGGGTTCTGGGTTCAGGGTTGGGTTCGCGTGTCACAAATGGAACGCAAAAACCCCGTTTTTTGTTTACAAACATACTCAGCTGGCGAGGCAATTTAAGAACATAAGAACATAAGAACAAAAGAAAATAAGGAAGCTACAAGAGGCCGCGAGGCCTACACGTGGTAGTTCCTGTCACCTAACACTACCTACATCCACCTTTCATCCCCATCCATGAACCTATCCAGCTCCCCTTTAAAGCTCCCCAATGACTCAGCACTAACTACCTGTCTACTGAGACCATTCCATTCATTCACCACCCTATTTGTGAACCAGTTTTTCCCTATTTCCTTTCTAAATCTACGCTTTTCCAGCTTGAATCCGTTACTTCTTGTTCTACCCTGGTTAAAAGCCGTAAGAACTTTTCCTACCTCTCCTTTATTAAATCCCTTTATCCACTTAAAAACTTCTATCAGATCGCCCCTTACTCTGCGTCTCTCGAGTGAGTGTAATTTTAAGAACTTCAATCTCCTCTCATAACTAAAGTTACGCATCCCTTGTATCATTTTGGTCATCCTTCTCTGCTCTTTTTCTAACAACACTATATCTATCCTGTAATATGGAGACCAAAACTGAACTGCATAGTCTAGGTGAGGCCTGACTAGAGCCAGATAAAGCTTTAGAATAACTTCCGCACTTCTACTTTTAACACTTCTGGTAATGAATCCTAATACTCTATTAGCTCTATTTCTGGCCTCAATACATTGTTTCCTAGGTCGGAGGTCTGGGCTCACCCTCACTCCAAGATCTTTTTCACCTTCTGATCTTTTCAGCGATACATTGCTTATGGTATATCTATTACCAGGGTTTTTTCTACCAACATTCATAACGCTACATTTATCAATATTAAATTCCATCTGCCATCTGACTGCCCACTCGTTAGTTTATCTAAGTCTCCCTGCAATATGTTTACGTCAGACTGTGATCCATAATCCTACCTAACTTAGTATCATCAGCAAACTTGCTGATATCACTGCTAATCCCACTATCCAAGTCGTTGATGTAAATCAAAAATAGTAATGGGCCCAAAACAGACCCTTGTGGAACTCCACTTGTCACCAGTCCCCATTCAGATTTGGAACCATTAATTGTAACCCTTTGTTGCCTATTACTTAGCCAAGCTCTGATCCAATGAAGAACCTTCACATCTATACCATGAGCCCTAACCTTATTTAAGAGTCGCTCGTGTGGTACTTTGTCAAATGCCTTACTAAAGTCCAGATATATTATATCATAATCCTTATCATTATCTGCCGTCTCATAAACTTTCCTATAAAAACTCAATAAATTGGTGAGACATGACCTACCCTTGGTGAATCCATGTTGTGAATCATTGATCAAACTATGTTTATCTAAGTGCTCTCTAATGTTTTTTGCAATAATAGATTCCAATAATTTACCCACCACTGATGTTAGACTTACGGGTCGATAATTTGACTTTAGTCCTCTGTCTCCCTTCTTAATTATGGGAACAACATTTCCTTTCCTCCACAATAATGGCACATCGCCTCTCTCAACCGATTTCCTAAAGATGTGCACTAACGACTCACTAACAACCTCCTTGCATTCCTTTAATACCCTGGGATACACTTCATCTGGTCCTGGCGATTTAAATGTTTTCATTTTTTCTATACCCTCCTCCACCATTTCCCTACTTATCACAATATCTTTGAGTTTCTCCTCATCGCTTCCTTTGAACATCTGTTCACTATCAGTATCGTCCCGTGTATCCTCCTCCGTAAAAACACTTAAGAGAGAGAGAGAGAGAGAGAGAGAGAGAGAGAGAGAGAGAGAGAGAGAGAGAGAGAGAGAGAGAGAGAGAGAGAGAGAGAGAGAGAGAGAGAGAGAGATAACCAGAGAGAGAGATAACGAGAGAGAGAGATAACGAGAGAGAGAGAGAGAGAGAGAGAGAGAGAGAAGAGAGAGAGAGAGAGAGAGAGAGAGAGAGAGAGAGAGAGAGAGAGAGAGAGAGAGAGAGAGAGAGAGAGAGAGAGAGAGAGAGAGAGAGAGAGAGAGAGAGAGAGAGAGAAAGAGAGAAAGAGAGAGAAAAGAGAGAGAGAGAGAGAGAGAGAGAGAGATAACGAGAGAGAGAGATAACAAGAGAGAGATAACGAGAGAGAGAGAGATAACGAGAGAGAGAGAGAGAGAGATAACGAGAGAGAGAGAGAGAGAGAGATAACGAGAGAGAGAGATAACGAGAGAGATAACGAGAGAGAGAGAGAGATAACGAGAGAGAGAGAGATAACGAGAGAGAGAGAGAGATAACGAGAGAGAGAGATAACGAGAGAGATAACGAGAGAGAGAGAGAGATAACGAGAGAGAGAGATATAACGAGAGAGAGAGAGAGAGAGAGAGAGAGAGAGAGAGAGAGAGAGAGAGAGAGAGAGAGAGAAGAGAGAGAGAGAGAGAGAGAGAGATGAGAGAGAGAGAAGAGAGATAACGAGAGAGAGATAACGAGAGAGAGAGAGAGAGATAACGAGAGAGAGATAACGAGAGAGATAACGAGAGAGAGAGAGAAAGATAACGAGAGAGAGATAACGAGAGAGAGATAACGAGAGAGAGAGATAACAAGAGAGAGAGAGAGATAGCGAGAGAGATAACGAGAGAGATAACGAGAGATAACGAGAGAGAGATAACGAGAGAGATAACGAGAGAGAGAGAGAGATAACGAGAGATATAACTCAGCTAGCTGCTATGTGAAGGGATCATATCAAGTTTAAGATCGCGGGAACGCATGGCCTCCACCAGCCATGTATGCCTCTTTTATGCCGTCTGATATCCTCTCCGACTCGTGCATGCGGAAAACCCTTCACGATAAGAGAAATAGGGCCCAAGGCGACCATTGTTTGTTATGAACTGAAAACTGTACCCAAGCTACCCACCTCTCAATGTGAGTAGAGAAAGTTCACGGGTTTTGTTAAGTCACTACGCGCTTTGCCTCGGACCCAGGTTTTCGTGCGCAAATGGAACGCCTGAACTCTTGGGTTCCGTGAACTGGTTCTTGAAATGTCGCAAATGGAAGAGGCCTTTACGTAAATGTCTGTTTGTTTGTTTGGTTGTTTGTTTGTTTGTTTAGAGGATAATTCCTCAGAGCCGTAGTGATCTACCGCTGCTATGTAAGACGGGCTGTATGTATGGGCTTAGAGTGACGAGTCATTGACCTCTTTTGCATCAGACTGGGATCAAAGAATACATGCTCAGCAAGCACACTACGTAAACCTTACGTTTTGAGAAGGTAGCGTTTTGGTAACGTTAGGAAAATTCAAACGTAATTTACGTATGTAAATCAAATCAAACGTATGATTTACGTAATATATACGTAAATCATACGTTCACTCTTGAATTGTCTATGTTGTATTTAGGTAGTGTTTGGTTACGTCGCTACGATACGTTTTTTTAACGTAATTAAGACGTTATGTAATACGTGTTTCTTCTACTAATATAGTAGCTACGTAGTGGTTTTACGTTTCAATTACGTACTTATAACATTATGATGTAACGTGATATTAGAGGATTCAAAACGTTATATATACATAATGAATACGTGGATACATATGTTAAAGATACGTAAGTATAACATTAATATAACATAAACCGTTATCCACGTGAATTCCAATCGGCGTTATGGTGAAAATCAGGTGACTTATATCAGGTAGATCTATAGATCTATAGACACGAAATAACGTACAAACTACGTAGAACATTCACGTGACAAAATCACCTTTTTAGCACGTTTATAGCACCTTTTTTTTTTTTTTTTTTTTTTACAATTTTGTGACGGAAATACATATGGTTTACATTCAAAATACGGTTGCTTGGATGGAGAAATTTAATTTGAAGTAAATAGTAAATTTCAGGCAGGGCCCCCAAAGGGTTTTTATGCATTACTGTTTCTTTTTATTCAGTAGAAACTTTTTCTATTAGGTTATATTAGAGAAAATTTTAAATTTTAAAGGTATATTTATAAGTTCTAGTAAATCAAATTGTATTATTTGTTATGCTTATTATATAATAAAATGTAAGTTTTCAAATTTTTAAAAACGGTAGACTTAAAATATTTTAAAAACATAATCAAAAAAAAAAAAGACATAAATGATTTTTGGGAAATAGGGGGGACTACTTAGTTTTGATTTTTGTGGATTCAAAATATTGAAGGAGTTGTATTTTCACATTGACACGAGGACATAAGAAAAAAGCAAACCACTGTGGCAAGACATAATGCACCTCTAAACAGGGGGGACATAGTGGGGGAAAGTCTTTAGGGGTGGGCTGGTGCACGCTTTGCACAAATTACTCGCGTATAATATTTACACAATAAAAATCTTCCAAAATCAAAGGAGTGTATAGAAAGGGGACTGTTCAGAAAGGTGGGCTAATAGGGACGTACCAGGAAGGCTGTTGGGAATGTGCTCGCTGAAGGTAGTAGTAACTGTGGTTTGTAAAATAGCAAAAAAAGTAGTGGGGTAGCAAAAGGTTGAAAAAGGGGATGGAAAGTTTTTAAAAAGGGAGTACAAACGTTTTGAAACGTGCAAATGGTCCCAAAAGTTGTAGGGAAAAGGGTTTTCAGACGTAGTGAAAAAGTTTAAAAGTTAGGACGAAGGGGGTCCACCAAATTGTATTGTACTTTTTTTGCTAGTAAAAGTTAAAAAAACCCCACCTTTTTTATAGTAGAAAAAAGTAAGTTGTTTGATGGGTGGTTTTTTCCCAGAACATTCTCGCGAGTTCAGACGAACGTAGACTTTATGGGGCTGTGTTTGTTGCGTTTTTTGTGTTAGCTGTTAGTGGGGCGTTCTTGTAAGCACCCTTTGCCATGACGTGGGCAGCATGGGTTGGAATAAAGTGGGTTTTCTTTTTTGGTTTATTTAAAGGGTAAAAAACTGTAACTTTATTCATTTTAGTATTCAGGAACTCTTATTTTTCTCGTGTTCATGGGGTAAAGTTCAATCTCTCACTCGGTCCTCGCGTTCATGGTTTTCCGGAAGTTTTGTGGGTTCACACACTCAGTCACGTGTGTCTTTCGGGACCAAAAATTATTGCCCCAAAAAATGAGAGACTTTTTACAACTAACCTATGAAATGGTCACGTCGCGTCATGTTTTTGGGGTTACCCAAAAAGAGACAAGAAAACTGTCCTCCCCTTCTCTTCAGCCAATATGAAAGGAAGAAAGGCTGAATTTTCACTTTTTTGTAATCAGTCCTTTGACAGGACGGGAAAAATTATGGTTTTTTCAAGAATTCCGGCGTACTTTTTTCCGCTCCTCTCTCGTAATAAATAAATCTAGCTAAATTATTTTTATCCTTATTCAGACTAAAACGCCTATTACACCTGCCTCCCGGGGGATGACGTCACCAACCGGTAAATATAATGAAAAGGTGGAAATTTGGGGGAAGCAACCCCCACAAACGTCGCCAGTAACAAAAATTTAAGAAAGGAAAATATTTAAAAAAAAAGAAAAAGAAAAAAAAAAGAAAGAATTAAGATTTTAAAAACCCCGGTCCCTTTTTGCGGACATAACTCCTCGGCCTGCGTGCAGGGTCAGAGAGTACTACTGCTGGCCCCGGCGGGAAAGTATTTCATTCTTTTTTATTTTTTTTTCTTTTAAAATTTCCATATTGTTAAATTGGGGACGCTTGTGAGGTTGCTTTTTCCCAAGTTCACCCCCTTTTTTATTTCCCCTTGGTGACTATCCCCGGGGGGGCATATTTCCTTCTGTAACTACAGGCGCACTCGATTTTAAGGTGGGGTTTTTTTTTTTTTCAAGGCAGATCAAAGAAAAACGGCGCGCAGCAAACACTGATGGTGGGAAAAAACTTTTTTTACTCTGTCCTACGTAAATTTTGCCTGGGTTTTTAAGGCCTCTTCCCTTTGTGCCCAAGTTGCATGAACCGTCTTTCAGTTTTAGGGTTGGGGTTTTGGGTTTAGGGGGGTTGCGTGTCAC